>OX451737.1:1269997816-1270449955 GCA_948472305.1 Vicia faba
TCCGAGGAGGATGAGAATCAGGATGAAGATGCAAGGAGCACCCGTGCTAGGGGTGGTAACAATCCAATCTCTGAGGATGAGGACTATTTTGACGAACAATATACACCGGCTGAAGACAAGTATAAGCAACTAGAGAACAGGTTGAAGGCTATGGAAATTCAAGCTGTGCCTGGCCTAGATTTTGGTGATTTGGGTTTAGTTCCTGGGGTAGAAATCCCCCACAAATTCAAGATTCCATTTTTTGCCAAGTACGATGGCGTTTCATGCTCGAAGCTTCACTTGAAATCTTACGTCCGTAAAATTCAACCGCATACCACTGATAAGAAGTTGTGGGTGCGCTTCTTTCAAGAGAGTCTGTCTGGGACTCAATTGGAGTGGTTTTACCAGTTAGAAGATTCCAACATCCATACCTGGGAAGACTTGGCCACCGCCTTCTATCGTTAATATCAGTACAATACCGATCTGGCTCCAACTAGAGTGCAGTTACAAGGATTGACCATGGGTTCCAATGAAGGTTCAAAGAATACGCGCATAAATAAAGAGACCTGGCTGGCAGGGTGCAACCACCATTTACTGACAGGGAATTGGTAGATATGTTCACGGGCACATTGACTGGGCCATTTTTCAACTTATTAATTGGGAGCTCAACATCTGGTTTCACTGAGTTAATCTTGACAGGTGAAAGGGTCGAGAGCGTTATTAAAAGTGGAAAGATTCCCATGGCCTCTTCCTCTAAATCAAATACTGTGAAGAAAACTTTTACAGGAAAAAAGGAAACTAATGTTGTATATGGGTCAATGGGCTATGTCAGGAAGGACCATCGTCAGTCTATTCGTGCAATTCTGATCTCCAATCTGACATCTACTCAAAGACCACAACAACAAGCTAGCTACCAAAGACCTGATATTCCAAGAAGAAAATTTACAAGGATCAACATGTCACTATCTCAAGCCCTACAACACCAATTGAAGGCTAATTTGGTAACATTGTGTGACCCCCCTTCAAATCCTAATGTTTCATCTCCAAAGTATAACCCGAATGCCAAATGTGTTTACCACTCCAATAGTCCCGGACATGACACTGATCATTGTTGGGCATTAAAATGCAAGATCCAAGACCTCATTAACAACAATACCATTGAATTTGATCCTCCTCCAACTTCGAATGTAATCACCGCACCTATGCTAAACCATGGCAAAGGTGTCAACACTATTGTAAATATTGCTTTTGTTTCCTCTATCAATGACTTAACCACTCCACTGAATTTTGTCAAATTTTTTTTGGTGAAGTTGGGGTTTTCCCTGGTTTCCTTGAAGATTGTTTTTGTTGTGCTATGCAAATTAATGGCTGTGAATGGCTGGAAAGAGTTGTCCAACACCTAATGGACAACCATGAGATTGTATTCAAAATAACTCCACTCGTAAAAAGTTTGACTGAAGTTGTGCCTCAAGAAGTTAAAGACATATCTATTATCACTATCTCCAACAAACCTATTAGGATCATTTCAAAAGGTCCTATTAGGATTTCCAATGAACCAAAGAAAGCTCCATTGATAATTACCACACCGGGGCCAGTCCTTTATTCTTCCGATAAGGTGGTACCTTGGAATTATAGTGCTGAAGTATACTACCATGGTATTAGTCAAGACTTCTGGATTGATGAAGGCAAGACTGCCGATATTACCAACATTGTTAGGTCTAGCAAGGTGACTAGAACAGGAAGAATTTTCTCTCCCGATATTTCTCCTCCAACCACCACAACTACACCTATTCTTATTAATGTCGATAAACCTAGTACTGATGCTAGGGGCAAAGAAAAGATGATTGAGCCTTCCAGGATGGAGGCGCCTGCCAAAGACATTATTACTGAGGAACCCTCTACTCAAGAGATGGAGGAGATTTTGAATATTATAAGGAAAAGAGATTATAAGATACTAGAGCAGTTAGGGCAAACCCCCTCTAATATTTCTATGTTATCTTTATTACTTTTCTCTGATGCGCATGCTGAAGCATTGATAAAATTTCTGAAGAAAGCTCATGTTCCTCAAGAGACTACAATCGATCAGTTTGAAAATTGTGTAGAGAGCTTAACTGCCAATAATGGGTTAGGATTTGTAGATGCTGATTTATCTCCAGTAGGAAGAAATCATAATAAAGCTTTGCATGTCTCCATTGAATGCAAAGGAACCACTCTAGCCCATGTACTGGTGGATACTGATTCCTCTCTGAATGTCCTTCCCAAATGTGACCTAGATCGATTGGATTGTGAAGACTTGATACTAAAGCCAAGTGACATAGTGGTAAGGGCTTTTGACGGATCCAAAAGGATGGTCCATGGAGAAGTTGATCTCCCCATCAAAGTTGGGTCTCAAATTTTCAACTTAACTTTATATGGGAGGGATATCCGTCCTGTTTACTCTTGCCTACTTGGACGCCCTTGGATACATGGGGCAGGACAAATGACTTCTACACTTCATCAAAATTTGAAATATCCAGCCAAAGGAAGGATCGTTACCGTCTGTGGTGAAGAAGAGTTTATGGTTAGCCATCTGAATTCGTTTAAGTATGTTAAGATGGATGGTGAGTTCATAGAAACTCCTTGTCAAGCCTTAGAAGTGGTCTCCCATGGTCACTACTGCCAAGGCCACTCATGATGTTCCAAAAACTATTAAAGATGTGCCCAGGATGGCTTCCCTCAAAGATTCTCGCGTTTTCATTGAAGACGGAAGTTGTATCATTTGGGGACAACTCCCTGACATCCCTTTCAAATCAGACAAATGTGGTTTGGGCTTCACCACGAAAGCTCAAAAGGAGGTCAGACATGATCATGCGGGGAAACCACCTCTTTAAATCAGTAATCATGAAGTGAATGCCCTTGAAGACTCTGACGATGATTGTGACTTTGATGATTGGATCTACCCAACTTCCAAAAAAGGACTCAACAACTGGCGAACCAAGGACTTCATTTCAATCTCCTTCAACAAGGAGTAATTACCATTTACTGTTTTATTAATTTAAGAACTATGTCTGTAATTTTATTGAAATAATGAATTTAAGCCATGTGCCTTGCCCAGGGCACCATGGTCTATTTGTTAATGGTTTGTTCATTTTCATATGCCATATGATCATTTAATGAAAAAACATTGGACTATTTTGCATTAAAATTTTGCGCTCATTGTCTTTCTTTAACTTTATTGCATTTTTAAAGTAGCCATGTGACCTTACATGCACACATGCACATTTGTAGATCCACATCCACTCCGGATCTCATTGACAATAACTCTGCTATTCCCATCTGTGACTTTGAACATCCAATCTACCATGCCGAAGAAGAAGGCGAAGAAGATTGTGAAATACTTGGGGAACTAGCCAGACTTCCGATGCAAGAGGAAAAGGCCATCCAACCGCACGAGGAACCAGTTGAAATGATCAACCTAGGTACTGAGGCAGACAACAGAGAAGTCAAGATCGGCGCCAACTTGAAAGACAGTGTCAAGGGCAGATTGATTTAGATGTTGCATGACTCTGTTAAGGTGTTTTCTTTGTCATATGAAGATATGTCGGGACTTGATACTGACATTGTGGTCTATCATCTACCAACAAAGGAAGATTTTCCTCCAGTCAAGCAAAAAGTTCATCGTATGCGGCCAGACATGTCTGAAAAGATAAAAGCTGAGGTGATGAAGTAATTCAACGCAAGTTTTCTAGTAGTGACGTCATATCCCCAATGGGTGGAAAATGTGGTCCAGGTGCCTAAGAAAGATGGGAAAGTTCGTATGTGTGTATACTATATGGATTTGAATAGGGCAAGCCCCAAAGATGATTTCCCATTACCACATATTAACGTCTTGGTCGATAATACTTCTCAACATAAAGTCTTCTCCTTCGTGGACAGCTTCTTTGGCTACAACCAAATCAAAATGGATCCCGAGGACATGGAGAAGACCACCTTTTTCACACAGTGGGGCACTTTCTGCTATAAGGTCATGCCTTTCGGTTTGAAGAATTCAAGGGAAACATATCAACGAGCTATGGTAGCTCTATTTTATGACATGATCCATCATGAGATAAAAGTGTATGTTGATGATATGATTGCAAGGTCACAAACTGAGGAACAACACCTTGATCATCTTCACAAGTTGTTTGAGAGGTTGAAGAAATACATGCTAAGGCTGAATCCCAACAAATGCACATTCGGGGTAAGGTCTGGAAAGCTTCTAGGTTTTGTTATTAATGGAAAAGGAATCAAGGTCTACCTTGCAAAAGTCAAAGCCATACAAGAAATTCCAGCTCCTTGTACTGAGAAGGAGGTCAGAGGTTTATTAGGCCGACTCAACTATATTTCCCGATTCATATCTCACTTAACTGCTACTTGTGAGCCGATCTTCAAACTGTTGAAGAAAGATCAAGTAGTCAGATGGAACAACGACTTCCAAGTAGCCTTTGACAAGATCAAAGAATACTTACAAGGACCTCCCATCCTGATTCCTCTAGTTGAAGGAAGACCTATGATCATGTACTTTATTGTATTAGAGCATTAAATGGGGTGTGTGCTGAGCCAACTTGACAATTCTGGCCGAAAAAGCATGCAATATACTACCTGAGTAAAAATTTTACCGACTGTGAAACAAGATATTCACTTCTCGAGAAAACTTGTTGTTCTTTGGCAAGGGCTACTCACCTGTTAAGACAATATATGTTGACTCACACCATGTTATTGATTTCTAAGATGGATCCTATCAAGTATATCTTCTAGAAGCCAACTCTCTCCGGACGAATAGCTAGATGGAAAATGATCCTGACTGAATATGACATCCAATATACCACACAAAAAGAAATCAAAGGAATTGTACTGGCATATCATTTGGCCCATCAAGATATTGTTGACTACCAATCCATGAACTTTGAATTCCCGGACGAGAATATCATGCTGATAACTGATTGTGAAAAGCCTGGACCGTATGAAGGACCTGAACAAGGATCCCAATGTACTATGGTTTTTGATGGAGCTTCGAATGATTTAGGTAATGGAATTAGTGTTGTGATTATTTCCCCCCGAAGGTGGCCATATGCCTTTCACTGCCAGATTGTGCTTCGACTGTACAAAAAACATGGTCGAGTATGAAGCGTGCATCTTGGGTCTTAAGGCTGCCATTGAACTAAGAATAAAATGCTTAAGCGCATATGGAGATTCAGCTTTAGTAATCAGTCAAGTTAAAGGAGAATGGAATACCAAAAATCCAAATATGTTCCCCTACAAAGAGCTTGTGCTAACCTTGATCCCATACTTTGAGGAAGTCACCTTTGAACACTTTCCAAGAGAAGAAAATCAGTTGGCATATGCTTTAGCAACAATTTCATCTATAATCAAGGTCAATTGGGACAACGAAGCTCCCAGAATTACTATCAAAATATTTGACGAACCTGCACGCTGTTATGAGATGGACACTGATGAGGAGAAACCTTGGTATCATGAAGTAAGGATATATCTTGAAGCACAAGAGTATCCTGAAGGAGCCTGAATTAACGTAAAGAAATTCCTAAGAAGGTTTTCATCCAAATTCTTCCTAAGCAATGGGATTCTATATAAACACAACCATGATTCGACTCTACTCCATTGCATGGACAAGAAATAGACAAAGAAGATCATGGAAGACATGCATGAAGGTGTCTTTGGAACTCACTATAGCGGGCACACTATGGCCAAGAAGAGTCTGAGGGATGGTTACTACTGGCCGACTATGGAAACTGATTGTCACCATCACTCGAGGAATTTCCATAAGTGTAAAATCTATGCCGACAAGGTTCATGTTCCTCCAATTCCTTTGAATGTCATGACTTCTCCGTGGCCATTTGAAATGTGGGGCATTGACATGATTCGAGAGATCAAGCCCACTGCCTCTAATGGACATCATTTCATCCTCGTCGCCATCGACTACTTCACCAAATGGGTAGAAGCTGCTTCATTTTCCTCAGTCACTAAGAATGTTGTAGCCCGATTTATCAAGCATAACCTCATATGCCGGTACAACATCCCTGAAAGGATCATCACTGATAACAGATCCAATCTCAACAATTCTATGATCACTGAAATTTATTCGTAGTTTAAAATCAAGCATCACAACTATTATCTATACAGACCTAAGATGAATGGAGTAATGGAAGCTGCCAGTTGTACCCCAAAATTTGCCCTCCCATATTTCTCAAGACATGTCAAAATCATCTCCAAGTGTTCAAGATTGCTCAAGAGTTGGACAGTCAAATCACCTCCTAAGGCAGTCAATTCAAAATTAGGGTTTTGTGTTGCATCAAGGTCCTCATATAAAAATGGTATCAAATTCTCCCCAATGTCCTAACATGTTCTCAATTTCATCCATGTCAAATTTCAAGCCTTGCAGAGAAAGTTTGGTCAGTCAATTGCTCAAGAGGTCCAAAAATCGACTGTACTAGGGCAAAAGTCAACTGTGACCCAAATACAGTCAAACCTCAATATTTTTTGTCAACATTCTCATTTTGAAGGATAATTCATCATTTTATAAAGGGTTGATCATGATTCATCAAGGATTGCTCAAGATTCATCAAGATTCAAAAGTTGCTAAATTAGGGTTTTGTAGGAAAAGTCAACTCAACTTTGACCAAGCATAACTTTCTCATACTTTATTATAAATGACCCATCCAAATCTCATTTTTAAGAGGATTCAATTTCATACAATCCATCTTCACACCCCAAGATCAAGAAATGCACTCACAAAAAGTTACAAATTTGGACATTATAGGTCATTTTTGAAAGTCAACAAAAACACCTTTTTTTCCAAAGCTTATAACTTAAGAATGGAATATAAAAATGAGATGAGACCAAATATGTTGGTTATAGGACATCTCAAGGTTTCTAAAACGTCAAAGAACCCGTCCAAAAGTTCAAAATTGAAGAAGTTATGCATTGTTGAAGTTGAGCATTTTTCCAAAATTGCCAAAAGTCAACTATCCTCCAAACTCTAATTTTTTACAAAAGGGCCCACTTTTTTCCACTTGATTTGGTCTTATCACACCATACAAGTGACCCATATTCAATTTCATGGCCATTCATTTATTTTTCTATTTTATTTAATTTTTATTGATTTAATTCATTTTAAATCAATATTAATCCAAATAAAATCTAAAAATTGATGGAGTGAGATTCTTGTGGTCATTACAACTTGCAAATATCATGATACACTCAATCAAACTCGTGCCATGTCAAAACATGCATAAAATCTCAGATTTGATACAAATATGGAAACTTGGTAATGGTGATCAAATCAAATCTCCAATCTTCAATTCCTATGGATTCAAGCCCAAATTTTAACCTAAACTCATTCCCTTATACACACACAAGTGAGGCATAGCAAGGATACGACCTAAGCATTGCAGAAACGGCCAGACAAAGTTTGAGAAAAAGCTTGAAAACTTGGAATCTGAAATCCACCTTAGATCTCGATTCAAAGCAAAAGCTTGACACTAGTCTCTTGCTGGAAATTCCCTGAAGCGATATCAATCAAAACCAGGCCTTGAGACCCCATGAATAGCGTTGTAAGTGCCCACGAATACAGCTCTGTACATGGAATCGTAACTCGGTTTTCTTGCATCCTTTTGCCAAATTTCTTGCATATTCATACTGACCATTAAATTTCTAAGCATTCTGCATTGTTTAATTTTATTTTCAGAGCCTGTATTGTAATACCCGAATCTAGGGTTTTCTTGTTTTGTTTTTAGGCATTCTTGGCACAGGTACAATCAAGGCAAACCATGGCCATATTTGAATTCAGGGAAGAAAGACGAGTAAACTAATGGTCCCAAAAGTCGTTTCTATGGCCTAGGGATGATTCTGGGATTGAGCCACGAATTTTGTTGCGGAACCAAATCTGCAGGAAACAAACCAGGGATATTCGGAGAAGATGATAACGTGGCTTGGCTTCATTGGCCAGTTCAAACATGTTTAGCGCGTTTTTTATTTTTTAGCATAATTAATTGATTTGTCAATATAATATTTGTTGGGTGTTAGTATAACAATTAGGCAGGTTAGCTCAGATGGCAAGCGTGTCAATGCATAGTCCCTTGGGACCTGGGTTCGAATCCCAGGTCCCCCAAAACTTTGTTGAATTTTGTTTTCAGGCAATCTCATGCAACGTTCAAAGATGCAGTCCAACATATGCCTCAAAAATCAACATGCCAGATGGCCTTTAGGCCAAATCTGAAGGCCAGGATGGAACATCCACCATGGACTCAAGTCAACTAGCACGCATTGGATGGAAAAGTCAAACAGGCTTGGACATTTTTGGGCTTGGAAATTGCAAATCATACCTCTTTTTTTGGGCCTAGCACCCCCCTTGGGTTTATTTCTTTTTCTCTTTTACATTTTTATTTAATTGTTTATTAATTATTATTCTTAATTAATTGCTAACCAAATAATTAATATTTTTCTTAATAAAAAACCGGAAAACATAAAAATATTATTTTCATCATTAATTTCATTATTTATTTTTGTAAATAAACATTAATGAATTTATTTAGTTTAAATAGGTTTAACATTAATATATTTATAATAAATTAAAATTAATGTAGAATTAGGCTTTTTAATAATTTTAATCATTCTTATTTTATTTCCTTAAATATAAAAAACCAAAAAATATTTTCATTTAATTAATTAATTCAATTATTAACTTAATTTAGTTTCCATTTAATTCAAAAATAACAAAAAATCTCTTTCTTTCTTAAAAAAAGGGTCAAAACCCTAAAAATGCTCCGATTTAATTTTCTCGCACGCGTATTATTTTTATCCAATATTGTAACTGCTTCCGGTATGTAATAGTTTTAATAGGACTTTAATTTATGGCTTTTATTTACTTTCCACAATTTAAATTAAAGGGTTTGTCTTTGGCGATGTAAATACCCGACGCCTTGTAATAGCTTAGATTTAATTTCCCGCAATTTAATTTCCGCACAATATTAACTGTTAGATGTTTGATAAATAGGCAATGCATGACAAGATCAATCTTTAACTTAAAATCAACAATAACTCACCCATGACATGTACAGATAAAAATTAACCGAATTGACACACTCGCACATGCCACTCTTAGGGTACACCTCACTTGGTTGCCTCGAACGTGGTCATTGAGTATAGGAAGTTTTAGAGGTCGCCCTCTTGTCCGAAGATCATACTTGCCTCGAAACGGTTGCCTCGGAAAAATGATCTAAGACATTAGGGTTACCGCTAAGGCGTCCTAACATTGCTTTAGTGACCACACGTCCCTTAATCGAATTGACCCGAAAACTCCAACGACGATGCTACCTACTCCTCAATAGTGGGATAGCACTGTCTAAAGGACATTTGCACAGTTTAATTCCTTTTTGAGTAGGTAGATGGTTCTTAAGTACTTGCTCCCTTTAAAACAAAACAAAACTTTTCGCACTTACACCCCTTTCAAAAAAAAAAAACTCTTTCAAACCTACAAACACAAAGAAAAAGCAAATTTTGAAAACACAATGAGCAAGTACCTAAGAGCCCGTGGATAACCACAGATAGAAAGGGTGCTAACACCTTCCCTTTCTATAATCTACCTCCCGAACCTGAGAAACATCTCAAAAAAGGAATTTTTCTGTGCTTTTGCCCTTTCCTTGTTGGATAAAATAAAATACGGTGGCGACTCTTGCTTACCGCGACATTTTGTGAATACAAACGCAAAACGCGAACCAGCATTCCAAAATAGTCAGTTATATTCCCACTGATCACACTGCCAATAAAAACATAAAGAAGATTGTGAAAAAGATGGTAGTAACCTATAAAGATATGCATGAGATGCTTCCATTTGCTATCCATAGCTACCGTACTTCCGCACGAACATCAACTGAGGTAACACCTTTCTCTTTAGTCCATGGTATGGAAGCTGTCGTGCCTGTTAAAGTTCAGATTCCTTCCTTAAGGATTATGAATGAAGCACACTTAGGAAGAGATGAATGGATTCAGACTAGGTTGGATCAGTTGAACTTAATTTATGATGAGAGACTGATTGTTGTTTGTCATGGTCAAATGTATCAAAAGCGTATGATCAAGGCTTTCAACAAGAAGATCAAACCTCGAGTGTATCAGACTAGCTATTTGGTAATAAAGCGCATCATTCTTCCTCAAGGCGATCCCAGGGGAAAATGGACTCCCACTTACGAAGGGGCATTTATTGTTAAGAAAGTATTCTCTGGCGGTGCCATGATGCTAACTAAGATGGACGACGAAGATTTCCCGCATCCTGTGAATGCAGACATAGTTAAAAAATACTACACATAAGAATGACCCGCTAGGTTGACATACCTGGGAAAAAATAGGGGCATCTCGGTGAATCAAAGTGGTTCAGGCAAAATTTAGGGATATATACAAAAGATCATACACCCGGCAAATCGAAAACCCGAAAGGGAGGCATGGGCAAAAAAGGGTATCCTGATGGGCTGAAAACCCGAAAGGGAGGTCCAGAAAAAAATTAAGGATCAAAGCGTATGTCTATGTCCCATGAAATAACTACATCCAACTTTATTAGCAAGGTCCAAGTTCAATGGTATAAGATCAATTCAATTAACTTCTTTCAACAGTAAGGGATGATGTTCGAAGACATAGGGGAAATGGTGGAGTTGGAACCCAATGAGATTACTTCCACATGAATATTATTTTGTTTTCACTTTGTATTCCTTTCATTCTTTCGATGATTTCCTCTTACTAGGATTTATGTCTCCTTGTACAAGAATGTTTGTTTATAGGCAAAACATCAATACAAATATACTTCGAAGTGCAAACTTTTTGTTTTTTCTATTTTGAGTGCAAAAACATCCAATGATTAAAATTGAATGAACATGTGCATATTGTTGTACCCAAAAGTTTTCCCTCCCATTTTACTCAACATATGCTCATTAAGACCCTCAACTTGCTCAAGGATGCTCAAGAGTTGACCAGACAAACTCTCTCCTAAAGCAATGAACCTCCAACTAGGGTTTCCATTTTCATCAAGAAGGGTGAGCTCCAAAGGCCTCATATGCTCTCCATAGTCCTAATATACCCTAAAGACTCTCCATGTCAAATTTCAATCCTTGCACAAGAAGTTTTCTCAATCAACTGCTCAGATGCTTGAGAATCGACTGTATTAGGTCGAAAGTCAACTGTGGTCCACATACAGTCAAACTTTAATATTTTTGGTCAACATCAACATTTTGAAGTGATATCCATCATTTTATAAAGGGTTGACTATGATTCCCTAAGGAATTCTCCTAATTCATCAAAACTCAAAATTGGCTAAATTAGGGTTTCTTAGGAAAAGTCAACCAAACTTTGACCAAGCATAACTTTCTCATACTTTATCATAAATTTCTCATCCAAGACTCATTTTGAAGGGAATTCAATTTCCTACAACTCATCTTCATCCCTCAAGTTCAAAAAATGCACTCATAAAAAGATATGAATTTCTACATTATAGGTCCTTTTGAAAAGTAAACAAAAACACTTTTTGGGTCCAAGCTCCTTACATGAACATGGAAGACCCAATTGAGATTAAACTAAAAGTTTTGTTTAGGGGATATCTTAAGATTTCTAAAAAGTCAAAGAACACCTCCCTAGGGTTAAAATTGGAGGAGATATGCATTGTCAAAGTTGACCATTTTTGGAAAATTGCCAAAAGTCAAATGTGCTCAAAAATGCATTTTTTGTCAAAAGGGCCTAGCATTTCAGGATTCTATCTTGTTAGGGACATGGTCCACGACCCAAATCAGCAGCCATATATTATTTTCTCTATTTTTTATTTTATTTTTAATTTTTATTTATTAAAAATGTCATTGAATCAAATAAATGACAAAAAATATAAAAGGTTGATTTTTTGATCTGATTTTGGTAAGAATCAAATCTAATTAAGATGGCCTAAGCAGATCAAAATGAATCAAGGCAATTTGAGGCAAAAATAGCATGATTTGGATGGTTATGGAAAGATATCATATGGTAAACGAATCACATTCATTCTCCATGATTCCAAAAGATTCAGGTTGTTTTTGTTACCCTAATTCATCACACTACATAAAATGAACAAAAACAAGGAGATAGGACAAGGTTTGCAGTGGTGAAAATAGAGGAAGAAAACTCAAATTTTGGAAAAAAAGTGGCGAATCGTTTTCTCACATAGAGGGTGATTCAAGATATTCCAAGGCTTCCAATCGCTTCCTGGACATCTCCTGAAGCTAGCACGATCCAATGCAAGCCTTCCCAAGCCCAGAATCGCACCTAGTAAACTCACAGTTTGCACATATAAGTTTGACTTTGATTTTACAATTTACATATGATTAACTACTTTTAAGCATAGCATTATATTTGTATCATCATTTGGAATGTTTTGGTTTATTTAATTTTGCGTTTTGATGCATATCTTGATAATTTCCATGACTAGGGTTTAAGAAGTCATTTTAGGGCTTCTCTGTAAAGGTAAAATTAGGCCAAGAAAAGGATGCCATGATGCTCGTGGGATCAAGACGAATTGATCCATGTACTCACTTTTAATTTATCATGCATTGTGTGGATTTTTGAAACTTGCAGGGCTATGGCTATGGAGTACTGTCCGTAGGTAAAATCTTGAAACCTAAGACGACGGACAGGGAAGAAGATGATGACTTGTCACCATCCCACTATAATATGATTTAATTTCATTATTATTACAACTACGCAACGTAGCGCAGATGGCCAGGGCAAGCGCTGAATGAGTGGGAGGACCTGGGTTCGAGTCCCAGGTCCAACGTTTTTCTTATTTTCTTAACATCTCTTGCAGATTCCAGTGTAACGCATGGTCAGACGTCCATCTTGCTCCCTCAGATCCAGCCCTTAGATCTTTGTGAATCCAGATCCAATGCGCCTAACATTGATTCCCCGTAATAGACCTTCAAGCATGCTCATCATGGGATCTAGCATAAAAAGTGGGCTTCTCCCTTCATGGGCCTGGATAAATTCAGAAATACACCCCCCTGGGTTGCTTATGCAGGCCCAATCTCACTTTCTTTTTATTTTCTTTTCTTATTATTTATTAATCATGCCTTTTTTTTATAACACCAAAAATCATATTTTTTTATTTAATCAAAAAATCATAAAAACATCAAAAATCATTTTTCATAAAAATTTATTTATTAATTAATTAGTTTAATTAAATTAGGGTAATTTATTGATTTTTTTTTATTATAATTCAAAATAATTAGAATTAGGGTTTAATTTTGTACATAACCTGGTTTTTTCCTAAAAAATAACATAAATATTTTCTCAAATTAGATTTTTAGGTTTTCCAATTATTTCTCGCATTTAATTCGCCGCGCACGCTTTTAGTTTTCTTTTATTTTATTATGGTAACTGCTCCGAGTTGGTAATAGTAATTAGAGTTTTAAATTTCCGCATTTTATTTTCAGTCCAAAATAATTATGTATCTGCCCAAAGTCTTGTAATAATTAGGACTCTAACTTCTCGCAGTTTAATTTCCGCAAACTATAAACTACTTAGATGTATGTATAGGATTGTATGGAAAGACGAATTGAAATTAAAACAGTAGAAAACCCTAATTATGCAAAGATAATTAACTGAAAAAGTACACTTGCACATGCTCACGCCTAGGTTTTACTCCACTTGGTGCCTTAGAAATAATGGTTGGGTTCCTCGAATGTAGGGATACCTTAGCAATGACCCGCAATTCAAAAATTTTATAAAGATCATAGTCCCTACTTGTCCCTTGAGTTGCCTATGAATTGATCTTAAGACGATAGTCCATTCGAAATGCTAAGGTATCCTTACTTGTTGCCTTCAGAGAACGTCCCTTTATAACTCCAACGACGACGCTATCTATTCCTTAATAATAGGATAGCACTGTCTAAAGGAAAATGAACAAACTTTTTTTCGAGTAGGTAGATTAATTCCTAGGTACTTGCTCAAAAAAAACTTTTCACACAAACACTTTTCAAAATAAATTCGTCATACTCTTGAGGACTAATACAAGGGTTATCGTGAAGTAAAACTTTTTCAAAACAAGCACACACAAGCAATTTTAAAAATGAGCAAAGTACCTAAGAGCCAGTGGAAAACCACGGATAGAAAGGGTGCTAACACCTTCCCTTTCTATAATCTACCCCCGTACTCAAAAACATCTCGAAAAAAGTTTTTTCTGTTCTTTTTCCCTTTTCCTTTGTTAGATAAAATAAAAGTCGGTGGTGACTCTTGCTTACCGCACATTTGCAAATACAAAATGCAAACCAGTATAACAGTCGGTTCTGCCACAGTATCACAGAACTGGCGACTCTGCTGGGGATATATTAAGTGGGGTATACCTTAGGATCTAGGTCATTTTTTAACTTGATTGCTTGTCTTTTTTCTTGGACTGCTTTATATTCAAGGGTTTTGTTGGGGTTATATAAATCCTACACCCGGATCTGGGGAACACCTTTTAGGTAAGTAGAAATAAACTGTGAGGGAACTGTGCGGGGTATACTGACACGGTTAAAGAAGTGGATATGTTGATGTGGCACTTTGGTTGGTACCGGTAACCCTTGAGTCAATCAAGGAGAGTAAGGGGCCGCTGCATTGTGTCGTGAAGCATCAACTGACCTTATAACCTTTAATTGCACAACTTGGCCAGTAGGACGTAGCGAGATGGCCGGCTTTGGTGTATTCCCAAGGTCGACAGATACTCGATGCTACACTCATTGAGGTTTTACTCTTGAGTTTTGTTTGGTTGTGAGTCAGTCGCCTATTGAACAAAGCTGGGGGAAAGATCGGTGATATTGAGATCCCTTAGAACCCAGTTACTATTTATAGGAAAGTTTGAACCAATCTAACTTCAAGAGGGTATGACCTTAAAACTCATGCATGCCTTAAATCTAAGGACTTGGTGTGACTTGCTTGTTGTTTGCTATACATGTGATTTTCTAACATAATCATGACATCATAAGCATGGCATATCATGACTAACCATTTCAAGGATTTCCTTGGGCTCATTTTTGCTTTGTTTTGTAGGACATGGCATCTTCCCGTAGGAACAATATACAAATTAACTTTTGAAGGTGTCTCTCCAACTAAAGGACCTGGAATTAAGGGTTCTTGAAAGTTCTCATTTCACTAAAAAGCATGGTCAGTTGCTCAATTTGGTCACTGCGAAACCTGATGAAGAATTATTAAAAGCGCTGTTTCAGTTCTTCGATCCTGTGCACCATTGTTTCACCTTCCCGGATTATCAGCTAGTACCTATTATGGAGGAATTTTATCAGTTGTTAGGGGTACCCATTCTTGATTAGTTACCTTTCAACGGTACGGAAGAACATCCAAAGCATGAAGAGATTGCTAGAGCTTTGTCCTTACAACGGTCTGACATAGTGACAAATTGGGAGACTATAGGGAGTGTCCAAGGAATTCAGGTTAAGTTTCTATTCGAGAAGGCTTATCATTTTTGGGATACCCTAGATTTAAAAGCTTTCGAAGAGGTGCTGGCACTTCTCGTTTACGGGATGGTACTTTTCCCTAATGCGGACCAACTCGTAGATGTGAACACTATTAAAGTTTTTCTGTCTCATAATCCAGTGCCTACATTACTCGGGGATATTCTACACTCTCTGCATGCTTGCACTCTAAAGAGAAGGGGGCCCTCCTGTGTTGCACTCCTCTATTGGCTAGGTGGTTTATTTCTCACCTACCCAGGTCCGTTTTGAAGAATGAACAGGGTTTGAAATGGTCTTGTAGATTGATGTCCCTTAAGCATTTAGACATTCATTAGTGTTCACGGTTCTCGGAAGATGTTGTTAGAACAATGTTTGAATCTACTACCCTATAATTAAGTTTTGATGATAACAAAGTGAAAAGATATAGTATTTATAAGTGTCATGAATGAACTATCTGCTGCCTAAAATTATTATGTTCTGACTTGCAGATACGCTGATTGAAATAAGCAAGATCACATCTATTCAGCATCAGAACTTGATTTCAGACACCAGCATCAGAAGTTGCTACATCAGAACGTCAAAATCAGATGATCAACTCACGTACATGCTGAAGCCTGATGAACAAGACTGCGCTTAATACTCTGATACAGAAACACAATAGTTCATCAGCAACGAAGCAGAATCAGAATGAGCCAAGCCAGAACTTGCATTAAGTAAGCAACGGTACTGTGCATTGAAAGCTAATTAATTCCAACGGCCTCATTCCAGATAAGTTCTGCTCAATAAGGAAAGTTTGTTATTAGCATTGAATCAAGAATATTGCATTCAACGTTCATCATCTCAATGCTATATAAACAAGGCTTTGAAGATTGAAATGGTTAATGTTCTCCAAAATCTCTACACGCACAAAAGCTGAACCATAATCTTCGTTCTACCAGTTTTGCTAAACCATACACTCTGATATTCCATTACTGTTTAGCAATCTAGTTTCTAAGCTTCATTTTGTGTATACATCACAGTTGTGATACAGTTTTGTAGAAAACATCCACACACATAGTTTTATCTCTTTGTAAGAAAGTGTTACCTTGACAAACCGGGTTGTGGTTTGAATCAAGAAGGCTTTAGCAGTTGTTAAAGCAGTCTGTAATATTCAGTTGAATATAGTGGATTAAGACCTCGTTGGAGAGAGGCGAAATCACCTTGACGGGTGGACTGGAGTAGTTTGAGATCAAACGAACCAGGATAAAAATATCTTGTCAATTGCTTTAGATTTCAGTTTTACAATTCAACCCCCCCTTCTTGTGTTTTTCACCACTTCAATTGGCATCAGAGCTCCTGGTTCTGAGCTAAAACACTTAACCGTGTCAGTACAAGATCCAGCGTCAGAAAAACACAATGGCAGGAAACAATTCTCACATCAGCAATGACAACAATGAGGACAGAGACAGATTCAGTGGCAAACCTCCAGTCTTTGATGGAGAAAACTTTGATTACTGGAAATACAGAATTGAAAGCTTCTTTCTAGCACATGATGCTGATCTGTGGGATATGGTGACAGATGGATACACGCACCCTGTGAATGCAAGTGGTCAGAAGATTGATAGAAAATCAATGTCTGATCAACAAAAGCGTGACTTCAAGAATCACCACAAGGACAGAACCATCCTCCTCAGTGCCATCTCCTATACTGAGTATGAAAAGATCTCCAACAGAGACACAGCAAAAAATATCTTTGATTCTCTCAGAATGACGCATGAGGGCAACGTTCAGGTCAAAGAAACAAAAGCTCTGGCGCTCATTCAGAAGTATGAGGCGTTCAAAATGGAAGAATCTGAATCCATGGAAACTATGTTCTCTAGATTCCAGATTCTGGTAGCTGGTCTCAAAGTTCTGGACAAAGGATACTCTACTGCTGACCATGTCAAGAAAATCGTCAGAAGTTTACCCAAGCAGTGGAGGCCTATGGTTACTGCTCTGAAGCTAGCTAAAGATCTCAACAAAATCACTCTGGAGGAACTTATCAGCTCCCTCAGAAGTCATGAGATAGAGCTAGAAGCTGATGAGCCTCAGAAGCAAGGTAAGCCTTTAGCATTAAAATCTAACAGAAAATTTGAGTCTAAAGTTTTGCAGGCAGTTGAAGAAACATCTGATGGATCCTCATCAGAAGAAGACGAACTTTCCCTTCTCTCCAGAAGAGTAAATCAACTGTGGAAGCAAAGACAAAGGAAGTTCAGGAATCCCAGAAAATCTGATCAGAACGAGTCTTCTTCCAGATACAGAAGGACAGATTCTTCCTCTGGATACAGAAGATCTGAAGGCTCCTCCAGTAGCAAGAAGCCAAACACCAAAGACATCATCTGCTACGAGTGCAATGAGCAAGGACACTACAAAAGTGACTGCCCAAAGCTTCAGAGGGAAAAGCCCAAAAAGAAGTTTGGAAGAGAGAAGAAGAAAAGTCTCATGGCCACATGGGATGACTCTGACTCGTCTGAAGCTGACTCAGAATCAGATGATGAAAGGGCAAACATAGCTCTCATGGCAAACATTTCAGAAGATAGTGAAGCTTCTGAATCAGACTCAGAATCAGACACAGAAGAGGTATTTCCTAACTTCGCTGTTAACTTTACAAAGGCTGAACTTGCTGAAAGCCTTAATGAGATTCTGGAACGTTATCAGCAAATTAGAGCTAAATTCAGAGACCTGAAAAGGAATCTTGAATCTGACTCTAATAAGTCTGAGAGTCTCAAATTGGAAAATTCTGAGCTGAGAAATAAGATTTCAAAATTAGAAAACACTTTACAAAACTCTCAGAAGGAACCAATTTCTGAAACTCCCAGCAACGCTGATGAGATCATCAAGGAGTATGATCACAGTTTCCAGAAGTTCCTAGCTAAAAGCATAGATAGAAGCAGAATGGCTTCAATGATCTATGAAGTTAGCAGAAACGGCAGGAAAGGAATAGGATACCAAGGTAAGGTTCCTACACCAAAGAATGTCATGGACTTAACCATTAAACACACTCCTCTAAATTCACACTTTGTGTATGGTCACACACATGATATCAAATATACTAGCAGTAAGCACTCTGTGAAACCAAAATTCAACCAGAGTTTTGGTAAAACTAACAAATCAGGACCCAAGAAAATCTGGGTACCTAAGGACAAAATAATACATGTTGCAGATATCTTTAGCAGTAAGTCAGAAACACCAGTCATGGTACCTGGACTCTGGCTGCTCACGACACATGACGGGAAGAAGGCATATGTTCCAAATCCTGGAACTTAAGCCTGGAGGCCACGTTGGCTTTGGAGGCAATCAGAGAGGAAAGATAATTGGCTCTGGAACTGTAGGTAATGGAAATCTTCCCTCTATTAATAATGTTCTGCTAGTAGATGGATTGATGCATAATCTGTTATCCATAAGTCAATTAAGTGATAACAGTTATGATATAATCTTTAATCAAAAATCATGTAAAGCTGTTAGTCAGAAAGATGGGACTATCCTGTTTAATGGTAAGAGGAAAAACAACATTTACAAAATCAAACTTTCTGAACTAAAGAGTCAGAATGTAAAATGTCTTCTGTCTGTTAACAACGAGCAGTGGATCTGGCACAGAAGATTGGGGCATGTTAGTATGAGAAGAATATCTCAGATTAACAAACTCAATCTGGTCAGAGGACTTCCTAATTTGAAGTTCAATTCAGATGCTCTGTGTGAAGCATGTCAGAAAGGCAAATTTGCAAAACCTTCCTTTAAATCCAAAAATGTTGTTTCTACCTCTAAGCCATTAGAACTTCTGCACATTGACTTATTTGGACCAGTTAAAACTGCTTCAGTCAGTGGTAAGAAGTATGGGTTAGTAATCGTAGATGACTATAGCAGATGGACATGGGTAAAGTTTTTAAGACACAAGGACGAGTCACACTCTGTGTTTGTTACCTTCTGTAACCAAGTTCAGAATGAAAAAGATCTTAGAATCGTTAAAGTCAGAAGTGATCATGGTGGAGAATTTGAAAATAAAGATTTTGAGTCATTCTTTAATGACAGAGGCATTCTGCATGATTTCTCTTGTCCTAGAACTCCCCAACAAAATGGA
This sequence comes from Vicia faba, assembly GCA_948472305.1. Taxonomy (NCBI): domain Eukaryota; kingdom Viridiplantae; phylum Streptophyta; class Magnoliopsida; order Fabales; family Fabaceae; genus Vicia; species Vicia faba. Next base: position 1,270,017,377 of record OX451737.1, read on the forward strand.
GTTGTAGAACGAAAGAACAGAACATTGCAAGAAATGGCCAGAACCATGATCAATGAGACAAACGTTGCTAAGACCTTCTGGGCAGAGGCAATAAACACAGCGTGCTACATTCAGAATAGAATCTCAATAAGACCTATTCTGGAAAAGACTCCATATGAATTGTGGAAGAACAGAAAGCCCAACATTTCATATTTTCATCCATTTGGATGTACTTGCTTTATATTAAATACAAAGAATTATTTGAACAAGTTTGACTCTAAGGCACAGAAGTGTATTATGTTAGGATACTCTGAACGCTCAAGAGGGTACAGAGTATACAATACAGAAACACAGATTGTGGAAGAATCAATTAGTGTTCGTTTTGATGATAAGCTTGACTCTGAAAAGTCAAAGCAGAATGAAATTTTTGCAGGTATAGAAATTGAATTTGCAGGTTCTGAAAACAAGTCATCAGAAGCTCTCAACACAGACATTCCTTCAACGTCTGAAAGGAGCACTGCTAGAAATCCTACAACAGCTGCTGATCAACCTCAGAAGAGATTACCCAGAAGCAGCTTGGATCACCCAGAAGAGACTATCCTAGGAAGAAAGGAAGATCCAATCAGAACAAGAGCAAGCTTCAGAAACTCTGAAGAAACACTTATGGGACTTGTGTCTCTGATTGAACCGTCTTCTTTTGATGAAGCACTTCTGGATAATGACTGGATTCTGGCAATGCAAGAAGAGCTGAATCAATTCACCAGAAACGACGTATGGGATCTCGTTCCTAGACCAAAAGGATTCAACGTCATTGGAACAAGATGGGTGTTCAGAAACAAGCTAAATGAACAAGGTGAAGTCATCAGAAACAAGGCACGACTGGTTGCACAAGGTTATAGTCAGCAAGAGGGGATAGACTATACAGAAACCTTTGCCCCAGTCGCCAGGTTAGAATCTATCAGACTTTTAATTTCATTTGCTGTTAATAGAGGCATCACTCTGTATCAGATGGATGTCAAAAGTGCATTCTTAAATGGTTATATAGAAGAAGAAGTTTATGTTCACCAACCCCCAGGTTTTGAAAATACAAAACATCCAGAACATGTTTTCAAACTAAAGAAGTCATTGTATGGTCTGAAACAAGCTCCCAGAGCTTGGTATGAAAGGCTAAGTAACTTTCTGCTTGAAAATGAATTCACCAGAGGGAAAGTGGACACTACTCTATTCTGTAAAACAGTTAAGAGTGACATCTTAGTCTGTCAAATCTATGTTGATGATATCATTTTTGGTTCTACTAATCCTTCTCTTGGAAGAAAATTTGCTAAGTGTATGCAGGCAGAATTTGAGATGAGCCTCATGGGGGAACTGAAATTCTTTCTAGGAATTCAGATCAATCAAACTCCAGAAGGAACTTACATTCATCAGAGCAAATACATCAGAGATCTTCTGAAGAAATTTGACCTCTCAGAATGTAAGCCATCAAAGATTCCAATGCATCCCACGTGCATTCTGGAAAGAGAAGAGGTAAGCAAAAATGTAGAACAGAAAGTCTACAGAGGTATGATTGGTTCTCTCCTCTATCTGACTGCTTCAAGACCTGACATATTATTCAGTGTTTGTATATGTGCTAGATTCCAATCAGATCCTAGAGAATCTCACTTAACAGCTGTTAAGCGAATTTTCAAGTATCTGAAAGGTACTACTAATCTGGGTTTGTTTTATAGAAAATCTAGTGATTACAGCTTAGTAGGCTACTGTGATGCTGATTTTGCTGGAGACAGAGTGGAACGTAAAAGTACTTCTGGAAGCTGCCAGTTTCTGGGAGAAAATCTGATCTCTTGGTCCAGCAAAAGGCAATCAACAATTGCTCTGTCAACAGCAGAAGCTGAGTACATAGCAGCAGCAGGATGTAGCACACAAATGCTCTGGATGAAAAGTCAGCTTGAAGACTTCCAGATTTTTGAGAGTAACATTCCTATACTTTGTGATAATACTTCTGCTATTTGCTTAAGTAAGAATCCTATTTTACATTCTAGAGCTAAGCATATAGAAATAAAACATCACTTCATTAGGGACTATATTCAGAAAGGTATTTTGAACTTAAAATTTATAGATACAGACCATCAATGGGCTGATATCTTTACTAAACCCCTTTCAGAAGATAGGTTTAATTTCATTCTGAAACATCTCAGCATGAAAGTATGCCCAGAGTGAAAATGTTTTAATTCCATATATTTACCTTCAGAATGTAATTATATCACTGTGAACTTCTGATCAATCTTCTTTCAGAAAGATAGAACATGCAGATTGTATCAGATGCAAGTCAAAAGATCTGAGAGTCTAAGCTCAAAGACAGGCGTGCTGATCACTACATCAAACAAGTGTCATCCAATCATCAGCATATCTCTGAAGCAGAACGCGTGCACGCTTTTGAGAAGGCAAAGCGCTGATTGGGTGCATTGAGACACATGTCTGGTAACCGTTTTTAAGTATCTTTCTCAAATCCCCCAAAATCAGCAAGCATTTAATGAAAAGTAATCATGCTTTTAAATGGCAATCATGATTTTTCTCTCTCTCAAAAACGTTTATCTTTCTGAGTTCATCTCTTGCAAACTTTTTTTCTTCAGTTCATTCTCAAAACCCTTTTAGTGTGAACATGGCAACCTCCAGTAGCGTTTCTGCAGGTAATCAGAAGAAAGCATCATCTGAGCAATATCAAGTGCCACTCAGAACTCTCCTTACTCCGGTGAAGAACCTTGGTCTGAGAAACAGCAAGCTGCAAAGGTGCAACCATCAGAAGAAGACAAGACCATTCAGGCTGAAAGTCAAGCAGAGGATGTTGCTGAAAGTTCTGAGAAGCCTCCTCCTTCTGATGCTTCTCAAGCTGCCTTGGACAGGCAGACTCTGGAAGAACTAAGGCTGAATGACATGCGTCTGCAGCAGCAGATGGATGAAAACGATCAGAAGATGAAAGAGAGAATGGATGTGCAGGACAGCAAGATTAACACTGTTGTCAGCATGGTGCATAAGCAGAATGAGACTTCTGAAAAGATTCAAGCGATGCTGGAGAGCCTGTTCACACGCTTGCCTCCTCAACCTTAAATCTTTTCTTTCATGCATGACCTTTTTCATGTTTTCCCTGATTTTCTGATGTACTGTTTGATTATGTTTTGTAATATTTTCTCGTTTTGACTCTGAACTATCTTAATATGATTAGTTTTTCTGATCTCAATTGTTTTAGCACATCACCAACACTTTTTGATTGCTGACAAAAAGGGGGAGAACAAGAATGATATTTAAATCAATAACGGCTAACTAGACAGAAATTCTCAAACATTCTAACTTTATTACTTGAAATGTTTTTTCTGTTTTGTTTGAAGTCTACAGGCACAAGGAAGCTCCTGGACACTCTGAAGACTAGAAGCTCTGATCAATGTTGCTCTGATCAATATGAAGATCTGATCGTCCTAATACTCTGATCCAAAGCAAAGCTCCGACAAGAAAAGCTCTGAAGCTCTGCTCTCTGATAAGTCAAAGACTCTGATAATCTGATGTTCAAAGAAAGAAAAAGATCTGATCCTGAAGAACACGTATAATCAAAGGGAAGTAATAAACTCAGGGGGAGTATTTACTTACTCCTTATTCTTTTACTTCTTATTCTGATACATATTCCAGATACCTTTTCACGTTATTTTCATTTAAAATATCTAGTTTTTGTCATCATCAAAAAGGGGGAGATTGTTAGAACAATGTTTGAATCTACTACCCTATAATTAAGTTTTGATGATAACAAAGTGAAAAGATATAGTATTTATAAGTGTCATGAATGAACTATCTGCTGCCTAAAATTATTATGTTCTGACTTGCAGATACGCTGATTGAAATAAGCAAGATCACATCTATTCAGCATCAGAACTTGATTTCAGACACCAGCATCAGAAGTTGCTACATCAGAACGTCAAAATCAGATGATCAACTCACGTACATGCTGAAGCCTGATGAACAAGACTGCGCTTAATACTCTGATACAGAAACACAATAGTTCATCAGCAGCGAAGCAGAATCAGAATGAGCCAAGCCAGAACTTGCATTAAGTAAGCAACGGTACTGTGCATTGAAAGCTAATTAATTCCAACGGCCTCATTCCAGACAAGATCTGCTCAATAAGGAAAGTTTGTTATTAGCATTGAATCAAGAATATTGCATTCAACGTTCATCATCTCAATGCTATATAAACAAGGCTTTGAAGATTGAAATGGTTAATGTTCTCCAAAATCTCTACACGCACAAAAGCTGAACCATAATCTTCGTTCTACCAGTTTTGCTAAACCATACACTCTGATATTCCATTACTGTTTAGCAATCTAGTTTCTAAGCTTCATTTTGTGTATACATCACAGTTGTGATACAGTTTTGTAGGAAACATCCACACACATAGTTTTATCTCTTTGTAAGAAAGTGTTACCTTGACAAACCGGGTTGTGGTTTGAATCAAGAAGGCTTTAGCAGTTGTTAAAGCAGTCTGTAATATTCAGTTGAATATAGTGGATTAAGACCTCGTTGGAGAGAGGCGAAATCACCTTGACGGGTGGACTGGAGTAGTTTGAGATCAAACGAACCAGGATAAAAATATCTTGTCAATTGCTTTAGATTTCAGTTTTACAATTCAACCCCCCCTTCTTGTGTTTTTCACCACTTCAGATGTTACCATCATCGATCGTTGTGGTGAATTCCCTAATGTCCCTCTCTAAGGCATTAGGGGAGGAATCACTGACAACCCTTGTTTGGCGTTACATCGGTTTGGTTATGCGAGAAGAGATGGTCCACATGATACGCTTATCCAAGGAATTGCCTTCAACTATGAGAATGATGCTCAGGGATACTACAAAAGGTTCATAAAAGCTTGGGGCATGGTGCATAAAATTGATAGTAAGACACTAGGGCACAATAATTCCATTCCTCTTGAGCCTTATCTCCGATGGGTACGAGCTCGCACCCAAAGTCTTATGATTCCTTACCCAACTGTCATACCAATAATTATGGATCCAGCTATTAAAGGAGATACTACTTCACTTGGTCATCATCCTGACATGCCAACTGATCATGAAGAATTACAGAAATCCTGGGTTCAACTCAAAGAGGAGCGGGACACGTTTGAAGCTCAGTTATATGCCAGTGAGAAGACGGTCCTGGAGCTCACTAGACTACTTCATGAAGAAAGGAACATAAACGCCTACATTGCACCAAAAAGGATGCGCTCCTGGGATACCTAGTTTCTTTTTTGCTTTAATTTTTGTTTTGTTTAATTGTAAGCCTAAAAGGTATTCTTTGTAACAATTCGAACTTATTAATGTGCGTCTCTTTTGGTTAAACAAATCTGAGCCTTTAAGAATCCTTGAAATCATTGCATACGCATCTCATTCATAACATCACATAAACAAGTACCATTACAGGTTTCTCATCTTCTTCTCTGTTTATTTAAGCAAAAATGTCTTCTGAACAAAGCATCAAGGATCTTCAGGCACAAAATGCCCAATTCCAATAGATGTTCATAAATCTGGAAAAAGGGCAGGAGTTTCTGAAGGCCCTCATCCTGAAAGAGAAAAAGAAAAAGAAGAAGGTCGCTGGTATTCTGAATATGGGCAGAAGGTTCAGGGGGCCGTTAAAGCAGCAAGTCGATCTGACCTCTTCATCCAAAGAAGGGGAGAATCAAGAAGAGGAGACAAGGGAAAAGGACCCCAGCCCTGAAGTTTCTGACAATGACACAAATTACAATGATGAGCAATATCCTCATACTAAGGATAAATACAAGCAGTTGGAAGATCGTTTGAGTGCTATGGAAATCCAGAGGATACCTGGGTTGGATTTCGAAGAATTGGGATTGGTGTCGGGAGTGGTCATCCCACAGAAGTTCATGGCTCCAATTTTTGCTAAGTACGATGGAGTGTCTTGCCCAAAACTCCACCTCCGTTCCTACGTCAGAAAGATCCAGCCCCACACTGCTGATAGAAATTTGTGGGTTCACTTCTTTCAAGATAGTCTGTCAGGGACTCAGCTTGAATGGTTCTACCAACTAGAGAGAGCCAATGTCCGAAACTGGGAAGATCTGGCTGCTACTTTTTATAAGCAGTATCAATATAACGCTGACCTTGCTCCTACTCGTACTCAAATCCAGAGTATGTCCATGGGTGCAAGTGAAGGCTTTAAGGACTATGCACAGAAGTGGAGAGACTTGGCTGGAAGATTCCAACCCCCGTTGTCTGATAGGGAGTTGGTCGATATGTTTCTGGGGACGCTATCTGGTCCATTCTTTAATCATTTGATCGGCAGCTCGTCTGCTAGTTTCACCGAGCTGATTCTAACTGGAGAGAGAGTAAAAGTTGGGATTCAGAGTGGTAAAATACAGAAGGATATGCCTCTCCGAGTTCTGTAAAGAAGCCTTTTACTGGTAATAAGGAAGCCAATGCCATCTATAGCCTGAGAGGCCAAAGCAGAGCGGAACACCGTCAGACATTAAGTGCTGTAATGATACCTAGACCTGCAGTTGCTCAACAACGCAACATACAACAAAGGGAGGAAAGACCACAACGAAAGTTTACCCGAATCAACATGACGTTGGCTGAAGTTCTACCCTATATGCTGAGATCCAACTTGGAAACATTGAAAGAGGCTCCCAAGAATCCGAACACCACATCTCCCCGATATAATCCAAATGCTCGATGTGCCTATCATTCTGAGAGTCCTGGCCACAATACCAATGACTTCTTGGCTATGAGAAATAAGGTACAAGATCTGATCGAGGCCAAGGATATTGAGTTCGATGCTCCGAAAAATCCCAATGTCATTACTTCTCCTATGCCTAAGCAAAATCGTGGAGTTAATGTTGTTGATACCGATCTGTTTGTGACCTTATTGGATGAAGTTTCTACTCCTCTTATGACGGTTAAGAAGAATTTGTTGTCGACTGGTTTATTTCTGGGTTGTGGTGAAGGTTGCCACATGTGTTCATCTCTGCCCTCTAGTTGCCATTTGCTGAAGTCGGGTGTTCAGCGCCTGATGGACAGCAAATAAATTTTTTTCGAGAGAACTTTGATTCCTGTTGTTCCATTTGAAGAAATTGTTATTATAACCATTTCTGTCAATCCTTCCAAGATCTCCTTGAGAAGACCTGTTAGGATTACATCTGTTCCAAGAGTCGCTCCATTAATAATCACCTTTCCTGGTCCTGTCCCGTATGCCTCAGACAAAGCTGTCCCCTGGCATTATGGTGTCGATGTGTACTATCATGGCATCAAACAAGATCTGAAAAATGAAGAGACTGATCCTGATGTCAGTAACATTGTTGGGACCAGCAAGGTTACCAGAAGTGGAAGGATTTTCTCTCCTGATATTTCCCCAAAGACTGTCAATAGGCCTACTGTTATTCCGCCTGCTACTCCTGCTGGTACATCAACTACTGCTCCTATGCTTACTCCAATTATCACTCCCGTCGTTGAGTCATCTGGGACCTGAGGCAAAGAAGTTATAGGTGAGCCTGCCTGGATGGCAGCACCTAGAAAAGTTGTCGTGGAAGCCTCTAAGCAAAGGATAGAGGAGATACTAAAAATAATAAAAAAGAGCGACTATAATGTGGTCGAGCAGCTGCGGTAGACCCCCTCGAAGATATCCATGTTGTCCCTGTTGTTGTGCTCTGAGGCCCATGTTAAGGCTTTGATTTCATTCCTCAAGATTGCGCATGTGCCACAAGAAACTTCCGTCGATCAACTCAAAGACTGTGTGGCCAGCCTGACTGCTGACAATGGACTGGGTTTTTCAGATGCAGACTTGACACCGAAAGGGAGGAAGCATAATGATGCTCTGCATGTCTCGATTAAATGCAGGGGCACCACTATGGCTCATGTGCTGGTAGATATTGGGTCTTCGCTGAATGTTCTGCCTAAGAAGGCACTGGATAGGTTGGACTATGAGGGTTTGACCTTAAAGCCTAGTAACATTGTAGTAAGGGCTTTTGATGGGTCAAAGAGAACGGTGCATGGGGAGGTGGACATCCCTGTCAAGGTAGGCTCTCAAAAATTTGAGTCCACCTTCTATGTAATGGACATCTGGCCATCATACTCTTGTTTGTTGGGTCGTCCTTAGATCCATGAAGCTGGGGCTGTTACTTCTAAATTGCACCAAATGTTGAAGTATCTAGTAAAAGGAAAGATCGTCACTGTGCGTGGTGAGGAGAAGTATATGGTGAGCCACCTTAATTACTTCAAGTACATAGAGATGGACGGGGAATTCATAGAGACTCCTTGCCAGAATTTTGAAGAGGTTCCCTAGATCTTGGCATCGGCTGAAACTGCTATCAACAAACCTCCTCTGAAGATGGCTTCCCTCAAAGACGCCAGAGACGTGGTTGAAGAAGGTGGGTATACCAATTGGGGACAACTCCCTGATTTTACTCACTAAACTGATAAGTTTGGTTTGGGCTTTACTTCAGGAGCTCAAAGTGTTGTTCGACGCGCTGGGGCTTGAGGACCTCCCCTACGCATCAGCAATCATGGAATTAATGCCATTGAAGACAACGAGGAAGACTCTGACATTGATAGCTGGATCTACCCAACTACCAACGGTGGACCGAGTAACTGGTCAGCTAGGGACTTTATACCAGTTTCTTTTATTCCACTGTAATTGTATTACTTGTTTTAAGATTTGTAATAAACAATTTAAATTCTACAACCATGTGTCTTTCCCGAGGCACATTGGCTTTGTTTGTGAGGGCTATTATTTGTCATTTCATATATCATCAATAAAACATTGGACGTTCCTTGCATACAAATCTTGCGCTCTCTGTTTTTCTTTTTTGTTTTCACTTTATCAAAACAACTATGCTCTTACACACACTCATGTATCATACTGCAGATCCATATCCACTCTGGATCCCATTGATAACATCTCTGCTACTGCCAGTTATAACTTCGAAAATCCGATCAACTAAGCCGAAGACGAAGGTGAGGATAATTGTGAGGTGCCTGGAGAGCTTGCTAGACTGTTACAACAGGAAGAGAGGCCTATACAACCTCATGAAGATCAAGTTGAGACGATAAACCTGGGCACGAAAATAGACACAAAAGAGGTCAAGATCGGTGCAAATCTGGAAGTTAAGGTCAAATAGAGGTTGATACAAATGTTGCATGACTATGTTGAGATCTTCGCATGGTCATACGAAGACATGTCGGGTTTAGACATTGATGTCGTGGTTCATCGTCTGCCGACCAAAGAAGACTGTCCTCTAGTTAAACAGAAGGTCCGTCGTATGCGCCCTGAAATGTCAGAGAAGATCAAGGCAGGGGTCATGAAGCTATTCGACACAGGGTTCCTAGCTGTCACCTCCTATCCATAGTGAGTTGCTAACATCGTTCAGGTACCTAAGAAGGATGGTAAGGTACGGATGTGTGTGGATTACAGAGATCTGAACAGGGAAATCCCCAAGGATGACTTCCCACTTCCTCACATTGACGTTCTGGTTGACAACACCGCGTAGCACAACTTCATGGATGGTTTCTCTGGCTACAACCAGATCAAGATGGCTCCTGAAGACATGGAGAAGAAAACATTCGTCACATAGTGGGGCACCTTCTGTTACAAGGTGATTCCTTTTGGGTTGAAGAATGTTGGGGTAACTTATCAATGCACCATGGTCCCTTTATTCCACGATATGATTCACCATGAGATCGATGTTTATGTTGATGACATGATAGCCAGGTCTCAAACTAAGGAAGAGCACCTTGATCATCTACAAAAGTTGTTCGACAGGTTCAAGATATACAAGTTGAGGTTGAATCCGAACAAGTGCACCTTCGGGGTAAGGTCTGGTAAACTTCTGGGTTTCATTGTCAGGGACAAAGGCATCCAAGTAGACCCTACGAAGGTAAAAGCCATACAAGAAATGTTAGCTCCCCGTACAGAGAAGGAAGTTAGAGGTTTTTTGGGACGTTTGAATTATATCGCCAGGTTCATTTCACATCTAACTGCTACTTGTGAGCCCATCTTCAAGCTTATGAAGAAAGATCAAGTGGTAAAGTGGAATGACGAATGCCAGACAGCTTTTAAAAGAATCAAGGAATACCTTCAAGAACCTCCAATTATGATGCCTCCTGTTGAAGGAAGACCTTTGATATTATACTTAACAGTGCTAGACAATTCAATGGGGTGTGTGTTGGGAAGCATGACGAGTCTGGTCAAAAAGAGCACGCAATATACTACCTTAGAAAAAAGTTTACCGACTGTGAGACACTATACTAACTGCTCGAGAGAACTTGTTGCGCTTTGGCATGGGCTGCTCGTCGACTAAGACAGTATATGTTGACCTACACTACTTTGTTAATATCTAAGATGGATCCAATCAAATACACCTTCGAGAAACCCGCTCTCTCCGGAAGAATAGCAAGATGGCAGATGATCTTAATTGAATACGATATACAATATACAACCTAGAAAGAAATCAAGGGGAGTGTATTGGCTGATCATTTAGCTCATCCGGCCGTGGATGACTACCAGTCTATGAATTTTGAGTTCCCTGATGAGAATATTATGCTGGTGACTGACTACGAAGAACCTGGACCGAATGAAGGACCCGAGGAGGGATCCCGATGGACTATGGTTTTTGACAAATCTTTAAACGCACTCGGTAACTACATTGGTGCAGTAATCATATCTCCTGAGGGCTGACATACTAATTTCACCGCCCGACTATGTTTCAACTACACTAACAACATGACGGAGTATGAAGCCTGCATCATGGGTCTCAAGGCCGCTATTGACCTCAGGATCAAGTTCCTGGATGTTTTCGGGGATTCATCCTTAGTAATAAGTCAGATCAAAGGCAAAATGGGATACGAAGCATCCAATTCTCATCCAATACAAAGAGTACGTGTTGACATTGCTCCCACACTTTGAGTAGGTAACTTTTGAACATTTCCCACGAGAGGAGAATCAGTTAGAAGCATGCTAGCTACCTTGTCTTCTATGTTCAAAGTCAGGTGGGACAACGAAGCTCCCTAAATCACCATTGAGAGGTTGGATGAACCAACACACTACTGTGAAATTGATACCAAAGAGGTGGCAGACAAACCCTGGTTTCACGAAGTCAAGAGGTATCTCGAGACTCAAGAGTATCCCGAAGGGGCATCTGTCAATGATAAGAAATTTCTGAGAAGGTTTGTTGTGAAATTCTTCCTCAGTAATGGAATCCTCTACAAGCGCAATCATGACTCTACCTTACTGTGGTGTGTAGACAAGAGCGAAGCAGAGAGGATTATGACAGATCTACATGAAGGTACCTTTAGAACCCATTCCAGTGGACATACCATGGCCAAGAAGATCCTACGGGCAGGATATTACTGGTCCATTATGGAAGTAGATTTTTATCAGCACTCCCGAACTTGTCATAAGTGCCAAATCTATGCTGATAAGGTGCATGTGCCTCCAGTTCCCTTGAACGTCTTGACAGCTCAGTGGCCCTTTATAATCTGGGGCATTGACATGATCGGAGAAATCAGGCCCACTGCTTCCAATAGACATCGCTTCATTCTAGTGGCCATTGATTACTTCACGAAGTGGGTTGAGGCAGCCCCTTTTGCTACTGTGACCAAAAACATTGTGGCACGGTTTATCTGAAATAATCTAATCTGTCGGTATAGTGTGCCAGAGTAAAATTATTACTGACAATGGTACGAATATCAACAACACAATAGTCACCTAGCTCTGTAAACATTTCAAGATACAACATCATAACTCTTCTCCCTATTGGACGAAAATGAATGGCGTTGTTGAAGCGGCTAACAAGAACATCAAGAAAATGGTATAGAAGATGACGGTGACATACAAAGACTGGCATGGGATGTTACCATTTGCTCTTCATGGATAACGTACCTCAGCGCGGACGTCGACAAGGGCAACACCCTAATCTCTGGTATATGGCATGGAAGCAGTCCTACCCATCGAAGTCCAGATAACTTCTCTCAGGATTATGAAGGATGCGGGTTTAAAAGAAGACGACTGGATCCAAACTCGACTTGATCAGCTAAATTTAATCGATGAGAAGAGACTTACTTCTATTTGCCATGGTCAGACGTATCAAAAGCGAATGATCAAGGCTTTTAACAAGAAAGTCAGACGTCAAGAATATCAAGTCGGGGATCTAGTGATCAAGCGCATCATACTGCCGCAAGGTGATCCCAGGGGAAACTAGACTCCCACATACGAAGGTCCATTTGTGGTTAAGAACATTTTCTCGGGTTGAGCTATGATTCTAACCACCATGGATGGTGACGACCTTCCTCACACTGTCAATGCACACATAGTGAAAAGATACTATGCTTAATCAAGAGACCGCTAGGTTGACTGGCCTAGGTAAAAATAAGGGCTTCCCGGCAAACCAAAAGGGTTCGGGCAAAAATAAGGGATGAAAATGAAGAAATTTATACACCCGACAAGCCGAAAACCTGAAAAGGCGGCTTGAAAAAGAAAGGGTATCCCGGTGGACTGAAAACCCGAAAGGGCAGTCCAGGAAAAAGTTAGGGATGTAAAGTGGATCACAATGTCCCATTGGATCACTTTGCGACCAAACTTCGGTATGAATTATCAAGCTCGAACAACATCGATCAACCTAATCAACTTCGGACAAACAACAAAGTGATGAGACACTCGAAGACATAGGGGAAATAGAAGAGTTGGAACTCAATGGAATTGTTTCATATAGTTGTTTTCTTTTACACAAATTTGTATAGCTTCTATTTTTACAGCGTCGTTCTCTTACTAGAACGTCAGTCTCCTTGTACGAAAGCGCCTATTACAGGCCAACTTCAAAAATCAATACAAAATCATTTTCACAAGAAACTTTGAGTTTTTTTTCTTTTTCTATTTTGTTTTGCAAGAACGTCCAATGATTTATTCTTGACATATGAATTTGAATATGATTGCCGCTTATAAATATTTACATAAGAAACAAAAAGACAATTACTCGTAATTCCAGAAACAGGGGCAAAAATAAGAAGTGTCAAACCCGACAGTTACTCTGCCCAGTAGGTACTGGGACAGAGACAACTTTGAAGCATAATCATCAGTGCATACATTCCCCACATAGTAAAAAAACATTGATGTTGGCTTTCCTGAAAAGGAAGTAATCTCCCCAGCCAGGGTCATTCAGAAACCTGACAACTATATCCCTCAGCCGAATTTCATAATCGCGAGCGGGCCAGTAAATTTTACCTCCCAAGCAGAGTTTATTTCTCTAGACACAGAAGCTCAATCCCCGACAAAGCTCATTACTTCAGCTACAGAAATTCACTTTCCAAGTTGTTCCCTGCAGAGTTATTCTCAAACAGAATCTCTTCCTGACAAAATATTTATGAATAACAAAGAGTAAATCTCCAGCAGCAGTCAGGGATTTATTTTCCTAGACTCGGACATAACCTGATAGAATTTCATGTACATACATCATGACATGTGCACACATATCATATACAGTATAATCTCATTTATTTTGAGAACATCATCCCACCATGAATTTCATGCATCGCATATAATTAACCCTATTATCTTTTCAGGAAAGACGATTATCTTCAACAATCCCAAAAGTTGTATAGGTCATGTCTGCAGACGACTAATGGAAACTCAGTTCCCGAAGTCGGACAGGTTAACTAATCTACACTATCACCTTGAAGTAACCCTACTACCCAAGTTCCTTCCCATAAGCCCTATTATCCAGGCTTTCATTTTGAAGTAACCCTACTATCCAGGTTCCTTCCCATAAGCCCTATCATCCAGGCTTTCACTTTGAAGTAACCTTACTATCCAGGTTCCTTCCCATAAGCCCTACCATCTAGGCTTTCATCTTGAAGTAACCCTACTATCCAGGTTCCTTCCCATAAGTCCTACCATTCAGGCTTTCACTTTGAAGTAACCCTACTATCCAGGTTCCTTCTCATAGCCCTACTATCCAAGCGTGCATCTCGAAGTAACCCTACGACCCAAGTTCCTTCTCATAGCCCTACTATCCAAGCTTTCATTTCGAAGTAACCATACTATCCAGGTTCCTTCTTATAGCCCTACTATCCAGGCATGCATCTCGAAGTAACCCTACGACCCAGGTTCCTTCTTATAGCCCTACTATCCAGGCATGCATCTCGAAGTAACCCTACGACCCAGGTTCCTTCTCATAGCCCTACTATCCAGGCATTCATCTTGAAGTAACCCTACTATCCAGGTTCCTTCTCATAGCCCTACTATCCAGGCTCTCATTTTGAAGCAACCCTACTATCCAGGTTCCTTCTCTCTTATCTCCAGACAGAAGTTTACAACACTTTAAGACCTAGACCTGAGCAGATACTGTCGATTTCACATTTCCCCAGTAAGTCGCTGTGCAACCTGGACCCTGACCAGATATGCAGGTCACTTCCATCTCCTCAATCAAGAATTAACTCCCCTGTAAATTAATGGACAATCGAAGCTCCTAGAATCAATTTCCCAAGACATAAATCAACATTCCCCGACGAAGTCCTCCTCAATGGCAGGTACAGGAATTCTCATGAAGGAATCTTTTATACAACCGATATCTTTTCTGGATTGCATCTTTTAGCCCATCTCTGACAATTCTCTGCCAACTTCCAAATGGCATCTGTAAGCCCATTCCCGATATCACCAATCACCAGGCACTGCATGCGAGTGCAAATTTCTGGGCACTCTAGTGTTCAATCATCTCCCACCTTCATATCACGAAAGGCAGATGTGATGCGGTGGGAGAACTGACTTGGTGTTTTGTGTTTGTTTTTGCAAATGTTGCGGTTTAGCAAGAGTCGCCACCGGCTTTTCTTTTATCCAAAAGGAAAGGTGAAAAAGCACAGGAAAGACCTTTAGAGATGTTTTCTTGAGTTCGGGGCGTAGATTATGAAAAGGTAAGGTATTAGAACCCTTTTCATCCATGGTTTTCCATGGACTCTTAGTTGCTTGCTAGATCACTTGCTTTTGTTTGAATGTGTGCTTGTGATGTGGGTTTTGAAAGTATTTTGAAAATGTGACTTTGTAATGATTCTCGTCTCTATAAGAATGCGCACAAAGTGTTATTTTGAAAATAGTTCAAAAAGATGTTTGTGAAATGTGTTTTTTGAAAGTGATTTTGAAAAGGGGTTCCTTTGTAATGGCTCTCATTTCTATAAGAGCGTACAAAGTGTTGTCTTTCAAAAATGTTTTCAAAATGAGAGTGTGGGTGTGTAAAAGGTTTTTGTTATGAGCAAGCGAGCAACTAAGAGCGAACCTACCTACTCAAAAGGTCTTATATGTTATTTTCCTCCTCCTTTAGACGTTGATATCTTACCATTGTTTTGGTAAGAAGCCCCATCGTTGTATGTGAAGGGACGAACATGGGACGTTTGTATAGTCATAGAGGGAAACCGGTGGGACGTTTTAGCAATTTCGTTTAGGGACTAGATCATTTATCGAAGGCAACACCGAGGGTCATCGAGGGAAATCGATCTTTTATCGAGGGTCTTTTGCTAAAACGCCCATGCTCGAGGGACATGACTATTTTTCCGATAGGCAACAAAGTGAGATTACCCTAAGGGTGCTAGTGTGCAAATATGTTTGATTGCATGAATTTTAATCTTGATTAGGGTGATATATTTGTCAATTTCATGTCTTTCCATACACACCTTAATTACTAGCATTTATATTTGAAAGCAATAAATTGCGGAAATGTAAAGTCTTACGCTATTGCAACATTTTAGGGATGGGGGTACATATTTTTGGATAGGGGTTGCAAATAAAATTAAATCCTAAGTTACTATTACAACCATATTGAAATGTATAATATATAAGAAAGAAAAAAGACTTATTTAGAAAATGGCTTTTTATCTTAATGAAAAAAAGAAATAAATTAAAAGAAAAATATTTTTATGCCTTTTTATATTGATAAAAAGAGTTTTAATGTTGAAAGTGATAAAAAGGAAAATAAATGAGATATAAGACCAGCGTGCTGCTACAAGCAAAACAAACGAAATCAGAAGTTCTGAAGCCAAGAGCACTGTGACTCAGCGGGAGACGTCAGTGGGTATCAGAAGTTCTGAGTTGGTAAACTCTGGGGTCTTGCAAGGAATATTAGAGGGGAAACACAAAAGTTATGGGTGGTATTCAGACAGTGGACCACAAGTCAGAAGTTCTGTATTACACTAAAACAGTGAGTAAACCCCAGAAATTTAATATATTGTCAGCATGTAAAAATCAGAAACCCTGTGTGTGTAAAGACAGCGAGTGGAAACATCAGGAGTTAAGTGTGTTTGACATGTAGGGAGAACTCAAAAGTTTTGTGTTGTGTTATAATAGTGAGTGAATCATGGAAGTTCTATGTGTTAGAATGGTGAGTGAAAAACAGAAGTTATGTGTTACATTTTAGCTCTTTCCTTATATCAATCAGCACAACAAATGACTTATTCAGTTTTCAGCAAACAACAAATCAGTAGGATAAAGGCACAACAGTTTATGGAAGTTCTGATCCTGGTCCTGGGTCTAGCCTTAATCAGGAAGTTCCGATCCTCAATTTTTCTACTATGCAATGATATGGACAACATCAATACTATGATATTTACATGTTTAATGATGTTCTGAATGAGAAGATGCAGAGTCAGGGAGACTTACCTTGAACTTGGAGCGTGTGTTTGGGGCTTGAGTTGCTGCCTTCAGATATTCTGGAGTCAGCAAGAGCAACAAAAGAGAAAATATGAAGTTCTTTTACTTCAAGGGAAGAACAAGGGTTTTGGTTTTCTGTTTGGGATCTCTGGATTTTTTATGATGGGGTTCCACAGATTTCTTTTCTCTCTTTGGATGATTCTCTCTCTCTAAAATCCAGCCAGCCCCTTGCAAGTGTGATGGAGCAACTTATTTATAGGTGGATTTGTTGTGATTTTGGGAGGAAAGACAAATGGGATTCAAACCTTTTTGGTATACTGATTCATTGCTTTTTAATCATAGTCTTCGTAGGCTAATTTGATACAAATATGGGGTTTGAGAAAGTGCAGGCATGGACTGGGTCAACAGCTGATTACAGGACTATGATGTAGCAGGACGGTAGGTTACTTAAATGAGGTTTTGGGATTTGGTGATGTTCTGATCGCAGAAGATCATAAACGTAACCTTCATGTGCTGAAGAGTCACCTTCTGATGGAAGACTAAGTTCTGAACCATGTTTGCAACTTCTGACTGCACTTGCGTGGAGGCTGAAGAGTCATGTTCTGATTGGAGACTATGTTCTGAACCATATTTGCAACTTCTGACTGCTCTTGCGTGGAGGCTGGCTCAGAAGTTCTGAAATATCATATACTCTTAACACTTAGAAAATTTTCTAAACGTTCAGAAAATTTTAATTTTTCAAAGTAACTTCTGACTCCTGATTTTTTGATGAACCAATCTCATGTCTTGATGAAATAAAATTGTTGAAACATGATTTTTGATTTAAAAATCAAAGTTTGACTTTTTCAGTGTGCTTTTGACCACTTTGCCCTTATGGATGATTTCCTTGAAAAGTGATTATTCAAGACTTGGAACTTGATAGAAGCAAACCTAAGAGTCCATGATGATCCTTTGAGAAATGAGAGGGCAAATTTTGGGGTACAACAGTTGTCCCTGTTCAATCTTCTTAAGCGTGAGGATGTAGATTGGCTGGTCTGCCTTTCGTGATCTGAGGGTGGAAGATGATTGAATACTAGAGTGCCCAGAAATTTACACTCGCATGAAGTAATGTTGATTGGCGATATCATACATGGGCTTAAAGATTCCATCCGGAAAAGATCAGTTGTGTAAGAGATTCCTTGGTGAGAATTCATGTACCTGCTATTAAGGAGGACTTCACCGGAGAATGCAGGTTTATGTCCTGGGAAGTAAAGTATAGGAGCTTCGGTTGTCCATTAATCTACTGGGGAATTATCTCCTGACTGAGGAAGTGAAAGTGGAACGTATACCTGGTCAGGGTCCAGGTTGTGTAGTGACTTGCTGGGGAAATGTGAAATCGACCGTATCTGGTTGGGTCCAGGCCTTACAGTATTGTAAATTATTGTTTGGAGATAAGGGAGAAGGAACCTGGATAGTAGGGTTACTTCGAAAAGAAAGCCTGGGTAGTAGGGCTTGTGAGAAGGAACTTGGGTAGTAGGGTTACTTCAAAATGAAATCATGGGTAGTAGGGCTTGTGGGAAGGAACCTAGGTAGTAGGGTTACTTTGAAAAGAAAGCCTGGATAGTAGGGCTTGTGAGAAGGAACCTAGGTAGTAAGGTTACTTTGAAAAGAAAGCCTGGATAGTAGGGCTTGTGAGAAGGAACCTGGGTAGTAAGGTTACTTTGAAAAGAAAGCCTGGGTAGTAGGGCTTGTAAGAAGGAACCTGGATAGTAAGGTTACTTTGAAAAGAAAGCTTGGGTAGTAGGGCTTGTGAGAAGGAACCTGGATAGTAAGGTTACTTTGAAAAGAAAGCTTGGGTAGTAGGGCTTGTGAGAAGGAACCTGGATAGTAAGGTTACTTTGAAAAGAAAACCTGGGTAGTAGGGCTTATGGGAAGGAACCTGGGTAGTAGGGTTACTCCGAAAAGAAAGCCTGGGTAGTAGGGCTTGTGAGAAGGAACCTGGATAGTAAGGTTACTTTGAAAAGAAATCCTGGATAGTAGGGCTTGTGAGAAGTAACCTAGATAGTAAGGTTACTTTGAAAAGAAAACTTGGGTAGTAGGGCTTGTGGGAAGGAACCTGGGTAGCAAGGTTACTCGGAATAGAAAGCCTGGGTAGTAGGGCATGTGAGAAGGAACCTGGGTAATAGGGTTACTCCGAAAAGAAAGCCCGGGTAGTAGGGCTTGTGAGAAGGAACCTGGATAGTAAGATTACTTCGTTTGATCAGGTAGATTAGTTTACCTGTTTGGTTTCAGGAACTGATTTTCCCTTGGTTGCCCGTAGATATGATATGTATAACTACTGGAATTATTGGTGGTAACTGCCTTACCTGAAAAGATAATAGGGTTAGTTATATGCGATGCATGAAATGCGTTGGAGATGGCGTTCTAAAAATAAACGAGTTTGTTCCATATGTGATATGTATGTGTACGCCATGATGTATGAGCATGAGATATTAGTTGCGACATATCCGATTCTGGGAAAATAAATCCCTGACTGATGCTAGAGAAGATAGAATTTCTTGACTGTTTTAGAGAAACATGGTTCTTCTACTTCCGCTGGAGATGATGAATGGAAGTGACTGTACTTCTGTCAGGGGGATATTATGTTTTGAGAATAACTTTATGGGGAACAACTTGGAAGATGCATAGATATTTTGTTGATAGACTTGTCGTCCTGGAGGAAATAAACTTAGTTGGCGATGAAATTTACTGACTCGCCCGGGATTATGAACCTCGGTTGGGGATAGTGAATGGAAATGACTGTGCCAGAGATTTATTCTTTTGTTGTTCGTGAATATTTTGCCAAAGAGAGACCCTGTATGAGAGTAACTCTATGGGAGGAATGACTCTGTTGGGAGGTGGACTTCCGTAATTCGAGAAATGGGCTCTGTCGGGGATTGAGCTCCTGTATCCTGAGAAATAAACTCTGCTTGGGGAGTTAGAATTTACGATGATCTGCTCGCGATTATGAAATTTGGCTGGGGGATACAGATATTACAAGGTCACATGTATTGATGAATGTGCTCCAAAGCTGTCTCTATCCTGGTACCTGTTGGACAGGGTAATTGTCGGGTTTGACATTTTAGTTTTTTTTTCGTCCCTGTTTCTTAAGTTATGAGTCATTGTCTTTCTTTCCCTATGAAAATATTTGTGAACAGTAATCATATTCAAGTGCATATGTCAAGAATGAATCATTGGACGTTCTTGCAAAAAGGAAACAAAAAAAGAAAAACAAATAGTTTTGTAAAAATGACTTGTATTAACTTTGACGTTGGCCTATAACAGGCGTTTTTGTACAAGGAAGCTGACGCTCTAGTAAGAGAACACCGACGTACAAATAAAATATATACAGTATTGTGTACAACAAAAAGAAAACAGCTATGTGCAACAATCCCATTGGGTTTCAAGTCCTCTATTGCCATTATGCCTTCGAGCGTCTCCTCACTTTGCTGCTTGTCCGAAGCTGATTAGATTGATTGATGCCGTTTGAGTTTGACAGTTGATACTGAGGTCAGATCGCAGGGTGATCCAATGGGACATAGTGATACGCTTTTCATCCCTAACTCTTGCCTTGACCGCCCTTTCATGTTTTCGGTCCACCGGGATACCCCTTTATTCCCAAGTATCCTTTTCAGGTTTTCGACTTGCCGGGTGTACAAATTTTTTCATTTTCATCCCTTATTTTTTCCCGAACCCTTTTGGTTCACCGAGAAGCCCTTATTTTTGCCTATGCCAGTCAACCTAGCAGGTCTTTTATCATGCGTAGTATCTTTTCACTATGTTCGCATTGACAGGGTGAGGAAGGTCGTCGCCGTCCATGGTGGTTAGAATCATGGCTCCACCCGAGAAAACGTTTTTTTACCACAAATGGCCCTTCGTATATGGGATTCCATTTGCCCCTGGGGTCACCTTGCGGCAGTATGATGCGCTTGATCACCAAATCCCCGACTTGATACTCTTGGCGTCTGACCTTCTTGTTGAAAGCCTTGATCATTCGCTTTTGATACGTCTGACCATGGTAGATAGCAGTGAGTCTATTTTCATCGATTAGATTTAACTGATCAAGTTGGGTTCGGATCCAGTCGTCTTCGTTCAAACCCGCATATTTCATGATTCACAGAGAAGGGATCTGGACTTCAATGGGTAGGACTGCCTCCATGTCATATACTAGAGAGTAGGGTGTTGCCCCTGTCGATGTCCGTGCTGAGGTACGATATCCATGTAGAGCAAATGGTAATATCTCATGCCAGTCTTTGTATGTCACCGTCATATTTTGTATAATCTTCTTGATGTTCTTATTAGTTGCTTCAACATCGCCATTCATCTTCGGCCAATTGGGAGAAGAGTTGTGATGTTGTATCTTGAACTGTTTATAGAGCTCGGTGATTATTGTTTTGTTAAGATTCGTACCATTGTCAGTAATAATTCTCTCTAGCACACCATGTCGATAAATCAGATTATGTCGGATAAACCGCGCCACAATGTTCTTGGTTACTGTGGAAAAAGAGGCTGCTTCAACCCACTTTGTCAAGTAATCAATGGCTACTAGGATGAAGCAATGTCCATTAGAAGCGGTGGGCCTGATTTCTCTGATCATGTTGATGCCCCACATTGGAAAGGGCCACGGAGTTGTCAAGACGTTCAAGGGAACCGAGGCACATTCACCTTATTAGCGTAGATTTGGCATTTATGACAAGTTCGAGAGTGCTGATAACAATCGGCTTCCATAGTGGACCAGTAATATCCTTCCCGTAGGATCTTCTTAGCCATGGTGTGTCCCCTAGAATGGGTTCCGAAGGTGCCTTCATGTAGGTCTGTCATGATCCCCTCTGCTTCGCCCTTGTCTACACACCGCAGTAAGGTAGAGTCATGGTTGTTTTTATAGAGGATTCCATTACTGAGGAAGAACTTTGCAGCGATACCTTTTGACTTCGTGAAACCAGGGTTTGTCTGTTACCTCCTTAGTATCAATCTCGCAGCAGTGTGCTAGTTCATTCCACCTTTCAATGGTGATTCGGGGAGCTTCGTTGTCCCACTGGATTTTGAACATGCAAGACATGGTAGCTAGCGCGTCCGCCAACTGGTTCTCCTCTCGTGGGAAATGTTCGAAGGTTACCTCCTCAAAGTGTGGGAGCAATGTCAGTACATACTCTCTGTATGGGATGAGATTCAGGTGATTCGTATCCCACTTGCCTTTGATCTGACTTATCACCAAGGCTGAATCCCCGAAGAAATTTAGGAAATTGATTCTGAGGTCAATAGCGGCTCGAAGACTCATGATACATGCTTCATACTCCACCATGTTGTTTGTGCAGTTGAAACATAATCAGGCAGTGAACGGAGTATGACAACCCTCGGGAGATATGATTACAGTGCCAATGTCGTTACCTAGTGTGTTTGAGGCTCCATCAAAATACATAGACCATCAGGATCCTTCCTCAGGTCCTTCATCCAGTCTAGGTTCTTCACAGTCGGTTACTAACATGATATTCTCATCCGGGAACTCAAAATTCATGGACTGGTAGTCATCCACGGCCTGATGAGCCAAATGATCAGCCAATACACTCCCCTTTATTGCTTTCTGGGTTGTATATTGTATATCGTATTCAGTTAAGATCATCTGCCATCTTGCTATTATTCCAGAGAGAGCGGGTTTCTCGAGTATGTATTTTATCGGATCCATCTTTGATATCAACAAGGTAGTGTGAGTCAGCATATACTGTCTTAGTCGGCGAGCAGCCCATGCCAAAGTGCATCAAGTTTTCTCAAGCAATGAGTATCGTGTCTCACAGTCGGTAAACTTTTTGCTAAGGTAGTATATTGCATGCTCTTTTCGAACAGACTCGTCATGCTGTCCCAGCACACACCCCATTGAATTGTCTAGCATTGTCAAGTATAATATCAAAGGTCTCCCTTTAATTGGAGGTATCAGAATTGGTGGTTTTTATAGGTATTCCTTGATTCTTTTGAAAGCGATCTGGCATTCATCATTCCACTTTACCACTTGATCTTTCTACAGAAGCTTGAAGATCAGCTCACAAGTAGCAGTCAGATGTGAAATGAACCTGGCGATATATTTCAGGCGTCCCAAGAAACCTCTAACTTCCTTCTCTGTATGGGGAGCTGGAATTTCTTGTATATCATTTACCTTTGTAGGGTCTCCCCGAATACCTTTGTCACTGACGATGAAACCTAGAAGCTTACCGGACCTTACCCCGAAGGTGCACTTGTTCGAATTCAACCTCAGCTTGTATGTCTTCAACCTGTCGAACAATTTTTGGAGATGATCAAGGTTATCTTCTTCAGTTTGAGACCAGGCTATCATGTCATCGACATAAACTTTAATCTCATGGTGAATCATATCATGGAACAAAGCGACCACGGCGCACTGATAAGATGCCCTAGTATTCTTCAACCCAAAAGGCATCACCTTGTAGCAGAAGGTGCCCCACTGTGTAACAAAAGTTGTCTTTTCAATGTCTTCAGGAGCCATCTTGATCTGGTTGTAGCCAGAGAAACCATCCATGAAGGAGAAGATTTTGTGTTGTGCGGTGTTGTTAACCAGAACATCAATATGGGGAAGCGGGAAGTCATCCTTAGGGCTTGCCCTGTTCAGATCTCTGTAATCCACACACATCCGTACCTTGCCGTCCTTCTTAGGTACCGAAACGACGTTGGCAACCCACTGCGGATAAGAAATGACAGCTAAGAATTCTGCGTCGAACTGTTTAATGACCTCTGTCTTGATCTTCTCTGACATTTCAGGGTGCATAAGGCGGACCTTCTGCTTGACCGGTGGGCAGTATTCCTTAGTCGGCAGGCGATGTACTACAATATCAGTGTCCAAACCAGGCATATCTTCATAGGACCAGGCGAAGATCTCAATGTAGTCGTGCAACATCTATATCAAACTTTGTTTGACGCTAAGCTCCAGATATGCACCTATTTTAACCTCTTTTCTGTCTATCTCTATGCCTAAGTTTATTGTCTTAACTGGCTCTTCATGAGGCTGTATAGCCCTCTCTTCCTGTTGTAGCGGTCTAGCAAGTTCTCCAAGTACCTCACAATCGTCCTGACCTTCGTCCTCGACTTGGTTGATCGGATTTTCAAAGTAATAACTGGAAATATCAGGATTGTTATCAATGGGATCCATAGTGGATATGGATCTGCAACTTGATATGTGAGTGTGTGTAAGAGCATAGATGTATTGATAAAGCAAAGGAAGAAAATAAAAAACAGAGAGTGTAAAATTTGTATGCAAAGAACGTCCCATGCTTCATTGATGATATATGAGATGACATATAATAACCCTCACAAATAGAAACATTGTGCCTCGGGTAAGACACAAGGCCATAAAAAATTTTAAATTGTTCATTACAAACTCGGAAAACAAGTAAGATAATTAATGTGGAATAAAAGAAATCGGTATGAAATCTCTGGTCATCCAATTACTTCATCCACTATTGGTGGTTGGGTAAATCCAACTGTCAATATCAAAGTCTTTCCTCACTGTCTTCAATAACATTGACCCCTCAATTGCTGATGCATAGGGGAGGTCCTCCAACTCAAGCGCGCCGAATGGCCCTCTGAGCCCTTGAAGTAAAGCCTAAGCCAAACTTGTCAGTTTTGTAAATAAATTCAGGGAGCTGTCCCCAATTGGTACACCCACCTTCTTCAACCACGGCCCTGGCGTCCTTGAGAGAAGCCATCTTCAAAGGAGGTTTGTTGCTAGAAGTTTCAGTCGATACTAATATCTGAGGGACCTCTTCAAAATTCTAACAAGAAGTTTCGATAAATTCCCCGTCCATCTCTATGTAGCGGAAGGAATTTAGATGGCTCACCATATACTCCTCTTCACCCTGTAAAGTGACAATCTTCCCTTTCACCGGATACTTCAGCATTTGGTGGAGTGTAGAAGTAACTGCCCAAGCCTCATGGATCCAAGGATGACCCAGCAAACAAGAATATGACGGCCTGATGTCTATCACATAGAAAGTGGACTTGAAAGTCTGAGAGCCTATCATGACAGGGATGTCCACTTCCCCATGCACCATTCTTTTCGACCCGTCAAAAGCCCTTACCATAATGTTACTAGGCTTTAAAGTCAATCCCTTGCAATCCAACCAGTCTAATGCCTTCTTGGGCAGAACATTCAGTGAAGACCCAGTGTCCACCAACACATGAGCCATAGTGGTTCCCCTGCATTCAATCGAGTCATGCAGAGCATCATTTTGTTTTCTTCCTTTTGGTGTCAAATCTGCACCTGAAAAACCCAGCCCATTGTCAGCAGTCATGCTAGCCACACAATCTTTAAATTGATCAGCCGAAGTCTCTTGCGGCACATGCACAGTTTTGAGGAATGCAATCAAAGCCTTCGCATGGGCCTCGGAGCACAACAGCAGGGATAACATGGATATCTTTGAGGGGGCCTACCCCAGCTGCTCGACCACATTGTAGTCACTCTTTTTAAGTATTTTCAAAATTTCCTCTATTTCTTGCTTAGAGGTTTCCACAACAATTTCTCTAGGTGCCTCTGTCCGGGCAGGATCACCTACAACTTCTTTGCCTTGAATCCCAGATGACTTATCGGCAGGGGTAACAGCTGGAGTAGGAATAGTAACTGAAGTACTAGCGGGAGCAGAAGATGAAATAACGACTGGCTTAGTGACAATCTTCGGGGAGATCTCAGGAGAGAAAACCCTTCCACTTCTAGTAATCTTGCTGGTCCCGATAATGTTACCAACATCAGGATCGACTTCTTATGTCTTCAAGTTTTGTTTAACGCCATGATATTAAACATTGGCGCCATAATGCCACGGGATAGCTTTGTCTGAGGGGTACGGGATAGGACCAGGACATGTGATTATAAGCATAGCGATTCTCGTAGTGGGTGTAATCCTAATAGGTCTTATCGAGGAGGCCTTGGAAGGATTGGCGGAAATGGTTGTAAATAACAATGTCTTCAGATGGAACAACGGGAACCAGAGTTTTCTCGAAAAAAATTTCATTGTTGTTCATCAGGCGTCAAACACCCGACCTCCGCAAATGGAAACCAGAAGGTAGAAATGAACACATGTGGAAACCTTCACCATAACCCGAAAATAAACCGACCAACATCAAATTGTTCTTAACAGTCATAAGAGGAGTAGAAACTTCGTCCATTGAGGTTATGAATAGATCAGTATCAATGGCATTAAATTCATGGTTGTGCTTAGGCATGGGAGCAGTTATGACATTGGGCTTCTCTAGAGCATCGAACTCAATCTCCTTGGCTTCAATAAAATCTTGTACTTTATTTCTTAGTGCCCAACAATCATTTGTGTCATGACCAGGACCTTCAGAATGATAGGCGCACCGAGCATCCGGATTGTATCGAAGAGATGAGGTATTAGGATTCTTGGGAGCCTCTTTCAAATTGCCAAGTTAGATCTCAGCAGATGGGGTAAAACCTCTGTCAGTGTCTGTGATATAGTGGCAGAACTGACTGTTTTTACTGTTTTGCGTTTTGCGTTCGCAAAATGTCGCGGTAAGCAAGAGTTGCCACCGACTTTTATTTATTCCAACCGTAAAGGAAAAAAGTACTGAAAAAATCCTTTTTCGAGATATTTTGAGTACGGGGGTAGATTATAGAAAGGGAAGGTGTTAACACCCTTTCTATCCATGGTTTTCCATGGGCTCTTAGGTACTTGCTCATTTTTTAAATTGCTTGTGTTTGTGCTTTATTTTGAAAAATGTTTCACTTTGTGATAACCCTTGTATCAGTCCTCAAGAGTGTGACGAAGTTGTTTTGAAAATTTGTTTGAAAAGTGTAAGTGTGAAACGTTTTGGTTTGAGCAAGTACCTACTAGCATCTACTTACTCGAAAAAAGATCGTTTCTATTCTTGTTTCCTTTAGACAGCGCTATCCTACTATTGAGAAATAGATAGCACCGTCGTTGGAATTTGTAAGGGTCAATTCGAAAGGGACGTACGATCACTAAATCAATATTAGGCCACCTTAGTAATAACTCTAGAGTCTTAAGATCTTTCGAGGCAACATTTCCGAGGCAACATTCAAATGGGACAATTTGATCTTTTAGACTGGAGGGCTACCACTAAGACACCCTATGCTTAATGATCGTTTACCGAAGGCAACCGAAGTGAGAGTATACCCTAAGAGTGATATGTGCGAGTGATTTGTTTCAGTCATTTATCTTTGCACATTAGGGTTTTCTAACTGTATTAATTTATCATGCATTCTTGCCATACAATCCTATTAGCATACATCTAGACAATTAAGTATTTGCGAGAATTGAAAATGCGAGAAAATAAATATATGCTATTACAAGGCTTCGGGGAGAGGGATTAATTACATAGCCAAAAAACACAGGGATTTAACAGTAAAATAAAACCTAAATTAACTATTACAAACCATGAGCAGTTACAGAATATTAGCAAAAATAAATTACAAACACGCGGTGAATTAAATGCGAAGTGATTAGGGTTTTGACCCTTGACTAAACCTATTTGCGATTGATTAAAAAAATTGTTTTTGACATGTTTTGTTATTTAAGAAAATAATGAAAATATTAAATTAAAAAGAAAATCCAAAGTTCTAATTAATTTTAAATTAAGAAAAATAAATTAATTCACTCTAAAAACCTATTTTTGTATTTTATTTATTTGAGAAAAAATAAAAGAATTAAATCAAGAATTTAACCTAATTTCTATTTGATTTTATTTATAAAAACAAGTTAAAATTGCCCTAATTTAAATTAAATTAAATTAAACTAACAAGATTAAATTTGATTAAAAAAATCTAATTCTAATTTTTATGATTTTCTTGATTTTATGATTTTTGTGAAAAATAGTAATTAATTTGTGAATTAAAATAATTAAAGAAAAATATTAAAATCATTAAATTGAATAAAAAGAAATAAGGAAAAGAATAAATGGGCCTGATAGCATTGCTGGAGAGGGGGGTGCCAATATGATTTTTGGGCCCAAACAAATCCAAGCTTGTGTTGACTACGCTGGTTCCCATGCAACGTTGACTTTGAGGTGTATGGTGGACCTTCAATGCTGGCACGTTAGATCTAGCTCGCTGATGAATCTGAGGGTTGGATTTTGATGGCATATAGTGGATGTCATGATAAGCAACACACCTGATCATATGGAGAAAAATTACATGAAACAAATATTGGGACCTGGGGATCGAACCCAGGTCCTCATGCTCGCCCCCAGTGCCTGCTTGCCATCTGTGTTACGCGATTTTGTTATTCACATAATAGAAGTAAAACAATATAATAAAAACAAATAATGTATTCAGAAAATGCACGAAAATTCAAATGGACGAGTCACACGCTGCCACGCAAGCTTCTTTTTCCCCAGACTGTCGTTTTAAGTAACAGGACTTTTACCTACGGACATCTCACTGTAGCTACAAACCTGTGACATTAAAAAATCCTATACAAGCAAGATAAATGAAACGTAAGGGTACCAATCAACTCGTCTCATCCTCACGAGCATCATGGTACCAGAATATAGGCCTAATTTTGCCTATACTGAAAACCCCTAAAACGAGCAAAGGAACCCTAACAATGGCATATCATGATTCCTACACTGTAAATGCAATTAAGTGGTACCAATAGCTTGCAAACTCAATGATGAATAAGAATATATAATTAAAACATGCTTATGATGAGTAAATCAATGAAATCGAAATCAAGTTTTTAGGCAAATCGTGGTGCCTATAGCTTACGATTCCAGGTGTGAAAATGCTTGCAATTGATTGAGATCCCTTCTAGAGATGTCCAGGAGTCTATTGGTAACCTTAGAATGGCTTGAATCACTCTCTAAGTCCAAGAATGATCCCTCACTTTCTTGCAAATTTTTTAGTTTTCTTTTGGTGTTTTCACGACTGCCAACCTCTTTTTCTTTATCTGCCAAGCTTTCTTATATAACCTAGAGTTGATTAGGTTAACAAACTTGGATCCAATCTTGAGAATTCATGAGTGGAAGATTTGATTTTTAAGCTATATGATATATTTCTATTTTCATGCCAATCATGCTCTTTTTGTACCAATTTCCATTGATTCGAATTGTTCTTGCAAGCTCAGCATATCTTGGTTGCTAACCTGTCAAAAAAACAAATCAAATCATATTTTTGATAATTTTCATCATTTATTTGATTTAATTCACTTTTTAATTAATGAAATATCAAAATAAATTGAAAGATGAAGCAAATAATTTGTGGATAAGTATTTGAGTCGTGGACCACATTATAATTGAGGTGCAAGCATAAAAAGTTGGGCCCATTTAGCAAAAAATGCAAATTTGAGCACATTTGACTTTTGGCAATTTTGCAAAAAATGGTCAACTTGGTCAATGCACAACTCTCTCAATTTTTACCATAGAAAGGTTTTCTTGGACTTTTTAGAAAGATTAGGATGTCCTATAAGAAACCCTTTTGGTCTCATCTCAATTAAGTCTTCCATGTTCATGTATGAAGTTTTGACCCAAAAGGTGTTTTTGTTGACTTTTCAAAAGGACCTATAATGTCAAAATTCATATCTTCTTGTGAGTGCATATTCTGAACTTGGGAGTTAAATATGAATTGTAGGAAATTGCATCCTCTTCAAAATGAGCTTTGTATGGGTTATTTCTGATAAAGCATTAGAAAGTTATGCTTGGTCAAAGTTGAGTTGACTTTTCCTACAAAACCCTAATTTAGCAACTTTTGGGTTTTGATGAATTGTAAGAAATCCTTGAGGAATCATGATCAACCCTTGATCAAATGATGAATAATACTTAAAAATGAGGATATTGACCAAAAATATTTAAGTTTGACTGTATGTGGGCCACAGTTAACTTTTGACCTAGCAAAGTTGATTTTCAGGCACTTGAGCAATTGACTGAGCAAACTTCTTCTGCAAGGCTTGAAAATTGATATGGATGATCTTGAGGACATATTAGGACAATAGTGAGTGTGATATGGTGGGAAGAACTGACTATTTTTTTGAAATGCTGGTTTGCATTTTGCGTTTGTTTTTGCAAAATGTCGCGGTAAGCAAGAGTCGCCACCGACTTTTATTTTATCCAACAAGGAAAGGAAAAAAAGCACAGAAAAATTCCTTTTTCGAGATATTTCTGAGTACGGGGGGTATATTATATAAAGGGAAGGTATTAGCACCCTTTCTATCTGTAGTTATCTACGGGCTCTTAGGTACTTGCTCATCATTTTCAAAATTGTTTTCTTTGTGTTTGTGGGTTTTGAAAAGTTTTTGTTTTAACTTTGATTTAACTCTTGCTTCTGTCTTCAAGAGTGTAATGAAGTGTTTTTGAAAACTTGTTTGTAAAGGAGTGAAAGTGTGAAAAAGTTTTGTTTTGGATGAGCAAGTATCTAAGAACTAATCTACCTACTCGAAAAAGGAATCGTTTTATGCTTGTTTCCTTTAGACAATGCTATCCCACTATTAGTGAGTAGGTAGCACCGTCGTTGGAGTTTGAGGGTCAATTCGAAAGAGGGACATACGGTCACTAAAGCAATGTTAGGACGTCTTAGTGGTAACCCTAATGTCTTAGATCATTTATTCGAGGCAACAATATCCGAGGCAACCTTTTCGAGGCAACTTATGATCTTCTAGACAAGAGGGCGACCTCTAAAACATCCTATACTCAATGACCATGTACGAAGGCAACCAAGTGGGGTGTATCCTAGGAGTGCATATGTGCGAGTGTGTTGGTTTTAGATTATTTTTATCTTTGCACATGTTTAGGGTGATCTAACTGTTTTAAGATTAAACATTCATTCTTATCATGCAAATCCTATTACCAAACATATAACAGTTGAATATTTTCAAAAATTAAAGGTACTGAATTTAAACTAAATTATTACAAGGCGTCGGGTATTTACATCGCCAAAGACAAACCCTTTGAAATTTAAAAGCGGAAAAATAAATGAATGACCTAATTAAAATTATTACAAGCCGGGAGCAGATACAATAATTTGGATAAATAAGAAATAAAGCGCGCGAGGCAATTGGATCGAATGCGAAACTAGCGTTTTGACCCTCCTAATTAAAGAAAATGTTTTTGTTGTTTTTATTATTTTTTAAGAAAAGAAATTAAGTCCTAAAATTAAAATGCTAAATTGATTGGTTATTTAAATTAATTAATGAAAAATAATTAAATGACATTTTTTGGATTTTTGTTAATTTTAGGAAAGAAATAAAATAATTAAGTTAGGGTTAAAACCTATGGGTTCTAATTGATTTTAATTATTTACAAAAATAAATTAAAATTATCTAACATTAATAACCTAATTAAATTAATTAATATCTATTGATGAAAAATTAAATTCTAAAATTTATTTGGACATAAAAATATTTTTGTGATTTTTTGATAAAAAGAAAATTAATTTTGGTTAGTAATTAAATAAAATAAAATAAAATAATTAAATGAAATATAGAAGAGAAAATATAAAGAAAGAGATTGGGCCTGATTTAAGGGGTGTAGAAAGCAGGAATTCTGGCCCATTTGTGAGGTCCATTTGACTTTTTGCAATCCAGTGCGTGTGCATTGACTGACCCTTTGGTGCACCTTCAATGATGGCCACCAGATCTGGCCATCTGGCCATCTGGCGTGTTAATGAGGAAGAAGCATGGTGGACGTTTGGCTTGAGCGTGTACTGGATTCCCTGAAATAACAAGGAAAAATAACAAATGCTGGAGGCAGGGATTGAACCCCTGACCTCCAGCCTCCAACGCCTTGAACACACACCTGTTAACCACTATGACATTTGCTTCTTATTGTTAATATAATATAAACTAATAATAATATATAAAATAAAAGAAAATTGAAAAACAAAACAAAAAAAACGCGCGCTCGTTTAAACAAGCCAATGGTGGGACGACACTTCATCGTCTTCTTCTTCCCTCTGTGGCTAAAACCTTGAGACCTATACCCACGGACACTTTCCGTTGCTACAAGTCAGGCTCGTTCCAAAATCTCCTACAGGCCACATAAATGGAATCTAGTACCATGGTTGAGTTCGTCTCCTTCTTCTGAATGCAGTGGTATCCATTACTAAGGCTAATTATACCTGAAAATGAAAACCCTAAAAGCAAATCTGAAACCCTAACAATGGTGGATTTCGTTACAGACCATATAAACGCAATTGAGTAATGCCAAAAGCTTTGAAATGCTCTGTAGATTAAAAATGTATGATCAATTCCATCTAACAATGCCTAAAATATGAGATTCGAATTCAAGAACAGGGCGAGTTTGTGAGCGACTTACAACGTGTTCTGGGATTAGAATGGACCGTTTCTGGATTGCTTTAGCTTCTAGAGAGTGCCAGGAAGCGATTGGTATCAATAGCAAGCTTTGAGAATGCCTCTAATGGTAATTTCAAACTCACACTTTTCTTGGTATTTTTCAGATTTTGTTCTCTCTCTCTCGCCTGTTTCCAACCTTGTTTTTTATCTGCCTCGCCTCCTTATGTATTACACAATGCATTAGGGTTGTTTGTTCTGTCCAAATCTTCTTCTTTCAATGATTTTGGATTTAATTTGATTTGCTTTGAACAACTTTCCAAACATGGCTTATTTCCAATCTTTTTGTGCACACAAGCTTTGATGTGAATTTGAATGCCTTGCTAGCTGTAATTATAGCCTGAAACAATCAAAAGATCCTTTGTTATCAATGCTTTGGATTTTTATTTGATTTATTTTGATTTAAATCAAATTAATTCAAATCAAAATCAAAATAATTAATAAAAATATGATATGGACAAGTGGAAAAGGCTAGAGCACGTGGGCTATGATGTCAACTCAAAACAAGTGAAAAAGAATGGGCCCATTGGGCAAAATTTGAAGTTTTGGGCATAGTTGACTTTTGGCAATTTTGCAAAAAAGTCCAACTTCAACAATGCATAACTTCCTCAATTTTGACTCTTTGGAGGTGTTATTGGACTTTTTATAAAGCTTGAGATGTCATATAAGCAACCCTTTTGGTATCATCTCAATTTGATATTCCATGCTCGTGTATGAAGCTTTGACAAAAAAGGTGTTTTTGTTGACTTTTCAAAATGACCTATAATGTCCAAATTCATAACTTCTTGTGAGTGCATATTCTGATCTTGGGAGATGAAGATGGATTGTAGGGAATTGCATCCTATTGAAAATTATATTTGTATGGGTCATTTCTCATAAAGTATGAGAAAGTTATGCTTGGTCAAAGTTTAGTTGACTTTTCCTACAAAACCCTAATTTAGCAACTTTTGAATCTTGATGAATTATGAGAAATCCTTGATGAATCATTATCAACCCTTGATCAAATGATGAAATATACTTCAAAATGAGGATGTTGACAAAATATCTTGAAGTTTGACTGTATGTGGGTCACAGTTGACTTTTGCCCTATCATAGTCGATTTTTGGACCTTTGAGCAATTGACTGAGTAAAATTCCTCTGCAAGGCTTGAAAATTGACATGGATGGTCTTGAAAACATATTAGGACATTGGTGAGAACTTGGGGTCACTTGGACTCAAGGATATTGATGCAACATGAAACCCTAATTTGAGGTAGACTGCCTTAGGAGAGAGCATGTCTGGCCAACCCTTGGGCTACCTTGAGCAACTTGGAGATCTTTCTTGACATATTTTGAGAAATATGGGAGGGCAAATTTTTGGGTACAACAGTGAGCATTTGAGTCCTTTGTGGTTCACACATCTTGATGAATATGGAAACCCTAATTTGAGGTAGACTGCCTTAGGAGAGAGTTTGTCTGGTCAACTCTTGACCTTCCTTGAGCAATTTGGGGGCCTCTCTTGCCATGTGTTGAGAAATATGGGAGAGAAAATTTTGGGGTACAACAGCTGCCCCTGTTCAATTTTCTTAAACCTGAAGATGTAGATTGGCTCGTCTGACTTTCGTGATCTGAAGGTGGAAGATGATTGAACACTAGAGTGTCTAGAAATTTGCACTCGTATGAAGTGATACTTGATTTGTGATATCAAGAATGGGCTTATAGATTCCATTTGGTAGTTGCTAGAGAATTGTCGGAGATGGGCTTAAAGATGCCATCCGAAGAGATGTCGATCGCATAAGACATTCCTTTGCGAGAACACGTATATCTGTTGTTGAGGAGGACTTCACTGGGGAATGTTGGTCTCTGTCATGAGAGAAATAGAGTTTTAGGAGCTTCAGTTGTCTGTTACTCTACTGGGGAATAACTTCGGTTTGGGGAGCGGCAGTTAACTGTGTATCTGGTCAGGGTATATGCTGCACCGCGACTTACTGGGGAAATGCGAAACCATTCGTGTTTGATCAGGTTCCGGTCTTACAGTGTTGTGGACTGCTGTCTGGGGATAAAACAGGAAGAACCCGTATAGTAAGGTTATGAGAAGGAACCTGGATAGTATGTTTTGAGAAGGAACCTGAATAGTAGGGTTACTTCGATATGAAAGCCTGGATGGTAGGGTTGTGAGAAGGAACCTGGGTAGTAGGGTTACTTGGATATGAAAGCCTGGATAGTAGGGCTGCTTCGAGGTGAAAGCCTGGATAGTAGTGATGCTTTGAGGTGAAAGCTTGGATAGTAGGGCTGTGAGAAGGAACCTGGATAGTAGGGTTACCTTGATATGAAAGCCTGGTCGGTAGAGTTGTGAGAAGGAACCTGGATAGTAGGGTTACTTCGAGGTGAAAGCCTGGATAGTAGGGTTGTGAGAAGGAACCTGGGTAGTAGGGTTACTTCGATATAAAAGCCTGGATAGTAGGGCTGTGAGAAGGAACCTGGATAGTAGGGTTACTTCAAGGTGAAAGCATGGATATTAGGGCTATGAGAAGGAACCTGGGTAGTAGGGTTACTTCGATATGAAAGCCTGGATAGTGGGGCTGTGAGAAGGAACCTGGGTAGAAGGGTTACTTCGATATGAGTTTGGGTAAAACTGCAGAAAGAACTTTGGTGAGGTTGCCTTGTAATGAGTCGGTGTGGGCCTGTTGGAAGAAACCTGGGTAAGGTTGTATCTGTCGCACCGATGATTACTCTGTTTAGCTTCAAGTGTTGATCATGGACCTGCTGGAAATTATTGATGATAACTGTCTTTCCTGAAAGGAATACAGGGTTAGTTATGTGCGGTGTATGAGATGCGTTGTGATGAGATTCTCAAAATAACGGAGGTTATGTTATATGTAATGTATGCACACGTCATGATGTATGAACATGAAATGTTGATATAATGATCGGAGTCCGGTTAAATAAAATCCTGACTGCCGTTTGGAGAGTATGAGAGATAGTATTCTTGACTGCTTTTAAAGAACCATAATTCCTCTACTTATGTTGGGGATGGTGAACAAAGATGACTATGTTGGGGATCTGCCCCTCGTTTATGGATATTCTACCGAGTAGAGACTCTATTTGAGAACAACTCTGCGGGAGAATAACTCTGTTGGAGAGGAGATACTTTGTTGATAGATCTGCTAACTTGGAGAAATAAACTCAGCTGGGGATGAATTTCTGTTGTTGGTGATAATGAATTATGTTGAAGATTGAATTTCTTCTTGTGAGAGAAATAAACTCTGCTTGGGGGAACATTTACTGACTCACTCACGATTGTGAACCTCAACTGGGGAGAGTTATGTCATGTTCAGGAAAGCTAACATCACTGTCTTTGGATACTTTTACTCTTTGGGGAGTGTATGCACCACTACTCATCATTCTAAAGCTGGCTCCATCCTGGTACCTGATGGGCAGAGTAACTGTAAGGTTTAGGTACTTCTTGTTTTCTCTGTTCCTGAAATTACTAGTAATTGTCTTTTGTTTCTTATGTAAATATTTATGAGCAGCAATTATTTTCAAATGCATATATAAAAAATGAATCATTGGACGTTCTTGGAAAAAAAACAGAAAAAGAAAAACAAATTGGAATTTCTTGTGAAAATGAATTGTATTGATTTTTGAAGTTGGCCCGTAATAGTCATTTTGTACGAAGAGGTTGACGTCCTAGTAGGAGAATGCCGCTGAAAGACACAAATTATACAATTTGTGTAAAAGAAAGAAAAATAGTTATGTGAAACAATCCCATTGGGTTCCAATTCTGCTATTGCCTTTATATCTTCAAGCGTCTCATCACTTTGTTGCTTGGTCGAAGGTGGATCAGATCGATTGGCATCATCCGAGCGTGATAGTCGATATCAAAGTCTGGTTTCGAGGTAATCCCATGAGACATAGTGTTACGCTTCAATTCCTAATTTTTTCCTGGACTGCCCTTTCGGGTTTTCAGTCCACCGGGATACCCTTTTTTGCTAAAGTCGCCTTTTCAGGTTTTCGACTTGCAGGGTGTACAATTTTTTTTCATTTTCATCCCTTACTTTTTCCCAAACCCTTTTGGTTCGCCGGGAAGCCCTTATTTTTGCCTAGGCCAGTCAACCTAGCGGTTCTTTGATTATGCGTATCTTTTCACTATGTCTGAATTGACGGGGTGAGGAAGGTCATCACCATCCATGGTGGTTAGAATCATAGCTCCTCCCGAGAAAATGTTCTTAACCACAAATGGTGCTTCGTATATGGGGGTCCATTTTCCCATGGGATCACCTTGCGGTAGTATGATGTGTTTGATCACTAGATCCCCGACTTGATATTCTTGACGTTTGACTTTCTTATTAAAAGCCTTGATCATTCGCTTTTGATACGTCTTACCATGATAGATAGCAGTAAGTCTCTTTTCATCGATTAGATTCAGTTGATCAAGTCGGGTTTAGATCCAGTTGTCTTCGTTCAAACCCGCATCCTTCATAATCCTGAGAGAGGGTATCTAGACTTCAATGGGCAGGACTGCCTCCATGCCATAAACCAGAGAGTAGAGTATTTCCCATGTCGACGTCCGTGCCGAGGTACGGTATCCATGAAGAGTGAATGGTAACATCTCGTGCCAGTCTTTGTATGTCACCTTCATCTTCTGTACAATTTTTTGATGTTCTTGTTAGACGTTTCAACATAGCCATTCATCTTCGGCCGGTAGGGAGAAGAGTTATAATGTTGTATCTTGAATTGTTTGCAGAGCTCGGTGATCATTGTGTTATTGAGATTTGTACCATTGTCCGTAATAATTCTCTCTGGGACACCATATCGACAAATCAGATTATGTCGGATGAACCGCACCATGATGTTCTTAGTTACAGTACCAAAGGAAGCTGCCTCAACCCACTTCGTGAAGTAATCAATGGCTACTAGAATGAAGTGATGCTCGTTAGACGCGGTAGGTATGATGTCACCGATCATGTCGATGCCCCACATTGCAAAAGGCCAAGGAGCCGTCAAAACATTCAGGGGAACCGGAGGTACATGCACCTTATCAGCATAGACTTGGCATTCATGACAGGTTCGAGAGTGCTGATAACAATCGGCTTCCATAGTGGACCAGTAATATCCTGCCCGTAGGATTTTCTTCGCCATGGTGTGTCCACTAGAATGGGTTCCGAAAGTACCTTCATGTAACTCCGTCATGATCCTTTTTTCCTCGCTCTTGTCTACACACCGTAGTAAGGTTGAATCATGGTTACGCTTATAGAGGATTCCATTACTGATGAAGAACTTCTCAACGAACCTTCTCAGAAACTTCTTATCATTTACAGATGCCCCCTCGGGGTATTCTTGAGCCTCAAGATACCTCTTTACCTCATGAAACCAGGGTTTATCTGCTACCTCTTTTGTCTCTATGTCGGAGTAATGTGCGGGTTCATCCAACCTCTCAATGGTAATCTGGGGAGTTCCATTGTCCCACCTGACTTTGAACATAGAAGACATAGTAGCTAAAGCGTCCCCCAACTGGTTCTGCTCTCGTGGGAAATGTTCAAAGGTTATCTCCTCAAAGTGTGGGAGTAATGTCAATACATATTCTCGGTAAGGAATAAGATTCGGGTGCTTCGTATCCCACTCTCCTTTGATCTGACTTATCACCAAAGCGGAATCTCCGAATACACTCAAAAACTTAATCCTCGGGTCAATAGAAGCTCGAAGACCCATGATACACGCTTCATACTTCGCCATGTTGTTGGTGCAGTTGAAACATAATCGGGCAGTGAACAGAGTGTGACATCCCTCGGGAGATATAATTACAGCACCAATGCCATTACCCAATGCGTTTTAGGCTCCATCAAAATACATTGACCATCGGGATCCTTCCTCAGGTCCTTCATCCTGTCTAGGTTCTTTGCAGTCGGTTACCAACATGATATTCTCATCCGGGAACTCGAAATTCATGGACTGGTAGTCATCCACGGCTTGATGCGCCAAATGATCTACCAATACACTCCCCTTGATTTCTTTTTGGGTTGTGTATTGGATGTCGTGCTCGGTTAAGATCATCTTCCATCTTGCTATTCTTCCGGATAAGGCGGGCTTCTCAAAAATATACTTGATCAGATCCATCTTTGATATCAACAAGGTAGTGTGAGTCATCATATACTGTCTCAATCAGCGAGCAGCCCATGCCAAAGAGTAGCAAGTTTTCTCGAGCAATGAGTATCGGGTCTCAAAGTCAGTAAACTTTTTGCTAAGGTAGTAAATTGCATGCTCTTTTCGACCAGACTCGTCATGCTGCCCCAACATACACCCCATCGAACTGTCTAGCACTGTTAAGTATAATATCAAAGGTCTTCCTTCAACTGGAGGCATCAAAATTGGCGGTTCTTGAAGGTATTCCTTGATTCTTTTGAAAGCGATCTGGCATTCATCATTCCACTTTACCACTTGATCTTTCTTCAGCATCTTAAAGATTGGCTCACAAGTAGCAGTCAGATGTGAAATGAACTTGGAAATGTAATTCAGACATCCCAGGAAACCTCTAACTTCTTTCTCTGTGCGGGGAGCCGGCATCTATTGTATGGATTTTACCTTTGCAGGGTCCACCTGAATACCCTTATCACTGACGACAAAACCCAGAAGTTTCCCAGATCTTACCCCGAGGGTACACTTGTTCGAATTCAACCTCAGCTTGTAGGTCTTCAACCTGTCAAACAGTTTCTGTAGATGATAAAGGTGCTCTTCCTCAGTCTGGGACCTGGCTATCATGTCATCAACATAAACCTCGATCTAGTGGTGAATCATATCGTGGAATAAAGTGACCATGGCACGCTGATAAGTTTCCCCAGCATTCTTCAACCCAAAAGGCATTACCTTGTAACAGAAGGTGCCCCACTGTGTAAGGAAGGTTGTCTTCTCCATGTCCTCAGGAGCCATCTTGATCTGGTTGTAGCCAGAAAAAACATCCATGAAGGAGAAGACCTTATACTGCACAGTGTTGTCGACTAGAACATAAATGTGAGGAAGTGGGAAGTCATCCTTGGGGCTTTCCCTGTTCAGATCTCTACAGTCCACACACATCTGTACCTTACCATCCTTTTTAGGTACCGAAACAACGTTGGCAACCCACTGCGGATAAGAAATGACAGCTAAGAACCCTGCTTTGAACTGTTTCATGACCTCTGCCTTGATTTTCTCCGACATTTCAGAGCGCACACGGAGGACCTTCTGCTTTACCGGTGGGCAGTCTTCTTTAGTTGGCAGGAGATGTACCATAATATCAGTGTCCAAACCAGGCATGTCTTCATAGGACCAGGCGAAGATCTCAACATAGTCGTGTAGCGTCTGTATTAACTATTGTTTGACACTAGGCTCCAGATTCGCACCTATTTTAACCTCTTTCCTGTCTTCCTCTGTACCTAAATTCATTGACTCAACTGGCTCTTCATGAGGCTGTCTGGCCCTTTCTTCCTGCTGTAACAGTCTAGCAAGTTCTCCAGGCACCTCACAATCATCCTCACCTTCGTCCTTGGTTTGGTTGATCAGATTTTTGAAGTCATAACCGGCAGTAGCAGAGTTGTTATCAATGGGATCCAGAGTGGATATGGATCTGCAGTATGATACGTGAGTGTGTGTAAGAGCATAACTGTTTTGATAAAGTGAGAAACAGGAAAGAAAAACAAGGAGCGCAAAATTTGTATGCAAGAAACGTCCAATGCTTTATTAATTATATATGAAATGAAAAATAATATCCCTCACAAGCAAAGCCAAGGTGCCTCGGGAAAGGCACCGGGCCGTAAAGTTTCAAATTGTTTATTACAAATCTTAAAACAAATGAGTAAACTACTGCAGAATAAAAGAAACAGGTATGAAGTCCTTCATTGTCCAGTTATTCGGTCCACCAGTGGTCGTTGGGTAGATCCAGTTGTCGATGTCTGAATCCTCTTCACTGTCTTCAATTGCGTTAATTCCCCGATTTTTGATGTGTAGAGGAGGTCTTCCAGCCCAAGCACGCCTAACAGCCCTTTGAGCCCCTGTAGTAAAGCCCAAACCAAATTTGTCAATTTTGTGATTCAAATCAGGGAGCTGACCCCAATTGGTACACCCACCTTCTTCAACCACATCCTTGGAGTCCTTGAGAGAAGCCATCTTCAATAGAGGATTGTCGGTAGTAACTTCAATTGATGCCAAGACCTGAGGGACC
Source organism: Vicia faba (assembly GCA_948472305.1). Classification (NCBI taxonomy): domain Eukaryota; kingdom Viridiplantae; phylum Streptophyta; class Magnoliopsida; order Fabales; family Fabaceae; genus Vicia; species Vicia faba. The sequence goes on from OX451737.1 coordinate 1,270,057,528, forward strand.
TCTTCGAAGTTCTGACAAGGAGTTCCTATGAATTCCCCATCCATCTCTACATAGCGAAAGGAATTGAGGTGACTCACCATGTATTCTTCTTCACCTCGCACTATGACGATCTTTCCCTTCACTGGATATTTCAGCATTTGATAAAGTGTGGAAGTAACTTCCCCAGCCTCATGGATCCAAGGACGACCCAACAAGCAAGAATACGATGGCCTGATATCCATCATGTAGAAGGTGGACCCAAAAGTATGAGAACCCACTTTGACAGGGATGTCCAACTCCCCGTGCACCATTTTCTTCGATCCATCAAAAGCCCTTACCACAATGTTACTATGCTTTAGAGTCAAACCCTCACAATCCAAACGGTCTAACGCTTTCTTTGGTAGAACATTCAGTGAAGACCCGGTATCTACCAGCACATGAGCCATAATGGTGCCCATGCACTCGATCGAGACATGCAGAGCATCATTATGTTTCCTTCCTTTAGGTGTCAGATTCGCATCTGAAAAACCCAACCCATTGTCAGCAGTCACGCTGGCCACACAATCTTTGAACTGATCTGCTGATGTTTCCTGCGGCACATGCGCAATCTTGAGAAATGCAATCAAAGCCTTCGTACGAGCTTCAGAACATAACAGCAGAGACAACATGGATACCTTTGATGGGGTCTGCCCCAACTGCTCGACCACATTGTAGTCGCTCTTCTTGATGATTTTCAGTATCTCCTCTATTTCTTGTTTAGAGGCTTCCACCATGATTTTCTTAGGTGCCTCCGTCCGGGTAGGCTCACCTATAATTTCTTTCCCCGAGTCCCAGATGGCTCGGCAGCAGGGGTGATAACTAGAGTAGGAACAAGAGAAATATCAGGAGTGCTGGTTGGAGCAGCAGTTGGAATGACAGTAGGCTTGATGATCTGCGGAGAAATCTCAGGAGAGAAAACCCTTCCACTTCGGGTAATCTTACTAGTCCCGACAATATTACTGACATCAGTATCAGCTTCTTCATTCTTCAGATCTTGCTTAATACCATGATAGTACACACCAGCACCATAATGCCATGGGAAAGCCTTGTCTGAGGTGTACGGGATGGGTCCAGGAGCAATTATTATAAGCGGAGCAATTCTTTGAACAAGTGTAATCCTAACAGGTCTTCTCGAGGAAACCTTGGAAGTATTGGCGGAAATGGTTATAATGGCAACATCTTCGTTTAGAATAATAGGAATCATAATCTTCTCGAACAAAATATCTTTATTATCCATCAGGCGCTGAACACCTAATTTCAACAAACGGAAACCGAAAGGTAGAATCGAACACATGTGGCAACCTTCGCCACAACCCAGAAATAAACCGGCCAACAGCAAATTCTTTTAAACAGTCATAAGAGGAGTTGAAATTTCTTCAACAGAGGTCACAAACAAATCAGTGTTAACAACAATAACTCCACGACCATGTTTGGGCATGGGAGCAGTTATAACATTCAACTTTTCTGGAGCATCAAACTTTATCTCCTTGGCTTCAAGAAAATCTTGTACTTTGTTTCTCAGAGCCCAGCAATCATTTGTATCATGGCCTGGACTCTCAGAATGGTATGCGCACCATGCATTGGGATTGAATCTGGGAGAAGTAGTGTTTGGATTCTTGGGAGCCTCTCTCAAGGTCGCCAAGTTAGATTTTAACAGATGAGGCAGAACTTCAGCCAAAGTCATGTTGATGCGAGTAAACTGCCGTTGTGGTCTTTCTACCCTTTGTTGATTGTTGCATTGAGGAGCAACTGCGGGTCTTGGTATCACTACAACATTTACTATTTGACGGTGTTCAGATCTGCTTTGGCCCCTCGGGCTATAGACTACACTGACTTCCTTTTTACCAGCGAAAGACTTCTTTGCTGAACTCGAGGATGCATCCTTCTGTATTTTACCACTTCGAATTCCAGCTTCTACTCTCTCTCTCCAGTTAAAATTAGCTCGGTGAAACTAGATGACGAGCTGCTTATTAAGTGATTGAAGAACGGACCAGAGAGCGTCCCCATAAACATGTCAACCAACTCCCTACCAGACAATGGGGGTTGAACTCTTCCAGCTAAGTCTCTCCATTTTTGAGCATTATCTTTAAAACCTTCACCTGCACCCATGGACATACTTTGGAGTTGAGTACGAGTGGGAGAAAGGTTGGCATTATACTAATACTGCTTGTAGAAAGCAGCAGCAAGATCTTCCCAGTTTCAGATGTTGGCTCCCTCCAACTGATAGAACCATTCAAGTTGAGTCCCTGACAGACTATCTTGAAAGAAATGCACCCACAAATTTCTATCAGCAGCGTGGGGTTGGATCTTCCTGACATAAGAGCGGAGATGGAATTTTGGGCAGGACACTCCATCATACTTGGCAAAAACCGGAGCTTTGAACTTCTGAGGGATGACCACCCCCGATACCAGTCCCAGTTCTCCGAAATCCAAACCAGCTGGAGGATATTGCTCCTCGTCATAATCAATATCATTGTCAGAGACCGCAGGACTAGGGTCCTTTTCCCTTTCTTGGTCCTCCCCTTCCTTGGATGAAGAGGTCAGATCTGTTTGATGCTTCAACCTTTCTCCAAATCTTCTGCCCATATTCAGAATACCGGTCTTATTCTTCTTCTTCTTCTTCTCTTTCAGAATGAGGGCTTTCAGATCTTCTTGCCCCTTAGCCAGACTGGTGAACATTTGCTGGAACTGGGTATTCTGTGTCTGAAGATCTTTGATGACTTGATCAGAAGACATTTCTGCTAAAATAAACAGCGAAGAAGATGAGAAACCTGTAGTGGTACCTGTAATGATGTGTATGATAATGGGATGCGCATGTAATGATTTCAAAGACTTTGGGAGATTTAAATTTGCAAACCAAAATAAACAAAACTTTATTAGCTTAAATTTGAAAGGTTCAACATGCCTTTAAGGCGTTACAAAGAAGTAAATAAAACAAGTCTACAACCATAAAAGCAATATCAAAAGTCCCATGGACGCTTCCTCTTTGTGCTGATATAATCATTGATCACTCTTTCTTCCTCGAGCTACCTGGTGAGCTTTAAAACCTTCCTCTCTTGCTCATGGAACTGCTCCCGGTAAGTATCCCGCTCATTCTTCAGCTGAATCCAAGACCTTTGTAACTCCCCAAGATCAGTGGGCATGTAAGGATAGAGAACCGTGTAAGGAATGCCTTCTTCATTAGTGGGCTCCACAGTCACTGGTAATACGGCCACATAAGGCATCATAAGCTTTTGGGTACGAGCTCAGACCCATTGGAGGTAAGGATGCATGGGAAGGGAAGTCTTTGGTCCCAACTCTTGGGGGTCAGATCTGTTTACCATGCCCCAAGCTCGTATAAACCTCCGGCGATGCCCCTTAACATCATCCTCATAGTCGAATACAATGTCCTCGAGAAGTAACTCATGGGGACCATCCCTTAGAGCACGAACAAATTGTCGCAAAGCTGGACAAGGATTGTAAGTTATACCCCATCTAATAACAAGTAATGGGACATTAGGGTACCCCCCACAGAAGTCAATAACAACAGTGTCTTTCATAGCTCGGGAACACCAAAAATATTTGTGTGAGCGAGTGACATTATTCTGTGCGACCAACCCAAACCTTCTTCGTTCTTCAGCACAGACCTAGGGAGGTGAGAAATAAACCACCTTGACAACAACGATATGCAGAACATAAGAGTCCCTCTTCTCTTCATAGTTCGAGTATAGAGAGCATTCAAGATATCTCCAAGCAAGGTAGGCACAGGGTTGCGAAAAAGGAAAATCTTGATAGCATTCACATCTACAAATGAGTCTGGATTAGGGAAGAGAACTAAACCATAAATAAGAAAAGCCAAGACATCTTCAAAGGCCTGAAAATTCATGTCATCCCAAAATAGCTGAGCCTGGTCTATCAGAAATTTCGATAGAAAACCCTCAACTCCGTTTCGAGTCTCCCAATTGGATACCACGTCGGCCCGCTTCAAATGCAAAGTTGAGGCAATGACTTCTGGCTTAGGAACTTCTTCCATACCTGTGAAGGGTACCTGTTCAAGAATTGATATGCCCATTAGATGAGAGAATTCTTCCAAGGTGGGTACCAGCTGGTAATTTGGAAAGGTGAAGTAGTGATGCTTGGGATCGAAGAACTGAAAAAGTACGCTCATCATCTGTCCATCAAGGTTTGAAGTAACCAGGCTGAGAAGTTGACCGTGTCTCTTAATGAAAGTAGAAGTTTCAGAAACTCTTGATGCTATCTCTTTAAGTTGGGTAGGCATCTGCACAAATTTGATTCAAATGGTATTTTTACGCACGGAAGCCATGATCTGCAAAACAGAACAAAGATAAACTCCCTTGGTCTTTGAAATGGTTAGTGTAATGAAGCATGAATGCCATGTTATGATGCATGATGTCATGATAAACCACAGGTATAGCAAACACAAGTATTGCAAACACAGTTAAATCACACAAAGCCCTTAGGTTTAAGGCTTGCATGAGGTCAAAGGTAATACCCTCTTGAAGTTAAGTTTGTTTCAAACCTATCCTAGAAAAAGTAACTGGGTTCTAGAGGATCTCAATATCACTGACCATCCTCCATCGGTCATGGTTTCAGCTCACGCAATCTTTTCTTGCGGCCGAAATATTGCGAGAGTATGATCTCAATGAGTGTAGCATTGAGTATCAACCAGTTCTCAGTTCTACACCGAGGCCGACTATCTCACTACTTTCTAATGGCCAAGTTGGGCAATTAAGGGTTCTAAGGTCAGTTGATGCTTAACGAAACCACGCGGAGGCCCCGTATTCTCCTTGTTTTTTCCACAAGGGATACCAGTACCAACCAAAGTGTCACATCAACATAGCTACTACTTCAACCGTACCAGTCTACGCCGTACAGTTTCCTCACAGTCTATTGCTACTTACCTAAAAGGTATTCTCCAGATCCGGGTGTAGGATCTATAGTAACCCCAAACAAAAACCCTTAAAAGTAAAGCAAACAAAGCAATTAAGAGAAGCAATTTAAATGACCTAGATCCTAAGGTATATCCCACTTATATAGTCCCCAACAGAGTCCTCAGGTCTGTGATACGGTGGCAGAACCGACTGTTTTTACTGGTTTGCATTTTACGTTTGCAAAATGTCGCGGTAAGCAAGAGTCACCGCCGATTTTAATTTTATCCAATCGGAAAGGAAAAAAAGTATAGAAAAAATCCTTTTTCGAGATATTCTGAGTACGGGGGGTAGATTATAGAAAGGGAAGGTGTTAGCACCCTTTCTATCCATGGTTTTCCATGGGCTCTTAGGTACTTGCTCATTTTTTAAATTGCTTGTGTTTGTGCTTTATTTTGAAAAATGTTTCACTTCGTGATAACCCTTGTATCAGTCCTCAAGAGTGTGACGAAGTTGTTTTGAAAATTTGTTTGAAAAGTGTAAGTGTGAAAAGTTTTGGTTTGAGCAAGTACCTACTAGCATCTACTTGCTCGAAAAAAGATCATTTCTATTCTTGTTTCCTTTAGACAGTGTTATCCTACTATTGAGAAATAGGTAGCACCGTCGTTGGAATTTGTAAGGGTCAATTCGAAAGGGACGTCAATCACTAAAGCAATATTAGGACACCTTAGTAATAACTCTAGAGTCTTAATATCTTTCGAGGCAACATTTCTGAGGCAACATTTCTGAGGCAACATTTCCGAGGCAACATTCGAATGGGACAATTTGATCTTTTAGATTGGAGGGCTACCACTAAGACACCATATGCTTAATAATCATTTATCGAAGGAAACCGAAGTGAGAGTATACCCTAAGAGTGATATGTGCGAGTGATTTGTTTCAGTCATTTATCTTTGCACATTAGGGTTTTCTAACTGTATTAATTTATCATGCATTCTTGCCATACAATCCTATTAGCATACATCTAGACAGTTAAGTATTTGCGGGAATTGAAAATGCGAGAAAATAAATCTACGCTATTACAAGGCTTCGGGGAGGGGGATTAATTACATAGCCAAAAAAACTCGGGGATTTAACAGTAAAATAAACCCTAAATTAACTATTACAAACCATGAGCAGGTACAGAATATTAGCAAAAATAAATTACAAACGCGCGGCGAATTAAATGCGAAGGGATTAGGGTTTTGACCCTTGACTAAACCTAATTGCGATTGATGAAAAAAAAGTTTTTGTCATGTTTTGTTATTTAGGAAAATAATGAAACTATTAAATTAAAAAGAAAATCCTAAGTTCTAATTAATTTTAAATTAAGAAAAATAAATTAATTCACTCTAAAAACCTATTTTTGTATTTTATTTATTTGAGAAAAAATAAAAGAATTAAATCAAGAATTTAACCTAATTTCTATTTTATTTTATTTATAAAAACAAGTTAAAATTGCCCTAAGTTAAATTAAATTAAATTAAACTAACAAGATTAAATTTGATAAAAAAAATCTAATTCTAATTTTTATGATTTTCTTGATTTTATGATTTTTGTGAAAAATAGTAATTCATTTTGTGAATTAAAATAATTAAAGAAAAATATTAAAAGCATTAAATAGAATAAAAATAAATAAGGAAAAGAATAAATGAGCCTGATAGCATTGTTGGAGAGGGGGTGCCAATATGATTTCTGGGCCCAAACAAATCCAAGCTTGTGTTGACTACGTTGGTTCCCATGTAACGTTGACTTTGAGGTGTATGGTGGACCTTCAATGCTGGAACGTTAGATCTAGCTTGCTGATAAATCAGAGGGTTGGATTTTGATGGCATATGGTGGATGTCATGATAAGCAGCACACCTGATCATATGGAGAAAAATTACATGAAACAAATATTGGGACCTGGGGATCGAACCCAGGTCCTCATGCTCGCCCCCAGTGCCTGCTTGCCATTTGTGCTACGCGCTTTTGTTATTCACATAATAGAAGTAAAACAATATAATAAAAACAAATAATGTATTCAGAAAATGCACGAAAATTCAAATGGACGGGTCACACGCTGCCACACAAGCTTCTTTTTCCCCAGACTGTCGTTTTAGGTAACAAGACTTTTACCTACGGACATCTCGATGTAGCTACAAACCTGTCACATTCAAAAATCCTATACAAGAAAGATAAATGAAAGGTAATGGTACCAATCAACTCGTCTCAGTCTCACGAGCATCATGGTACCAGAATCCAGGCCTAATTTTACTTATACTGAAAACCCCTAAAACGAGCAAAGGAACCCTAACAATGGCATATCATGATTCCTGCACTGTAAATGCAATTAAGTGGTACCAATAGCTTACAAACTCGATGATGAACAAGAATATATGATTAAAACATGCTTATGATGAGTAAATCAATAAAATCGAAATCAAGTTTTTAGGCAAACTGTGGTGCCTGTAGCTTACGATTCCGGGTGTGAAAATGTTTGCAATTGATTGAGATCCCTTCTAGAGATTTCCAGGAGTCTATTGGTAACCTTAGAATGGCTTGAATCACTCTCTAAGTCCAAGAACAATCCCTCACTTTCTTGCAAATTTTTGAGTTTTCTTTTGGTGTTTTCACGACTGCCAACCTCTTTTTTTTTATCTGCCAAGCTTTCCGATATAACCTAGAGTTGATTAGGTTAACAAACTTGGATCCAATCTTGAGAATTCATGAGTGGAAGATTTGACTTTTAAGCTATATTATATCTTTCTATTTTCATGCCAATCATGCTCTTTTTATACCAATTTCAATTGATTCAAATTAATCTTGCAAGCTCAACATATCTTGGTTGCTAACTTGTCAAAAAACAAATCAAATCATATCTTTGATAATTTTCATCATTTATTTGATTTAATTCACTTTTTAATTAATGAAAAATCAAAATAGATTGAAATATGAAGAAAATAATTTGTGGATAAGTATTTGAATCGTGGACCACATTATAATTGAGGTGCAAGCATAAAAAGTTGGGCCCATTTAGCAAAAAATGCAAATTTGAGCACATTTGATATTTGGCAATTTTGAAAAAATTGGTCAACTTGGCCAATGCACAACTCTCTCAATTTTGACCCTAGAGAGGTGTTCTTGGACTTTTTATAAAGCTTAGGATGTCCTCTAAGCAAACCTTTCGATATCTTTTCAATTGAGTCTTCCATGTTAATGTATGAAGCTTTGACCCAAAAGGTGTTTTTGTTGACTTTTCAAAAGGACCTATAATGTCAAAATTCATATCTTCTTGTGAATGCATATTCTGAACTTGGGAGATGAAGATGAATTGAAGGTAATTTCATCCTCTTCAAAATGAGCTTTGGATGGGTTATTTTTGATAAAGCATGAGAAAGTTATGCTTGGTCAAAGTTGAGTTGACTTTTCCTATAAAACCCTAATTTAGCAACTTTTGGGTTTTGATGAATTGTGAGCAATACTTGAGGAATCATGATCAACCCTTGATCAAATGATGGATAATACTTCGAAATGAGGATATTGACCAAAAATATTGAATTTTGACTATATGTGGGCCACAGTTGACTTTTGACCTAGCATAGTTGATTTTCAGGCATTCGAGCAATTGACTGAGCAAACTTCTTCTGCAAGGCTTGAAACTTGACATGGATGATCTTGAGGACATATTAGGACAATGGTGAGCATTTGAGTCCTTTGTGGTTCACACATCTTGATGAAGATGGAAACCCTAATTTGAGGTAGACTGCCTTAGGAGAGAGTTTTTCTGGTCAACTCTTGACCTTCCTTGAGCAATTTGGGGGCCCCTCTTGCCATGTGTTGAGAAATATGGGAGGGAAAATTTTTGGGTAAAAAAATTTCATATCGATCCGGGTAAACTGCCTTTGTGGTCTTTCCACCATTTGCTGATTGTTGCATTGTGGGGTAGCTGCATGCCTAGGTATTATTACAGCACTTACTATTGGACGGTATCCCGCTCTGCTCTAATCTCTCGGGTTATAAATGGAATTGTCTTCCTTCTTACTAGTGAAGGGTTTCTTCATTATGCTCGAGGATGCATCCCTTTGAATTTTGCCACTTTTTATACCGGCTTTGACCCGCCCACGGGTCATGATTAGTTCAGTAAATCCAACTGAGGAACTTCCGATCAGGTGGTTGAACTCTGTCAGATAGAGGAGGTTGGACTCTGCCTGCGAGATCCCTCCACTTCTGAGCATAAGTTTTGAAACCTTCACCTGAACCCATAGACATACTTTACAATTGCGTCCGAGTTGGAGCTAAGTCAGTATTATAGTGGTATTATTTGTAGAAGGCGGTAGCCAAATATTCCCAATTGCGAATATTGGGCCCTTCCAATTGATAGAACTAATGCAACTGCGTCCCTGACAAGCTTTCTTGGAATAAATGCACCCACAGATTTTTATCAGTTGTATGGGGTTGAATCTTTCTGACGTATGACCTCAAATGCAGCTTCGAGCAAGAGACACCGTCATATTTAGCAAAAGTGGGGACCTTAAATTTCTGTGGGATGACAACCCCTGAGACAAGTCCTAACTCTTCAAAATCCAGTCTGGGTACCCTCTAGACCTCCATAGCATTCAAACGATCCTCTAACTCCTTGTATTTATTATCAGCAGGAGGATATTGTTCCTCCGAGTAATCAGGTTCTTCCTCTTCTTTGGATGCTGGGTTGTTGTTCACTTCCTTGGTCCTGTCTTATTGATTATCTCCTTCACCCGATGATGTTGCAAAGTCCAAAGTCCGTCTGGCTTGTCCTTTGAACCTTCTTCCCATGATTACAATACCGGTTGGTTTCTTCGCTTTCTTCTTCTTCTCTTTGGCTAATAGAGTCTTCAACTCCTCTTGTCCTTTTGTCAGAGTCAAGAGCATTTGTTGAAACTAGATATTCTACACGTGAATATCTTTCACTGTCTGTTCAATATCCATCTCACTGAAATAAATAGTAGAAGGATAAGGAGACCTATTGTAAGAAACCTGTATGATGTTATGATGAATGAGGATGCAATATGCAAATGATTTCAAGGAAATTAAGGATTTAAATTTGCTCAAACCAAAAGGAACACGCGTTATATTAGATCCAAGTTTGAATACATCATGCCTCTTTGGGCTTACAATGAAAGAAACAAAACACAACAAAAATCCTAAGACAAAAAGGTTGAACGCATCCTCTTTGGTGCAATGTAGGCATTCAGATTCCATTCTACATGGAGGTGCTTGGTGAGTTCCAAAACCTTCTTCTCACTGGCGTAAAATTGGGCTTCAAAGGTATCTCGCTCTTCCTTCAACTGAACCCAAGCTTTCTGCAAGTCTTCGAGAGAGGTAGGCATGTCAGGATGAAGGACAGTGTATGGAAAGTCTCTTTCAACAACAGGCTCCATGATAACAGGGAGGATAGAAGGATAAGGCATCACGAGTCTCTGAGCGCGAGCCCATATCCACCTAAGGTAAGGCTCGAGAGGGATAGAGTTTTATGTCCCAAATTCCTACCGTCCACCTTGTTCACCATTCTCCAAGCTCGTATAAACCTCTGGCGATAACCTTGGTCTTCTTGGTCATAGTTGAACACCAGACCTTGAATGAGCATCTCATGAGGACCGTCTCTTCGGGCATACCCAAACTGTCGAAGAGATAAGCAGGGATTGTAGGTGATACCTCCCCTAATACCAAGCAAAGGGATGTTAGGGAATTACCCACAGCGGTCAATGATAGAGACATCTTCCAAGGATCTTGAACACCAACAGATGTCAGAATGGGTGAGGGACACCATCTTTTGAGACCATGTCAGTCTTTGCTCGTTCTTCAATGCTGATTGGGGTAGGTGTAAAGTGAACCACTTAGCGAGTAAGGGTACGTAACACAAGAGAGTACCTCTTTTCTTCATGGTGCGGGTATAATGGCAATACAAGATGTCTCCCAGTAAGGTAGGTATAGGATTGCGAGAGAGAAATACTTTGATGGCATTAACATCTATGAATTGGTATGAGTTGGGGAACAAAACCAAACCATAAATGAGAAGAGATAGGGCGTCCTCAAAATCTTGGAAATCCATGTCGTCCCAGAATGAACGAGCCTTTTCCAATAGAAACTTGGCTAGGAAGACTTTAACCCCGCTTCTTGTCTCCCAATTGGCTATGATGTCGTCTCTCTTCAGATGCAAAGCTTCAGCGATGACTTTAGGTTTTGGAATCCCCTCTAAACCGATGAACGGTATCTAATCAAGAACGGGCACCCCTAAGAGTAGAGAAAACTCCTCTAGTGTAGGTACCAACTGATAGTCCAGGAAAGTTAAACAATGATGTACAGGATCAAAGAATTGGAACAACACACACATCATCTCTTCTTGGAAACTGGTTGTAGCCAAACTTAGGAGTCGACCGTATTTCTTGTTAAAAGGAGAATCCCTGGGCACTCTTGAGGCTAACTCTTGAAGTTGAGGGTGTGCTTTTACGAAGCTGATTCGGATGGTGTTCCTTCAGACAGAATTCATGACCTACAAAACAAAAACAAAGATAAATTTCTAAATCCTTGAAACGGTTAGTGAGCATGCATATGATTCTTATGATGTTTATGATGTTATGTATAAGTAAATATAGGTACACACAAAGCAGACAAGTCCCTATGTTTTAGGCTTGCATGTGGCTTTATAGGTAAGTACCCTCTCAAAGTTTAGTTGGCTCAACCTGTCCTAGTAATAGTGATCGGGTTCTAAAGTATCTCAATATCACCGACCTTTGTCTTAGGCATTGTCTCAGCATAATCAATATTTTCTTGCGGCCGAGATATCCCAAAATTCCAGCATTAATGAGTGTAGTATTGAGTATCAACCAATTTTTAGCTCTACACTGAAACCGGTTATCTCACTACGTCCTAATGGCCAAGTTTGTTCAATTAGGGTTCTAAAGTCAATTAGTGCTTCACGACGCCATGCAGTGGCCTCGTATTTTCCTCTATTCACCACGAGGGATATCGGTACCCACAAATGCATCACACTAATGTAGCCATTGTTTCAACCGTATCGGTCTACGCCGTACAGTTTCCACAATCTATTTCTACTTACCTAAAAAGGTGTCCTAGATCCGAGTGGAGGATCCAAACAAAACCCAAACAATGACCCAAAAATGTAAAGCAAGCAAGTCAAACAAATGAAGGCAAGTATATGTGATCTAACCCTAAGGTAACCCCACTTTTATATAGTCCCCAACAGAGTCGCCAGTTCTATGATGCGGTGGGAGAACTAACTTGGTGTTTTGCGTTTATTTTTTCAAATGTTGCAGTTTAGCAAGAGTCGCCATTGAATTTTATTTTATCCAAAAGGAAAGGTGAAAAAGCATAGGAAAGACCTTTAGAGATGTTTTCTTGAGTTTGGGGGGTAGATTATGAAAAGTGAAGGTATTAGTACCCTTTTCATCCATGGTTTTCCATGGGCCCTTAGTTGGTTGCTAGATCACTTGCATTTGTTTGAATGTGTGCTTGTGATGTGGGTTTTGAAAGTATTTTGAAAATGTGACTTTGTAATGATTCTCGTCTCTATAAGAATGCGTAAAAAGTGTTGTTTTGAAAATAGTTCAAAAAGATGTTTGTGAAATGTGTTTTTTGAAAGTGATTTTGAAAAGGGTTTCCTTTGTAATGGCTTTCGTTTCTATAAGAACGCGTACAAAGTGTTGTCTTTCAAAAATGTTTTCAAAATGAGAGTGTGGGCGTGTAAAAGGTTTTTGTTATGAGAAAGTGAGCAACTAAGAGCGAACCTACCTACTCAAAAGGTCTTAGATGTTCTTTTCCTCCTCCTTTAGACGTTGCTATCTTACCATTGTTTTGGTAAGAAGCCCCATTGTTGGATGTGAAGGGACGAGCGTGGGACATTTGTATATTCATAGAAAGCAACCTATGGGACGTTTTAGCAATGTCGTTTAGGGACTACATTGTTTATCGAAGGCAACATCGAGGGTCATCGAGGGACTACGATCTTTTATCGAGGGTCTTTTGCTAAAACGCCCATGCTCGAGGGACATGACTATTTTTCTGATAGGAAACAAAGTGAGATTACCCTAAGGGTGCTAGTGTGCAAATGTGTTTGATTGCATGAATTTTAATCTTGATTAGGGTGATTTATTTGTCAACTTCATGTCTTTCCATACACACCTTAATTACTAGCATTTATATTTGAAAGCGATAAATTGCGGAAATGTAAAGTCCTACGCTATTACAACACTTTAGGGATGGGGTACATATTTATGGATGGGGGTTGCAAATAAAATGAAATCCTAAGTTACTATTACAACCATATTGAAATGTACAATATATAAGAAAGAAAAAGGACTTATTTAGAAAATGGCTTTTTATCTTAATGAAAAAAAGAAATAAATTAAAAGAAAAATATTTTTTATGACTTTTTATATTGATAAAAAGAGTTTTAATGTTGAAAGTGATAAAAAGGAAAATAAATGAGATATAAGACCAGTGTGTTGCTACAAGCAAAACAAACGGAATCAGAAGTTCTGAAGCCAAGAGCGCTGTGACTCAGTAGGAGACGTCAGTGAGTATCAGAAGTTTTGAGTTGGTAAACTCTGGGGTCCTGCTAGGAACATTAGAGGGGAAACACAAAAGTTCTGGGTGGTATTCAGACAGTGGACCACAAGTCAGAAGTTTTGTATTACACTAAAACAGTGAGTAAACCCCAGAAATTTAATATATTATTAGTATGTAAAAATCAGAAACTATGAGTGTGTAAAGACAGCGAGTGGAAACATCAGGAGTTCAGTGTGTTTGACATGTAGGGAGAACTCAGAAGTTGTGATGTGTTAGAATAGTGAGTGAATCATGGAAGTTCTATGTGTTAGAATGGTGAGTGAAAAACAGAAGTTATGTGTTACATTTCAGCTCTTTCCTTATATCAATCAGCATAACAAATGACTTATTCAGTTTTCAGCAAACAACAAATCAGAAGGATAAAGGCACAACAGTTTATAGAAGTTCTGATCCTGGTCCTGGGTCTAGCCTTAATCAGGAAGTTTTGATCCTCAGTTTTTCTACTTACGCGGTGATATGGACAACATCAATATTATGATATTTACATGTTTAATGATGTTTTGAATGAGAAGATGCAGAGTTAGGGAGACATACCTTGAACCTGGAGCGTGTGTTTAGGGCTTGAGCTGCTGCCTTCAGATATTCTGGAGTCAGCAAGAGCAACGAAAGAGAAAATATCAAGTTCTTTTACTTGAAGGGAAGAACAAGGGTTTTGGTTTTCTGTTTGGGATCTCTGGATTTTTTATGAAGGGGTTCCACAAATTTCTTTTCTATCTTTTGATGATTCCCTCTCTCCAAAAGCCAGCCAGCCCCTTTTTGGTATACTGTTCCATTGCTTTTTAATCACAGTCTTCGTATGCTAATTTGATGCAAATATGGAGTTTGAGAAAGTGCAGGCGTGGACTGGGTCAGTAGCTGATTGCAGGACTGTGATGTAGCAGGGCAGCAGGTTTCTTAAACAAGGTTTTGGGATTTGGTGATGTTCTGATCGCAGAAGATCAGAAACGTAACCTTCATGCGCTGAAGAGTCACGTTTTGATGGAAGACTAAGTTCTGAACCATGTTTTCAACTTCTGACTGCGCTTGCATGGAGGCTAAAGAGTCATGTTCTGATTGGAGACTATATTCTGAACCATATTTACAACTTTTGACTGCGCTTGCGTGGAGGCTGGCTCAGAAGTTCTGAAGTATCATATACTCTTAACACTTAGAAAATTTTCTAAACGTTTAGAAAATTTGACTTTTTCAAAGTAACTTCTGACTCCTGATTTTTTGACGAACCAATCTCATGTCTTGATGAAATAAAATTGTTGAAACTTGATTTTTGATTTAAACGTCAAAGTTTGAATTTTTCAGTGTGCTTTTGACCAATTTGCCCTTGTGGGTGATTTCCTTTAAAAGTGATGATTGAAGACTTGAAACTTGATAGAAGCAAACCTAAGAGTCCAGGATGATCCTTTGAGAAATGAGAGGGAAAATTTTGGGGTACAACAGCAGACAAGCCAATCTACATCCTCAGGTGTAAGAAGTTTGAACAGGGGCAGCTGTTGTACCCCAAAATTTTCCCTCCCATTTTACTCAACATATGCTCATTAAGACCCTTAACTTGCTCAAGGATGCTCAAGAGTTGACCAGACAAACTCTCTCCTAAAGCAATGAACCTCCAACTAGGTTTTCCATTTTCATCAAGAAGGGTGAGCTCCAAAGGCCTCATATGCTCTCAATAGTCCTAATATGTCCTCAATACCCTCAATGTAAAATTTCAAGCCTTGCACAAGAAGTTTGCTTAGTCAACTGCTCAGATGCTTGAGAATCGACTATATTAGGTCAAAAGTCAATTGTGGCCCACATACAGTCAAACTTCAATATTTTTGGTCAACATCAACATTTTGAAGTGATATCCATCATTTGATCAACGATTGACCATTATTCCCTAAGGAATGCTCCTAATTCATCAAAACTCAAAAGTTGCTAAATTAGGGTTTCTCAAGAAAAGTCAACCAAACTTTGACCAAGCATAACTTTATCATACTTTACCATAAATTTCTCATCCAAGGCTCATTTTTAAGGGAATTCAATTTACTACAACTCATATTCATCCCTCAAGTTTAAAAAATGTACTCATAAAAAGATATGAATTTCTACATTATAGGTCCTTTTGAAAAGTCAACAAAAACACCTTTTGGGTCAAAGCTCGTTACATGAACATGGAAGACCCAATTGAGATGAAACTAAAAGGGTTGTTTAGGGGACATCCTAAGATTTCTAAAAAGTCCAAGAACACCTCTCTAGGGTTAAAATTGGAGGAGATGGGAATTGTCAAAGTTGACCATTTTTGGAAAATTGCCAAAAGTCAAATGTGCTCAAAAATGCATTTTTTTTCAAAAGGGCCTAGCATTTCAGGATTGTATCTTGTTAAGGACATGGTCCACGACCCAAATCAGCAGCCATATATTATTTTCTATATTTATTTATTTTATTTTGATTTTTATTTATTAAAAATCACATTGAATCAAATAAATGACAACAAATATAGAAGATTGATTTTTTGATCTGATTTTGGTAAGAATCAAATCTAATTAAGCTGGCCTAATCAGATCAAAATGAATCAAAGCAATTTGAGGCAAAAATAGCATGATTTGGATGGTTATAGAAATATATCATATGGTAAACAAATCACATTCATTCTCCATGATTCCAAAAGATTCAGGTCGTTTTTGTTACCCTAATTCATCACACTACATATAATGAACAAAAACAAGGCAAGAGGACAAGGTTTGCAGTGGTGAAAATAGAGAAAGAAAACTCAAATTTTGGCAAAAAAAAGTGGTGGATCGTTTTCTCACATAGAGGGTGATTCAAGACATTCCAAGGCTTCCAATCGCTTCCTAGACATCTCCTGAAGCTAGCACGATCCATTGTAAGCCTTCCCAAGCCCAGAATCGCACATGATAAACTCACGGTTTGCACATATAAGCTTGAATTTAATTTTACAATTTATGCATGATTAACTACTTTTAAGCATAGAATTGTATTTGTATCATCATTTGGAATGTTTTGGTTTATTTAATTTTGCGTTTTGATGCATATCTTGATAATTTCCATGACTAGGGTTTAAGAAGTCGTTTTAGAGCTTCTATTTACTGGTAAAATTAGGCCAAGAAAAGGATGCCATGATACTCGTGGGATCAAGACGAATTGATCCATGTACTCACTTTTAATTTATCATGCGTTGTGTAGATTTTTGAAGCTTGCAGGGCTATGACTATGGAGTATTGTCCGTAGGTAAAAGCTTGAAACCTAAGACGACAGACAAGGAAGAAGATGATGACTTATCACCATCCCACTAGGCCATTTGAATTATGCGCGTGTTTTTCAGCCTATCCATCTTGTTTCATATATTATGATTTAATTTCATTTATTACAACTAAGCAACATAACGCAGATGGCCATGGCAAGTGCTGAATGAGTGGGAGGACCTGGGTTCGAGTCCCAGGTCCAGCATTTTTCTTATTTTCTTAACATCTCTTGCAGATTCCAGTGTAACGCATAGTCAGACGTCCATCTTGCTCCCTCAGATCCAGCCCTCAGATCTTTGTGGATCCAAATCCAACGCGCCTAACATTGATTCCCCACGATAAACCTTCAAGCATGCTCAGCATGGGATCTGGCGCAAAAACTGGGCTTCTCTTTTGATGGGCCTGGATAAATTCAAAAATACACCCCCCTGGGCTGCTTATGCAGGCCCAATCTGACTTTTTTTTTTCTTTTCTTATTATTTATTTATCATGCACTTTTTTTATAACACCAAAAAATCATACTCTTTTTATTTAATAAAAAAATCATAAAAAAATCAAAAATCATTTTTCATAAGTTTTTTTTATTAATTAATTAGTTTAATTAAATTAGGGTAATTTATTGCTTTTTTTTATTATAATTCAAAATAATTAGAATTAGGGTTTAATTTTGTACATAACCTGGTTTTTTCCTTAAAAATAACATAAATATTTTCTCAAATTAGATTTTTAGGTTTTCCAATTATTTCTCGCATTTAATTCACCGCGTGTGCTTTTAATTTTATTTTATTTATTATGGTAACAACTCCGAGTTTGTAATAGTAATTAGAGTTTTATATTTCCACATTTTATTTTTAGTTAAAAATAATTATGTATCTACCCAAAGCCTTGTAATAATTAGGACTCTAACTTCTCGCATTTTAATTTCTGCAAATTATAAACTACTTAGATGTATGTATAGGATTGTATGGAAAGAAGAATTGAAATTTAAAACAGTAGAAAACCCTAATTGTGCAAAGATAATTAACTGAAAAAATACACTTGCACATGCTCACTCCTAGGGTTTACTCCTCTTGGTTGCCTCAGAAATAATGATCGTGTTCCTCGAATGTAGGGATACCTTAGCAATGACCCGTGATTCAAAATTGTTATAATGATCATAGTCCCTACTTGTCCCTCGAGTTGCCTATGAATTGATCTTATGACGATAGTGTGATACGATGGGAGAACTGACTTGAGGTTTTGCGTTTTGTTTTCGCAAATGTTTCGGTTGAGCAAGAGTCGCCACCGACTTTTTATTTTATCCTAAGGAAAGGTTAAAAAGCACAGCAAAAACCTTTGAGATGTTTTCTTGGGTTCGGGGAGTAGATTATAGAAAGGGAAGGTATTAGCACCCTTTCTATCCATGGTTATCCATGGGCTCTTAGTTACTTGCTTAGATCAACTTGCCTTAATTTTCAATTGTTTGAAATGGTGCTTTGTGTGTGTGGGTTTGAAAAATGTTTTGAAAAGAGGCCAATGTGGTGGCAACCTTTGTAATGATCCATATTGGGATGTATACAAAGGTGTATGTCTTTTGAAAAGGTTTTCAATGTTTTTGAAAGTTGTTTTGAAAATGTATTGATGTGTGGTTTGAAAAATAGGCAAGTGTTTTATTTTGCAAGTTGGCAAGTAATCAAGAGCTATCTACCCTAAATTTCTCAAAGATCTTTGCTATGTTTTAACCCTTTTAACAATTTTGTTCCACCATTGCATTTGGTGGACAATCTTGTGTTAGGATGTGAAAGGGACGGGCGTGGGTCATCGTTTAGACCATAATTGCAATGATGCCAAGTATCTTTGGGCAATTTTTCCTTTGAGGGACTTGATCATTTTTAGGCAACTTTCGAAAGCGTCATCGAGGGACTATGATCATTTGAATTGTTTTGCTTTGCCCAAAGAGACCTAACATGCAATATGGCCCATTATTGAAGGCAACAAGTGGAATACCCTAGGGGTGCAAGTGTGATTGGTGTTGTCCATTTTCATGCTTGTTTATCTTGAATTTAGGTCCAACTATTTTTGGTTAATTGATTTGCATACAAACCCTAATTCTAACATGGCATAATTAGAAAGCTTTAAAGTGCGAAAAATAAAGTTCCTAAGTTATTACAACACAATATATGGGAAGGGGGGTACAAATGTTCAAATGGGGGTATTTTGACAAGAATTAAAACCCTAGACTATTACATCAAACTTGGAATTTTGCAAGGTATTTATTTACACAATATTCAAACAAAAATAAGATAAATATGCAAAAATGAAAAAAAAGTTTTTTCATATGTATGTAAAAAAGTATTTAAATAAGCAAAAATAAAATCAATTAATTTTTGGTATTTTTATGCATTTAGGGCAAAAACCCTAATTTTTACAAATAAAAGTATTTATTGTATGATATATGCAATGTTTATTAATTATTTACAAAAAATAAATAAAAGAAGGTATTTTATATAAAAAGAATTTTTGAGGTCAAAATATTAATAAAAAAAAGTATTAATTCTTTGTATTTTTCTAAATATATTAATAAATATGTATAAGTATTTTACTTTATTTATTAAATATGTATTATATGTACAAAAATAAAAATATTTAATATTTACAAAAAAAGTATATTTTATAAAAAATGTTTTCAGAAGATAAAATAAAATAAAATTAGAAAATAAATGTATTTTGTATTATTCCTAATATTCTAAACAAAAAGTAATATGTATTTATTTATATATATAACTAAATAAAGCAAATCAATATCAAATAAAATGCAAAAAAATGTGGAAAAATGTTTTTTATGCTTTTTTATGTTTAGACAAAAATATAAAAACTAAATCAAAAGGAAAAAATGAAAAATAACAAAGATATCTTAAAATGGGCCAGGGGGGTTCAAAAGTAAAAAAGTTGTGTAAATAAGAAGTCAACTCAGGCCCAACCCAAGAAGACTTTGTCTTCAACCTTCAGACAACACATTTGAAAAACGCGCGCCTTTGATGCTTTAAACACAACTCCTGATTCCTGGACTTTTAGCACAAACTTACAACATGAAAAATGTTAAGCATCAAGCCACGATTCTGGACATATAAAGAACTCATCCTAACTCTCAGAAATGAGAGAGAATTTCTCCATTCCTAATTCTTAACCTAACTTTTTATCAATGTTCAGACCTCAAATTCTCATAACACAGGCAAAATAAATGGAAAGTAAAGATATGTATAGCTTCAGGGACATGAGCATGACATTTTTCATTCACAAACTTAGAGCTAGTTCTCCCTATATTGAGAGATAGAAGTTCATGAACTTACCTGTTCAGTTGGAATCGTGTCTGGCAATGGAGGAGCTTTCAGGGCAAGATAATGATTTGTATAGCTTGCTTGATGTCCAGGGATGCTATTCCAAGCTTTAGTTTGCTTTGAAACCAAGTGAATCGTGTTATGGCACTTCAACTGCAAAACAGAAAAATGAAAATGGTGATGTTGGTTAGGAGTGTTACAGTCTGCTTCTAATGCTTTGGACAGTTTGTATGGATGGTAGGGAAAGTGTTTAAAGTGGTTTTGGCCAAGATGCACGATGGAAATGAGCTAGCCAAGTCCAAGTGCAGAATGCCTTGTTTTTGTGCAGTTTAATGGTGATTCTGTGTTTGAGAAAGCAATGGAGATGGTTGGCTCGTGTTTCAGGTCAGGGTGGTTGTTTAGAATGTGTACAATAGCTTTGCTTAAGGTTATCTTTGTTGAGATGAGAGTTGGGAGTTGTTATGTCAAGTTTCTTCTTACTTAAGCAACAAAAGTTCAAGTTGTGTTCTAGACTGATGCAGGCCCCCAATCTATGCTGCAACCTTTCCCCTTGATCAGTGTGTTTTGCTTCTGAACTTGTGCCCAAAGATATGGCCTTGTACTTCTTGATTTGCAACTTTGACATAAAGTTCATCTTTTCTAAAATGGATAATTTGCTTTTTCTATTTAAGGGTTAAACTTCCATGTAATGCTTAAACACATAATGCAAGGCTTGAACACAAGGGGTTTGCATTAAATTATTGAGTTTGAATGAGATAAGGACCTGTAATCTAGCTTAAGGCATGCTGAGTTCAAAAATGCAAGGTTATGGACATGTAACTTGGTCATGACTAAAGTGAGTTTATCCCATATTGCCAAATTCGATTCTCCCTAACCATGAGGTTGTTTGATGAGTTCTTGGACATTTTGGAAAGCTTGGAATGTGTACTACAATCCATCTTTGTAATGAAAATTTAAATTCCAAGTGGAAGTATGTGAAAAGTGGTCTTGAAGTTAGGCAAAAACCTTGCCTAAAATAGGTCAAATTTCTCTAAGTTAAGAATGGTTTGGTACCCTTGTTCCAAAAATTGTAACTTGAGCTACAAGCTTATTTTGAGGAAACTTTGTAAATCAAAGTTGTATATTTTGTAATGGACTACAACTTTCATGTTTTGACTTTTCCTTGAATCCAAATGCATCTTGATGAGAAAGTGGGACAAAGTTAGGAAAAAATTAGGGTTTTTCATAACTTAGAAAAATTCGAAGTTATAAAAAATCTTCATTTCAAACCCTAATTTGTGATTCTTGATTTCTTGATGAATAAGTTTCATGATTTGGCATGTTTTGATGAAAAATGAATCTTGACACTTGATTTTGACCAAAAAAGTCAAAGTTTGACTTTTCAGTATACAGTCAAAAATTGATCAATTGACTGGAAAATTCAACTGTCAATCTTGTGCATTTGGGATCTTTTGAACTTGTTGAGTATGTCAAGACAATTCCATGGGGTCCTTGAGTCCATATGTGAGCTTGGTTTGCCATTGGCTAGGTCAAACAGTCAAAAATTGCCTTTGTGCAGTCAAAATCCTAAAAATGACCATTTTGCCCTTTTGGTGATCTGATCAAATTTCTTGTGGAATTGTGATCCAAACTTGATCAAATGGTCCATATGAGTTCATAATGTTGATGTGGATCAATTTCCATGAGGTTTGACTGTCAATTGGCCACAGTTGACTTTTTCCCTAATACAGCTGATTTCTAGGTCAACTGTCCAATTGACTGGGCAAAGGTTGGAATCAAGGCTTGAAACTTGGTATGGATAAACTTGGGAGTCCAACATGAAGCATGAAAGTCTTCTTAGGCATTTTAGGTCAAAATATCTTTGTGCAAACAGAAACCCTAATTTGGGTCAACAGTGCTAGGAGAAGTCTTGCAGAGGAAACCCTAACTGGATCTTGAGCTCCAAGGGCCTTGTGATGAGAAAATGTTGAGAAAATGGGAGGGCAAATTTTGGGGTACAACAGTTGCCCCTGTTCAATCTTCTTGAACCTGAAGAGTTAGATTGGCAAGTTTGCCTTTCGTGACTCGAGGGTAAAAGGAGATTGGACACTAGAGTGCCCTAAAATTTGCACTCGCATGCTGAAGTATCAGCAATGTTATGTCGGGAATGGGCTTATAGATGCCATTTGGAGAGATGGTGGGTAGGGAGATGGGCTTATAGATGCCATCTGAAGGCGTGACAGAACCTTGTCGGGAATGGGCTTATAGATGCCATTTGGAAGTGTTGATCGCATAAGAGATTCCTTAGCGAGAACTTGTGCACTTTGAGAAAGACAGATGTTTTCCTGGCTTGTTACAGGTGTTGATCTTCAATCTCTTCATGCAGATATGCCCTGGCTAGATACAGGTGTCAAGTCTACAATCGGTTGCTCTCAGATATGCCCTGGCTGGATACAGGTATCGAATATGGAATTATCGTCTACAGATATGCCCTGGCTGGATACAGGAATCGAATCTTCAAACTCTTCAGATGTGCCCTGGCTAGATACAGGAATTGAATCTGGAATTATTCGTCAACAGATATGCCCTGGCTGGATACAGGAATCGAATCTTCAAACTCTTCAGATGTGCCCTGGCTGGATACAGGAATCGAATCTGGAAACTGATCACTCACAGATGTGCCCTGGCTAGATACAGGAATCGAATCTGGAATTGTGACAGTTGAAGGTAGTTGTCTTTTGGGTTGTCTTTTTCCCTGAAAAGGCAAAACATCAGTTGTATGCAATGTCATGATGTATGAAATGCATGATGTCATGATGTTCAAAATGAGATAGTGTTGTATGCACTTTATCATGTATGTAAGCAAGATGTATGAAATGTGAAATGTTTATGAATGTATTTTCGTCTAGGAAAATAAATCCTTGACGACCGGTCGGGGAATTAAATCCTGGGCTGACGTTGAAGAGTAGAGTTCTTCGTTTCCGCTAGGGATGATGGTTGCAAGAATACACCGGTAGGAGAAGATGACTCCGTTGGGGAATAGACTTGTTGGAGAGATTACTCTGAGGGTAATTATTCTGTGGGAAGAGATACTTCGCTGAAGTTTTGATGAGAGCTCCGCTGAGGATTTCGATGATGGACTCCGCTGGGGATAACAATGATAAACTCCGCTGGGGATTCTGTTGATAAGTTATGTTGGGGAACTTTGATGAACTCCGCTGGGGATAGGAAGAACTTTGCCGAGGGCGATCTTCCGTGGTAATTAGCAGAGGATAACCCAGTTATAAGCCCTTGTGAGTAATAACTTTGAATAAAGCCCGGGAGAGACGTCCGTACTCTGCAGGGGATAAGCTTCCCGAATCTACTGGGGATAAGCTTCAAGACCTGCTGGGGATATGGATTCCAAATTTCCTGGGAAAACTTTCGGACTGTACTGGAAAATGGTTCCACTGGAGTGTCTGTATTCCGCCGGGGAACAATCTTAGATCAAGACTGCCGGGGATGCTTGCTGATGAATTCCTATACTCCGCTGGGGAATGTTGATATCTTCTGGGGATACCCAACTTCCTTTAGGCTGACCGTAGACTAACTCTGCTGGAGGAGAGTATTGCTGACTTGTTAGGGGAATAGGGTGCCTGTTGTAGGGCTGATGATAGACTAACTCTTCCTGGGGAGAGTATTGCTGAATCTTGTCTTATTCTGTGGGGAGTTAAGGCAACTCGGTCATATTCTTCAGTTGAACCTACCTTGGTACCTTGGCGGACAAAACAACTAGACTGCCCGGACAATTCTACATTGCCTCTGTTTCTGATGTCACTGTAATCAGTCCTTTGTTTCGTATACAAGTATTTATGAATTAGCAATTTAATGTCAAATGCATATATAAAAAATGAACATTGGACGTTCTTCGCAAGACAAAACAGAAAAAGGAAAAAACAATTGGCAATTTGTTTGGAAAAGTGAACTTGTATTGATTTTGAAATTTGCCTGTAAATAGGCATTTTTTGTACAAGAGGCTGACGTCCTAGTAAGAGAACGCCGCCAAATAACATAAAGTTTATACAATTTTGAAAAGGAAACAAAACATCTATGTGAATAATATTCCCAATGGGTTCCAACTCTGCTATTGCCTTTATGTCTTCAAGCGTCTCATCACTTTGCTGCTTAGTTGAAGATGAAGCTGATTGATCGATGCCGAAGTCTGAGCTCGATAGTTGATGCCGAATTCTGGATACAAGGTGATCCAATGAGACATAGTGTTACGCGTTATCCCTAACTTTTGCCTGGACCGCCCTTTCAGGTTTTCAGTCCACCGGGATACCCATTTTTGCCCAAGCCGCCTTTTCAGGTTTTCGACTTGCCGGGTGTACATATTTTTTTCATTTCATCCCTTATTTTTGCCCAAACCCTTTTGGTTCGCCGGGAAGCCCTTATTTTTGCCTAGGTATGTCAACCTAGCGGGTCTTTTATTCATGCGTAGTATCTTTTTACTATGTCTGCATTGGCGGGGTGAGGAAGGTCGTCACCATCCATGGTGGTTAGAATCATGGCTCCTCCTGAGAACACATGTTTAACCACAAACGACCCTTCGTATGTAGGGGTCCATTTGCCCCTGGGATCACTTTGAGGAAGGATGATGCGTTTGATTACCAGGTCCCCAACTTGATACTCTTGTGGTCTGACTTTCTTGTTAAATGCCCTGATCATCCGTTTTTGGTATGTCTGACCATGGCAAATAGCAGTGAGTCTCTTTTCGTCAATTAGGTTTAGTTGATCAAGTCGAGTCTGGATCCAGTCATCTTCACTCAAGTCTGCATCCTTCATTATCCAGAGAGAGGGTATCTGGACTTCAATCGGCAAGACTGCCTCCTTGCCATAGACCAAGGAAAAGGGTGTTGCCCCGGTTGACGTCCGTGTTGAGGTACGGTACCCATGAAGAGCAAATGGTAACATTTCGTGCCAATCTTTATAGGTCACTGTCATCTTCTGCACAATTTTCTTGATGTTTTTATTAGCCGCTTCTACAGCCCCATTCATCTTCGTCCGGTAAGGAGAAGAGTTGTGGTGCTGTATCTTGAATTGCTCGCAGAGCTCAGTGATCATCTTGTTGTTAAGATTGGTACCATTGTCCGTAATGATTCTTTCCGGGACGCTGTACCGACAGATCATGTTATGCCGAATGAAACGTGCCACGACGCTCTTGGTTACGGTGGCGTAGGAGGCTGCCTCCACCCACTTCGTGAAGTAATCAATCGCTACCAAGATGAAGCAATGCCCGTTGGATGCCGTCGGTCGGATCTCGCCGATCATATCAATGCCCCACATTGCAAAAGGCTAAGGTGCCGTCAGGACGTTCAGAGGAACCGGAGGGATGTGCACCTTATCAACATAGATCTGGCATTTATGACAAGTTCGAGAATGTTGGTAACAGTCAGCTTCCATTGTGGACCAGAAATATCCTGCCCGAAGGATTTTCTTTGCCATGGTATGTCCACTGGAATGTGTTCCGAATGTACCTTCATGTAGTTCTACCATGATCTTCTCTGCTTCAGTCTTATCCACACAACACAGTAAAGTTGAATCATGGTTTCGTTTGTAGAGAACGCCGTTGCTAAGGAAGAATTTCGCCGCGAACCTTCTCAGAAACTTCTTATCGTTGACAGACGCACCTTCAGGGTATTCCTGAGCTTCCAAGTATCTCTTCACCTCATGATACCAGGGTTTTTCGGTTACCTTTTCGGCCTCAAGATCGCAGCAGTATGCAGGTTCGTCCAACTTCCAGATAATGATTCGGGGAGCCTCGTTGTCCCATTTGACTTTGAACATTGAAGACATCGTATCTAGTGCGTCCGCTAACTGATTCTCCTCTCTTGGGAAGTGTTCAAAAGTTACCTCTTCAAAGTGGGGAAGCAAAGTCAACACATACTCCTTGTAAGGAATAAGATTCGGGTGTTTCGTATCTCACTCGCCTTTGATCTGATTGATCACGAGAGCGGAATCTCCGAAGACACTCAGAAACTTGATCCTTAAGTCAATTGCAGCTTGAAGACCCATAATACATGCCTCATATTCTGCCATGTTGTTGGTGTAGTTGAAACATAGTCGGGCGGTGAGTGGAGTATGAGTACCTTTAGGGGATATGATCACAGCGCCGATACCGTTACCCAAAGCGTTCGAGGCTCCGTCAAAATGCATAGACCATCGGGATCCTTCCTCAGATCCTTCATCCGGTCCAGGTACTTCACAATCAGTTACTACCATGATATCTTCATCTGGAAATTCAAAGTTCAATGATTGGTAATCGTCCACAGGTTGGTGTGCCAAATGGCCTGCCAATACACTTCCCTTGATTGCTTTTTGAGTTGTGTATTGGATGTCATATTCCGTCAAGATCATTTGCCATCTTCCTATTCTTCCAGACAGAGCAGGCTTTTCGAATATGTACTTGATTGGATCCATCTTTGAAATTAACAGAGTAGTGTGAGTCAGCATATACTATCTCAGCCGGCGAGCAGCCCATACCAGAGCGCAGCAAGTTCTCTCGAGCAGTGAGTACCGAGTCTCACAGTCGGTAAACTTTTTGCTCAGGTAATAAATAGCGTGCTCTTTTCGGCCAGATTCGTCATGCTGCCCCAGCACACACCCCATTGAGTTATCAAGTACTGTCAAGTATAGTATTAGAGGTCTCCCTTCCACTGGTGGCATAAGAATGGGTGGTTCTTGGAGATACTCTTTTATCTTTTCGAAAGCAGACTGACATTCATCATTCCAACGTACTACTTGATCTTTCTTCAGCAATTTGAAGATTGGCTCATAGGTAGCAGTTAGATGTAAGATGAATCAAGCGATGTAATTCAGTCGTCCCAGAAAGCCTCTGACTTCTTTCTCTGTCTTGGGAGTCGGCATCTCTTGTATGGCTTTCACCTTGGCAGGGTCCACTTGAATACCTTTGTCGCTTACAATGAAACCTAGCAATTTTCCAGATCTCACCCCAAAGGTGCATTTGTTTGGGTTCAACCTCAGCTTGTACAACTTCAGTCGGTCAAACAGCTTCCGTAGATGGTCAAGGTGTTCCTCCTCAGTTTGGGACCTTGCAATCATATCATCGACGTATACTTCAATCTCATGGTGGATCATGTCATGAAATAAAGCAACCATGGCACATTGGTAGGTTGCTCCAGCATTTTTCAACCCGAATGGCATGACCTTGTAGCAGAAGGTGCCCCACTGAGTAACAAAGGTAGTCTTTTCCATATCTTCAGGAGCCATCTTGATCTGATTATACCCTGAAAAACCATCCATGAAGGAGAACACCTTGTGTTGAGCAGTATTGTCAACAAGAACGTCGATGTGAGGCATAGGGAAATCGTCTTTAGGGCTGGCCCTGTTCAAATCCCTGTAGTCAACACACATTCTGACTTTACCATCTTTCTTTGGCACTGGAACCACGTTGGCCACCCACTGAGGATAAGAAGTCACTGCTAGAAACCCGACATCAAATTGTTTCATAACCTTAGCTTTGATTTTCTCGGACATCTCTGGGCGCATGCGGCGGACCTTCTGTTTTACCGGAGGACAGTCTTCCTTGGTAGGCAGGTGATGAACTACAATGTCGGCATCCAAACCAGGCATGTCTTCGTAAGACCAAGCAAAGATTTCCATGTAATCATGCAGCATCTGAATCAATCGTTGCTTCACGCTGAGCTCTAGATTGGCACCAATCTTGACTTCTTTTCTATCTGTCTCAGTACCCAGGTTTATCGTTTCCACTGGCTCTTCATGCGGCTGAATGGCCCTCTCTTCCTGGAGTAGCAGTCTTGCGAGTTCACCAGGCTCTTCGCAATCATCTTCACCTTCGTCTTCGGCCAAGTTGATCGGATTTTCGAAGTCATAACTGGCAGTAGCAGAGCCGTTACCAGTGAGATCCAGAGTGGATTGGAACCTGTATAAGTGAGTGTGTGTAAATATAGCTATTTTGCAATATATAACAAAGAAAGAAAAAGAGCACAAGATTTGAAATGCAACAAACGTCCAATGTTTTTATTAATGATATATGGAAATGTCATACAAAAAACCGTCACAAATTGAGCCACGGTGCCCCGGGTAGGACACCGAGCCAATAAAAGTTTCAACATATTGTTTGTTACAAATTGAAAACAAAAGAGTTCATTACTGCGTGACAAATGTAATAGGTGTAAAATCTTTTTCCGTCCAGTTGCTTGGTCCGTTGTTGGTTGTTGGATAGATCCAACTGTCAAATTCTGCTTCCTCTACGTCCTCCTAGATAGCATTCACTCTTGGGTTGGTGATGAACACCGGAGGCTTTCTGATCCTTTCCTTGCGAACAACCCTCTGAGCCTCTGCAGTGAAGCCCAGCCCAAACTTGTCGGTCTTTTGAGTGAAGTCAGGAAGTTGACCCCAGTTTGCACAATTGCCTTTCTCAATCACTGCCCGGACATCCTTCAAGGAAGCCATATTCAAAGGAAAGTCTTCTTCAACCACTGTCTCAGCTGACGCCAATGTTGGAGGTACCTCTTCAAAATGTTGAAAGGGGGTTTCAATAAACTCCCCGTCCATCTCAATATACCGGAATGAATTCAGGTGACTTACCATGTATTCCTCCTCTCCCTGCACAGTAACAATCTTCCCTCTGACAGGGTATTTGAGCTTCTGGTGTAGAGTGGATGTTACCGCCCCAGCCTTGTGAATCCAGGGTCGACCCAGCAAACAGGAATAAGATGGACGAATATCCATCACATAGAACGTTGAGTCAAAGACTTGGGAACCCACACGGATAGGAATGTCTACCTCACCGTGCACCATCCTCTTAGAACCGTCGAAGGCTCTAACAATGATGTTACTAGGTTTCAATTCCAGGCCCTCACAATCCAACCGATCTAAGGCCTTCTTGGGCAATACATTCAGGGAAGAACCGGTGTCCACCAACACGTGTGCAAGAGTAGTGCCCCTGCATTCTATAGAGACATGCAGGGCATCATTGTGGTTTTTTCCTTTGGCGGTAAGGTCTGCATCCGAGAAACCCAAACCATTGTCAGCTGTCAAATTGGCCACACAGTCAGTGAATTGATCTGCAGATGTCTCTTGCGGCACATGGGTCGTTTTCAGAAATGAAATCAGGGCCTTGGCGTGGGCCTCTGAGCATAGCAGCAACGATAGCATAGAGATCTTGGAGGGGGTATGCCCCAGTTGCTCAAGGACATTGAAGTCACTCTTTTTAATGATTTTAAGGATTTCCTCCATCTCTTGCTGGGAGGCTTCAACAGCGGTCTTTTTTGGTGCCTCCGTTCGGGCAGGCAAATCGGTAGCAACTCCTTTGCCCCGAGCATCAGGGGACTCGGCGGAAGTAGTAGACACAGGAACTTTATTTGAAACATGCACACTTGCGGGTGTGATGATAAGAGGTTTTCGGATAACTGGTGGTGCAATGTCAGGCGAGAAGAGCCTGCCGCTGCGAGTAATTTTGGCGGGACCAGTGATGTTACTGATACTGGTACCGGTGTTGAACTCCTGCTTCACTCCAAGCACATACGCATCTGCCCCATAGTGCCATGGGACAGCCTTGTCAGATTCATAGGGGAGGGGCCCCGGAACAGTAATGGTAATGGGTGCAACAGACATAATTTTGACTGGCTTCCTCGGGGGAGCCTTGGTAGGATTGTTGAAAATTGTGACGACAGATACTTCTTCAGCGGAAACAAATGGAACAGCAGTCTTCTTGAATAGAATCTCCTTGCTATCCATCAGGCTTTGGATGCCTGACTTCAGCAGCGGACAACCGGTAGGGGTAACAGCACACAGGAGGCAACCCTTGCTACAACCCGGAAATAAACCGGCTAGTAGTAGGTTCCTCTTAATAGTCAATAGAGGGGTAGCAACATCATTCACCGAAACAGCATACAAATCTTCCTCAACGGCATTTACTCTATGCTGGGGCATAGGAGCAGTTACAACATTTGGCCTTTCAGGCGCTTCAAACTGAATTTCCTTCGCATCAATAAGGTCTTGAACCTTATTTCTCAGGGCCCGGCAATCATCAGTAGTATGCCCAGGGCTATCGGAGTGATAAGCACAACGGGCATTTTGATTATACGTAGGAGATGCAGTATTCACAACCTTCGGAGCTTCTCTGGTGGTCACCAAGTTGGTGGATAGCAGTTGCGGTAAGATTTGTGACAAGGTCATACTCAGCCGAGTGTATTGCCTTTTGGGCCTCTCACCCCTTTGTTGATTATACTGCTGAGGAGCAGCAACAGGTTTTGAAATTACCAAGGCATTGACGGCTTGGCGGCGTTCTGGCTTGACTTGTCTTCTAGGACCATAGACGGCACTAGCTTCCTTCTTGAAAGGTTTCTTCTCAATACTTGCGGGGGCACCTTTCTGTATCTTTCCTGACCTGATGCTAGCTTCTATCCTTTCACCCGTCAGGATCAAATCCGTAAACCCAGCGGAGGAATTACCAACCAGTTGATTAAAGAATGGACCAGACAAGGTCCTTAGAAACATGTCAACCAGTTCACGGTCAGTCAAAAGAGGCTGCACCCTGCCAGCCAAATCTCTCCATTTTTGCGCATATTCTTTGAACCCTTTGCCCGTTCCTAGTGACATACCCTGAAGTTGGGTACGCGTAGGAGCGAGGTCAGAATTGTATTGATATTGTCTATAAAATGCGGTAGCCAAATCCTCCCAATGTCGGATACTGGTTCCATCTAGCTAATAGAACCACTCAAGTTGTGACCCCGAAAG
Source organism: Vicia faba (assembly GCA_948472305.1). Taxonomy (NCBI): domain Eukaryota; kingdom Viridiplantae; phylum Streptophyta; class Magnoliopsida; order Fabales; family Fabaceae; genus Vicia; species Vicia faba. The sequence goes on from OX451737.1 coordinate 1,270,088,359, forward strand.
GCTATCTTGGAAGAAGTGGATCCAAAGGTTCTTGTCTGCCGTGTAAGGTTGGATCTTCCTTACGTATGATCTGAGATGCAGCTTAGGACAGGAAGCCCCATCGTATTTTGCAAAGGCAGGCGCCTTGAACTTGTGTGGGATTACCACCCCAGAAGATAACCCTAAATCTCCAAAATCCAGCCCCGACACATTTTGAATCTCCATGGCACTCAAGCGATCCTCTAATTGCTTGTATCTATCAGCAACAGGAGGGTATTGTTCGTCATTGTAATCCGTCTCGTTGTCAGAGACCGCAGGACTAGGAGCCCCTCCCCCTTGGGGACTGTCTTTCTCTACAGAGGAAGTAGTTGGATCAGCCTCGTTATGGAGTGTGTTCCCAAACCTGCGTCCAGTATTGAACAACGCAGTCCTCTTCTTCTTCTTCTTCTTCTTTAGGAGCAGAGCCTTCAACTCTTGTTGACCTTGGGCCAAGCTCATGACCATCTCTTGAAACTGGGCATTCTGGGCCTGGAGGGCCTTGATAGCTTGCTCACTGGATGATTCTGGATTCATGATGACTGTTCAAAATAAACAGCGAAGAAGATTAAGCAACCTGTAGAAAAAGGGGGTACCTGTTATGCACATGATGCATGAGATTCTATCTATGCAATGCATTCAAGGATTTTAGAAATTCACAATTGTCGCAGACAAAAAGAACGCACGTCATATTAATAAGAAGAAATTTCTTAGTACATAAATGCCCCATGGGCCAAATATTACAAAAACAAACTTCTCAAGGTAAAAAGACGTTGCGCATCCTCTTTGGCACAATGTAGGTGTTGAGGACCTCTTGCTCATGGAGTCGGCGGGTGAGCTCTAGAACCTTCTTCTCGCTGGCGTAGAAGCTGGCTTCAAAAGTGTTCCGTTCCTCCTTGAGTTGGATCCAACTCTTCTGCATCTCCTCCCACGATGTAGGCATGTCAGGATGTAGGATGGTGTAGGGAACCTCTGCTTCCTTAACGGGCTCTTTAATCACAGGGAGAACATGAGGATAAGGCATCATTAGACTCTGGGCTCGGGCTCGTACCCACTTGAGATAAGGCTCAAGAGGGATGGAGTTCTTGTGCCCCAGTGTCTTGCTATCAACCTTGTTGGGCATCCTCCAAGCTCTGATGAATCTTTGGCGAAGTCCTTGCGCATCGTTGTCGAAGTAAAAAACTAGGTCAGGAATCAACATGTCGTGAGGGCCATCTCTCTGTGCATATCCAAATTGCCTCAAAGCTAGGCAAGGGTTGCAGGTAATGCCCCCTCTAATGCCAAGTAATGGGACATTAGGGAACTCTCCACAATGATCGATGATGATGACATTTTCTCTGGACCGAGAACACCAATGTACATCAGAGTGAGTAAGAGTCATCAACCGTTGGGACCACCTTGAGCCTTGGTCATTCTTCAAGACAGATTGTGGAAGGTGCGAAATAAACCACCTTGCAAGGAGAGGAGTACAGCACATGAGAACACCCCTCTTTCTCATTGTTCGTGTGTAAAATGAGTGAAGAATGTCCCCAAGCAATGTTGGTATTGGATTTCTGGACAAGAAGATTTTGACGGCGTGGACCTCTACAAGCTGGTCAGGATTTGGGAACAAGACCAACCCATAGATAAGGAGTGCCACAATTTCTTCAAAGGCTTGTAGGTCCAATGAGTTCCAACACTCTTGTGCCTTTTCAAACAAGAATTTTGCTAAGAAGCCTTTGACACCGCTTCTAGTTTCCCAATGCCCCTTGATGTCAGATGGCTGTAGATGTAGTGCTCGAGCAACATCTTCAGGCTTTGGTTCCTTTTCCGTACCGTTGAAAGGTAGTTGATTCAGGATAGGAATTCTAAGGAGTTGAGAAAATTCCTCCAAAGTGGGAACCAACTGGTAGTCGGGGAAAGTGAAACAGTGGTGAAGAGGGTCAAAGAACTGGAATAGCACTTTTATCATGTCCTCTTCAATGTTGGTGTTGACTAAGCTGAGCAGTCTTCCATGTCTTTCACTGAAGGGAGAGCTTTCCGGAATTCTTGAGGTGAGCTCCTTGAGTTGAGGAGGGATTCTCACAAGGTTGACTTGGATGGTTTTTCTGCGAGGAATTTCCATGACCTACAAAACAAGAATAAAGATGAAGATCTAAACCCTTGAAGTGGTTAGTAAATGCATATGATGCTTTATGATGTTCATGATGTATGCACAAACATATGTACAAGCAATTCACACCAAACCCTAGTTTCAGGCTTGCATGGGGTTTCATAGGTAAGTACCCTCTTGAGTGTAGTTGGCTTAAAATCCTGTCCTATAAATAGTAAACGGGTTCTAAGGAGCTCAATATCACGGGATTGTTTTCATTGTTCATCGTTTTGGTTTAGCCACTTAACTAGCGACCAAAATATTCCAAGAAAACAACCCTCAATGAGTGTAGTATCGAGTATCTACCAACTTCGGACTGCACCAAAGCCGGTCATCTCACTACCCCTAATGAAAGGCCAAGATGGTCAAGTAAGGTTCTAGGTCATTAGCGCTTAGTGACATCACTCAGCGGCCCCGTACTCTCCTTGATTGAACTCAAGGGTTACCGGTACTCACAAATATGTCGCACTAATATAGCTATTGCTTCGACCGTGTCGGTATATCCCGCACAGTTTCCACAACGTATTGCTATTTATGAATGTTTCCCAAAATCCGGGTGTAGGATTGTAAACCCAAACAAGAGAGCCAAGATATAAAGCAATCAAAACAAACACATAGTCATGCAAGAGGGTGATCTAAGCCCTAAGGTTACTCCACTTTTAAATTTTTCCCCAGCAGAGTCGCCAGTTCTGTGATACGGTGGGAGAACTGACTTGAGGTTTTGCGTTTTGTTTTCGCAAATGTTTCTGTTGAGCAAGAGTCGCCACCGACTTTTTATTTTATCCTAAGGAAAGGTTAAAAAGCACAGCAAAAACCTCTGAGATGTTTTCTTGGGTTCGGGGAGTAGATTATAGAAAGAGAAGGTATTAGCACCCTTTCTATCCATGGTTATCCATGGGCTCTTAGTTACTTGCTTAGATCAACTTGCCTTAATTTTCAATTGTTTGAAATGGTGCTTTGTGTGTGTGGGTTTGAAAAATGTTTTGAAAAGAGGCCAATGTGGTGGCAATCTTTGTAATGATCCATGTTAGGATGTATACAAAGGTGTATGTCTTTTGAAAAGGTTTTCAATGTTTTTGAAAGTTGTTTTGAAAATGTATTGATGTGTGGTTTGAAAAATAGGCAAGTGTTTTGTTTTGCAAGTTGGCAAGTAATCAAGAGCTATCTACCCTAAATTTCTCAAAGATCTTTGCTATGTTTTAACCCTTTTAACAATTTTGTTCCACCATTGCATTTGGTGGACAATCTTGTGTTAGGATGTGAAAGGGACGGGCGTGGGTCATCGTTTAGACCATAATTGCAATGGTGCCAAGTATCTTTGGGCAATTTTTCCTTTGAGGGACTTGATCATTTTTAGGCAACTTTCGAAAGCGTCATCGAGGGACTATGATCATTTGAATTGTTTTGCTTTACCCAAAGAGACCTAACATGAAATATGGCCCATTATTGAAGGCAACAAGTGGAATACCCTAGGGGTGCAAGTGTGATTGGTGTTGTCCATTTTCATGCTTGTTTATCTTGAATTTAGGTCCAACTATTTTTGGTTAATTGATTTGCATACAAACCCTAATTCTAACATGGCATAATTAGAAAGCTTTAAAGTGCGAAAAATAAAGTTCCTAAGTTATTACAACACAATATATGGGAAGGGGGGGTACAAATGTTCAAATGGGGGTATTTTGACAAGAATTAAAACCCTAGACTATTACATCAAACTTGGAATTTTGCAAGGTATTTATTTACACAATATTCAAACAAAAATAAGATAAATATGCAAAAATGCAAAAAAAAGGTTTTTCATATGTATGTAAAAAAGTATTTAAATAAGCAAAAATAAAATCAATTAATTTTTGGTATTTTTATGCATTTAGGGCAAAAACCCTAATTTTTACAAATAAAAGTATTTATTGTATGATATATGCAATGTTTATTAATTATTTACAAAAAATAAATAAAAGAAGGTATTTTATATAAAAAGTATTTTTGAGGTCAAAATATTAATAAAAAAAATGTATTAATTCTTTGTATTTTTCTAAATATATTAATAAATATGTATAAGTATTTTACTTTATTTATTAAATATGTATTATATGTACAAAAATAAAAATATTTAATATTTACAAAAAAAAGTATATTTTATAAAATATGTTTTCAGAAGATAAAATAAAATAAAATTAGAAAATAAATGTATTTTGTATTATTCCTAATATTCTAAACAAAAAGTAATATGTATTTATTTATATATATATATATATAACTAAATAAAGAAAATCAATATCAAATAAAATGCAAAAAAATGTGGAAAAATGTTTTTTTATGCTTTTTTATGTTTAGACAAAAATATAAAAACTAAATCAAAAGGAAAAAATGAAAAATAACAAAGATATCTTAAAATGGGCCAGGGGGTTCAAAAGTAAAAAAGTGGTGTAAATAAGAAGTCAACTCAGGCCCAGCCCAAGAAGACTTTGTCTTCAACCTTCAGACAACACATTTGAAAAACGCGCGCCTTTGATGCTTCAAACACAACTCCTGATTCCTGGACTTTTAGCACAAACTTACAACATGAAAAATGTTAAGCATCAAGCCACGATTCTGAACATATAAAGAACTCATCCTAACTCTCAGAAATGAGAGATAATTTCTCCATTCCTAATTCTTAACCTAACTTTTTATCAATGTTCAGACCTCAAACTCTCATAACACAGGCAAAATAAATGGAAAGTAAAGATATGTATAGCTTCAGGGACATGAGCATGACATTTTTCATTCACAAACTTAGAGCTAGTTCTCCCTATATTGAGAGATAGAAGTTCATGAACTTACCTGTTCAGTTGGAATCGTGTCTGGCAATGGAGGAGCTTTCAGGGCAAGATAATGATTTTTATAGCTTGCTTGATGTCTAGGGATGCTATTCCAAGCTTTAGTTTGCTTTGAAACCAAGTGAATCGTGTTATGGCACTTCAACTGCAAAACAGAAAAATGAAAATGGTGATGTTGGTTAGGAGTGTTACAGTCTGCTTCTAATGCTTTGGACAGTTTGTATGGATGGTAGGGAAAGTGTTTGAAGTGGTTTTGGCTAAGATGCACGATGGAAATGAGCTAGCCAAGTCCAAGTGCAGAATGCCCTGTTTTTGTGCAGTTTAATGGTGATTCTGTGTTTGAGAAAGCAATGGAGATGGTTGGCTCGTGTTTCAGGTCAGGGTGGTTGTTTAGAATGTGTACAATAGCTTTGCTTAAGGTTATCTTTGCTGAGATGAGAGTTGGGAGTTGTTATGTCAAGTTTCTTCTTACTTAAGCAACAAAAGTTCAAGTTGTGTTCTAGACTGATGCAGGCCCCCAATCTATGCTGCAACCTTTCCCCTTGATCAGTGTGTTTTGCTTCTGAACTTGTTCCCAAAGATATGGCCTTGTACTTCTTGATTTGCAACTTTGACATAAAGTTCATCTTTTCTAAAATGGATAATTTGCTTTTTCTATTTAAGGGTTAAACTTCCATGTAATGCTTAAACACATAATGCAAGGCTTGAACACAGGGGGTTTGAATTAAATTATTGAGTGTGAATGAGATAAGGACCTGTAATCTAGCTTAAGGCATGCTGAGTTCAAAAATGCAAGGTTATGGACATGTAACTTGGTCATGACCAAAGTGAGTTTTTCCCATATTGCCAAATTCGATTCTCCCTAACCATGAGGTTGTTTGATGAGTTCTTGGACATTTTGGAAAGCTTAGAATGTGTACTACAATCCATATTTGTAATGCAAATTGAAATTCCAAGTGGAAGTATATGAAAAGTGGTCTTGAAGTTAGGCAAAAACCTTGCCTAAAATAGGTCAAATTTCTCTAAGTTAAGAATGGTTTGGTACCCTTGTTCCAAAAATTGTACCTTGAGCTACAAGCTTCTTTTGAGGAAACTTTGTGAATCAAAGTTGTAGATTTTGCAATGGACTACAACTTTCATGTTTTGACTTTTCCTTGAATCCAAATGCATCTTGATGAGAAAGTGGGACAAAGTTAGGAAAAAATTAGGGTTTTTCATAACTTAGAAAAATTCTAAGTTATAAAAAATCTTCATTTCAAACCCTAATTTGTGATTCTTGATTTCTTGATGAATAAGTTTCATGATTTGGCATGTTTTTATGAAAAATGAATCTTGACACTTGATTTTGACCAAAAAAGTCAAAGTTTGACTTTTCAGTATACAGTCAAAAATTGATCAATTGACTGGAAAATTCAACTGTCAATCTTGTGCATTTGGGATCTTTTGAACTTGTTGAGTATGTCAGACAATTCCATGGGGTCCTTGAGTCCATATGTGAGCTTGGTTTGCCATTGGCTAGGTCAAACAGTCAAAAATTGCCTTTGTGCAGTCAAAACCCTAAAAATGACCATTTTGCCCTTTTAGTGATCTGATCAAATTTCTTGTGGAATTGTGATCCAAACTTGATCAAATGGTCCATATGAGTTCATAATGTTGATGTGGGTCAATTTCCATGAGGTTTGACTATCAATTGGCCACAATTGACTTTTTCCCCAATACAGCTGAATTCTAGGTCAACTGTCCAATTGACTGGGCAAAGGTTGGAATCAAGGCTTGAAACTTGGTATGGATAAACTTGGGAGTCCAACATGAAGCATGAAAGTCTTCTTAGGCATTTTAGGTCAAAATATCTTTGTGCAAACACAAACCCTAATTTGGGTCAACAGTGCTAGGAGAAGTCTTGCAGAGGAAACCCTAACTGGATCTTGAGCTCCAAGGGCCTTGTGATGAGAAAATGTTGAGAAAATGGGAGGGCAAATTTTGGGGTACAACAAATAGTCCCTTCGAAATGCTAAGGTATCCTTACTTGTTGCCTTCAGAGACCATTTCGTCCCTTCGAACATCCCTTTATAACTCCAAATAGAATTGTCTAAAGGAAAACAAATAGACTTTTTTTTGAGTAGGTAGATTATTTCCTAGGTACTTGCTCAAACAAAAAATTTCACACAAACACTTTTCAAAACAACTTCGTCACACTCTTGAGGACTGATACAAGGGTTATCATGAAGTAAAACTTTTTCAAAACAAGCACACACAAGAAATTTTAAAAATGAACAAAGTACCTAAGAGCCCGTGGAAAACCACGGATAGAAAGGGTGCTAACACCTTCCCTTTCTATAATCTACCCCCCGTACTAAGAAACATCTCGAAAAAGGTTTTTTCTGTTCTTTTTCCCTTTTCCTTTGTTGGATAAAATAAAAGTCGGTGGCGACTCTTGCTTACTGCACATTTGCGAATACAAAACGAAAACCAGTATAACAGTCGGTTCTGCCACCGTATCACACATATGAACATTATTAACTATTAACAAACGTATGTAATAAGCATTTCCTTAAGGATTTTGGATATCCCCACAGAGTTGCGTCAATAAGATTATCCCCAAAAAGTATAATCTCCTGAAAACCCTCTCCCCAGCTGAGTATGGTCTTAACTGAAGAAAAAAAACCTTGCAGAGTTCTCCCCAAAATAATTCATCTCCCCAATAAGGTCTTCAAAATTTTATCCTCAACTGGGTTTATTTCCCCAACAAACTACAGATTCCCCAACACGGGTCTTTTCTCAGACTGTTACGTATCAACGGACAAAACCCCTTTGTCCCCAATGGAGTCGTTACTATCCCCAGAAAGTTGCTGCAAAGCCTGGAATTCGACCAGATACCAGCTAACTTTTACTCCCCCAGTCAAGTTAGAATTCCCCAATAGAGTAACCAAGGTTCCTGAACGCTATCCCTCAAGAAGAAATCGACATTCCCAACAGAATTTCCTCAAAATAATGAGACAAGAATCCCCAGCGAAACACTCTAAACAAATTCGAAGATACACATACTCTTCATCTCCAGCGGTAATCTTGGATTTTTCTTCCCAACACTCCCCAACATTTGTCAAGGATTTATTGTCCTAGACAAAGATGCATTTCAAATAACATTCATACATCATAGCACATGCATGACAAATGCATACAACATAATCTCATTTATTTTGAGAACATCATTACGCCATGCATACATCTACATGTAACTAACCTTTTTCCTTTCAAGGAAAATCAATCGACCAAACAAAGACCTCTTCTGGTTAGATTTACTTCTTCCAGTTAAAGACAGGAAGATGAAGACCTCTTCTGGTTAGATTTATTTCTTCTAGTTAATTATAGGCAAACGACGGACCTCTTCTGGTTAGATTTACTTCTTCCAGTTAAATACAGGAAAAAGAAGACCTATTCTAGTTAGATTTACTTCTTCTAGTTAAATACAAACAGACAAAGACCTCTTCTGGTTAGATTTATTTCTTCCAGTTAAAGACAAGCAAACAAAGACCTTTTATGGTTAGATTTACTTCTTCCAGTTAAAGACAAGAAAACGACAGACCTCTTTTGGTTAGGTTTATTTTTTCCAATTAAAGACAAGTAAACGACAAACCTCTTCTGGTTAGATTTACTTCTTCCAGTTAAAGACAGGCAAACAAAGACTTCTTCGGGTTAGATTTACTTCTTCCAGTTAAAGACGGACAAACGAAGACCTCTTCTGGCTAGATTTATTTCTTCAAGTTAATGATAGGCAAAAGACAAACCTCTTCTGGTTAAATTTATTTCTTCCAGTTAAAGACAGGCGAACGACAGACCTCTTCTGGTTAGGATTATTTTCCCAGTGAAGTCTCCGAACAACATATCTCTTCTGATTAAATTTATCTCTTTTAGTTAAAAACAAGGAAAAGGAATCTACTGTTTCAGTATAAATCGACCAAAGATTTATTCTGATACTTCTCCCAATTTATACCATGTGTCACTCTGGATGGCATCTGTAAGCCCATCTCTGAAAAATTCTTTATCACTTCTCCAAATGGAATCTTTAAGCCCACTCCCGACACAACCAACTAACACATCATCAAGTGCAAATTTCTGGGCACTCTAGTGTTCAATCATCTTCCACCTTCAAGCAACAAATGGCAGACCCTCCAATCTAACTCTTCAGGTTTAAGAAGATTGAACTGGGGCAGCAGTTGTACCCCAAAATTTTCCCTCTCTTTTCTTAAGACATTTCTCACAATGTCTTCAATGGTTCAAGCTTACACAAGTATTGACTAGGTTAAGCCATCTCATCAACACTGAAATCTCAAATTAGGGTTTGGATTTTCACAAGGACAATTGGACTTCTAATGCTTCAAATTAATTTCATAGATCATGATAAGACTTCAAGAATTCTCATGTCAAGTTTCAATACTTGCATCTCAAAATTTCTCAGTTAATTGGTTAGATGACCCAAAATCAACTATATTGGGTAAAAAGTCAATTCTGGTATCCTACAGTCAATCTTCAAGATTTTTGACCAATATAAACATTTAGAAGTTATATGTATCAATTTATCATGTTTGGATCACATTTCCCCAAGAAAAATGTTCAAATCATCAAAAGGGCAAAATGGTCAAAATTAGGGTTTTGATTGTATTTGACTGGTCATGGGTTTTTCACCTAATACATGATCTAATGGTTTTAATCACAATCTCAATGATTCAAATATAACATGTTGACCTGATTTCATGGCTCAAAACATTTCTCAAGATCAATTGATTGATAGTTGAAATTCAGTCAACTGGTGAAAATTTAACTGATACACCAAAAGTCAAACTTTGACTTTTTGACCAAAATTGAGTTTCAAAGATCACATTTCATCAATACATTCAAAAATATGAAATTGATAATCAATAAATCAAGAAATCCAAATATCATTTTGAAATGTCAAAGTTTTCAAGACTTAGAAAATTTTCTGTGTTTTAAGTCTTACTTTTTCATGACTTCATGCCAACTTTGCACCAAGATGAAATATGATTCAAAGAAAACTTCCAACATCAAATTTGTAGATATTTATGATATATAAAACTTTTATTTACTAATAAAGTCCTAGAAATGCTTTGATTTTGAGTTATAGATCCATAAAGTCATGCACTTTTTCTTAAACACTTAGTGAAAATTTGACCTAGTTTAGGCAGATTTTTTACCTAACTTCTTGGTCAATTTTCACCAAGCTCCAAAGGGATTTTGTTAAAATGACAACCATGAAAGTTTTATATGATGTTCCAAGATTTTCAAAATATCCAATAACTCAATGAGATCATTTTTGAGCTAAGAGAATCGAAGGCAAGAAGTTGGACATCCATTCTTGAATTATAGGTCATTTTTGAGATGAACAAGAATTCAAATCTCAAGCCTATGTTGCACAATCTTGTTTTTGAAGGCTTCTAACTTGTAAATCACTCCATAATTAATTGTTTACACAATTGATTGAGGTATGATCCAAGTGATTAAGCCATTATCCAATGTAATTTGCCATATTTGGAAGAAAGTCACCATTTCATTCTTTTAAAACAAGCTTTATGCAAATTCAACTTGTCTTGATATCCTAACTTGTTCCTTCTGTACACACTAAGTCTATAAGATCAGAAGAAGTATGTTTAAATTTTTCAACCATCCTACCTTGCCTTGAAACCATGTTTGTCTATGTTGCTTCAAAAACAAGTCAAAATCCAGAAACATGTGATTTTGTACTTCTGACTTCTACAAGCTCTCAAACCTTTTCCTATAAACTAAGACACTCTTATGCAACTTGGGAAACGATTTTACAAGCCCTCAAACACCTCCACTCTTCCTCCAACCAAAAATTGCAACACAAGCACAAAAACTTGTCATTTCTGACTTTGAAACTCAATCTTCAAATCCACTCGTGCGTTTTCACTTCTAATCCTCACAAAGATTCTAATACACATATAGAGGCTATCCAAATCCCTATTTTCCAACTGTAACACCATCTTATTCATCTTCCATAACCAAAAATAGAGCATTGCATTTGGACTTCTCCAGACCATTTCAGCAACTCTCCATTCAAGCTAAGCATTGCATTAGCTTCCTAGTGACTCAAGGAAGCTAACCTGATTATTGCAGCACCTTGAAACAAGCTCAAACCCAAAACACGAATTCCATTTTCAAGGTGAGTTTTCTGACTTTTGGACTCTTAATATAGCCATCATTTGGTTTCCATTTGTGAAGATAAAATATAGACATCATAGCCCTGAAACTAACCATGTCCTTAGAATTCATTTATGTTTCCTGAGTAGTGAGAATTTTGAACTTGAACTTCCTGAAAAATTAGGTCATAATTTGGTACTGTTTAAAATTCTTGCTCATATTTGATCCATTACTTAAGTTATTTACATATTTGAAATCGTGGTGAAATTTATAACAAGTTTGATGTTCATAATTTCTGAAATGGTTGAGAAATGAGAAAGTTAAAGAGCTTGGTTATGGCGCGAGGTTGAAAATGAAGTATAGCCATGGATATGTTTTATTTTAAATTTATTAATTATTGTATTACTAATGGATGAAACAGCCACTCTAGTGGCAGGAGGAGCACGCGTAAGGCATTGATGATAAGGGTCCTGGGTTTGAGCCTCAGTGACACCTTTTATTTTCTTTTTTTACATTTTGCTTGTTTCACTTTGCAGCGCGTGGGCTTTTCAGCAATTGGGCCTTGCCTTATCACTTTCCGTCACACTCCTGATTACTAAATAGCAACGAAATCCATTCCTTTTTTTTTGTTTTATTTCCTAACTCATACAAAAACAGGCCGTTGGGCCTAACAAACAAAATCTGTTTTTTTTTCCTATCAAACCTCCTTTTCACTTTTGCACCCTCCTAACTTTAATTTTTATATATTTTCTTTTCTTTTATTTTTATTTATTTTTATTATTATTATTATTATTATTATTATTATTATTATCATTATTATTATTTTATTTTATTTATTAAAAAAAATACCAAAAATATTTTATATTTATTATTTAGACATTTAGTATATTTTTACTTTATTTCTTTTGGACAAAAAGATCAAAAACATTTATTTAACAAATTTATTTTCTTAATTAAATTAACATTAGACTTAGCTTATTTTAATTAAATTAATTTAGAACTTAAGAAATTAATTAATTAATTTCTTTCCATTCATTTTAGTTTTAATTAAATAGGTTAAAACCTATTCATAAAAAACTTAAGAATTGTTTTCTTAATTTATTTATTTCTTTTTCTTATTTAATTTAGGTTTAGTTTTCTTAATTTAAGTTAGACTAATTAACCATTTTCTTTTTAGTTTAATTAGGTTAAAAAACTCTTTCATATAAAAACTTACACAAAAAACAAGTTTCTTTTCCTTTCACATTGCCTTCATTATTCTTGTACATTATTTATTCATACTCAATATGGTTGTAGTATTAAATTAGGGTTTATTTGCTTTTATTCCCCCATTTGTAAATTGTATCCCCATCCCCAAATGATGTAATAGCGTAGAATTTTACATTTCCGCAATTTATCGCTTTCAATATAAATGCTAGTGATTAAGGTTTGTATGGCAAGACATAAAATCAACAAGTAGAAAACCCTAATTCAAAGACAAAGAGCATGAAAACAAACACTTCGCATACTTGCACCTCTAGGGTTGGCCTCACTTGTTTCCTAAGATAAAATAGTCATGTTACGCAAACTTGGGATACTTTAGCAAAAACAATCAAAGACGAGACCATAGTCCCTCGATGACCCTTCAAATGTTGCCTATATAAATTTTCTTAGACCCTCACAAAAATTGCTAAGGTATCCTACAATGTTTCTTTCTATGACTATACGATGACCCATGTCTGTCCCTTTACATCCTATGATAGGGCTTCTTACCAATCAACGATAAGATAGCATTATCTAAAGGAGGAGGAAATGAACAAAGACTTTTTGAGTAGGTAGATCGTTCATAGTTTCTTGCTCACAACCATTTTCAAAACATCTTTCAAACACACCAACACCTTCCCTGAAATATTTTCAAAAGTCAACATTTTGTATGCATTCTTATAGAGACGAGAATCATTACAAAATTCTCCTAAACGAAGGCACTTTTCAAAAATATTTTTAAAACCTATCATAAACACATTTCAAACAAAGCATTTCAAAAGTGAGATAGCAACTAAGAGCCCATAGATAACCACGGTTGAAAAGGGTGCTAACACCTTCCCTTTTCATAACCTACCCCCCGAACTCAAGAAAATTCTCAAAAGGTCTTTCCTGTTCTTTTCACCCTTTCCTTTATTAGATAAAAGAAAAGTAGGTGGTGACTATTTCTATCTGCAACAATTGCAATAAAAAGCAAAACACCCAAGTCAATTCTCCCACCATATTACACTACTAATTGTGGATTTCCTTTCTGGCTTGGTAGCCTCGATATATAGGTGATGTTGCACCGAACTGAATATACAATTACTGGTTGTGGTACGGTGGAAGAATTGACGTAAAGGTTTTGAGTTTAATCACAAATGTTGCAGTTAGAAAGAGTCCCCACCGACTATTCTTTTATCCAAAAGGAAAGGTGAAAAAGTACAAGAAAGACCTTTGAGATTATTTCTTGAGTTCGAGGGGTAGACTATTAAAAGGGAAGGTATTAGCACCCTTTTCATCCATGGTTTTCCATGGGCTCTTAGTTACTTGATAGATTACTTTCTTTTTTTTGTTTGAAATTGCGCTTTGTGTCGTTTTTGAAAGTATTTTGTAAAGAGACCATTGTTTAGGAAAACTTTGTAATGATTCTCGTTCGTAAGAATGTATACAAAGATGTTGATATTTTGAAAATGTTTTCAAGTTTGTAAGATGTTTTTGAAAGTGTAGGTGTTTGTTTTTAAAATAGAAAGGATGTTTGTTTTGAAATGGAGCAAGTAATTAGGAGCATTTTACCTACTCAAAAGTCTTTCATGTTCATTTCCTTTTTCCTTTGACATTGTTATCTTACCATTGATTTGGTAAATAACCCTATCTTTGGATGTTAAAGGGACGGGGGTGGGTCATCGTATAACCATGATTAGCAATGTTGTAAGATGTCTTAGAATTTTTCTTTGAGGGACTAAGATCATTTTGAAAGGCAACATTTGATAGCATCATCGAGGGACTATGATCTTATATTTGGCTTGTTTTTGCTAAGATACCTCACATACATAATATGGCCATTTTGTAAAGGCAACCAAGTGGATTTACCCTATGGGTGTTTATGTGCAAGTATATTGTTTTTATGCTTGTTTTTGTCTTTGATTAGGGTTTTCTAATTGGTTGGTTTTAGTCTTTCCATACAAACCCTAATTACTAGCATTTGTATATAAAGCGAAAAATTGCCGAATTTAAAATTACTACGCTATTATAATACTTGTGGGAGGGGGGTATACAAATTATAAATGGGGATTGCAAGAAAATAAACCTAATTAATCTATTACAACCAAATTGAATTTGTACAAGAATTTAATAAATAAATGTACAAAATGAATAAATATACAAGAATGTAAATGTGAAGGAAATGGATATTTTTGTTTGGATTTTTTAGAAAGAAAGAGGTTTAGATTTAATCTAATTAACTAAAAGAAAATAATTAATTAAAATAATAAAAGGTAAACCTAAATTTACTAGGAAAATAAATTAAATAAAACCCTAATCTATTAATTGATTAAAAGAAAATAAGTTTGTAAGAAAAATATTTTTGGTGTTTTTGTCTTGAAAATAATTTATAATGTATAAAATATTTTTGGTCTTTTTATATTTTTAAAATAATATATTTAAATGGTGTAAAAGAAAATAACTAAAATCCTAGTTTTTAATTAAATTTATAAAACAATTAGTCAAAATAAACAAAGTATGATTAAATAATTATTTTTTGTGTGAGATAAAAATAAATAAACTATGTCAAAATACAAATCTAATATTTTTATATTTTTTATGATTTTTTAATATAAGATAAAATATTTAAGACAATAAATAAATAAAAATTAAAAAAATAAGAAAAAAGAAATAAAAATGGGCCAGGGGCTGTATAAGTGAAACAGGGGGTTAGTAACAAGAAAAAAAAACATAAAGGCCCAAGGGAGGCCCAGCGCTGCAAAAAACAAAGTCAGAATGCAAAACAAAATATGAAAAAATCCAAAAGGGTATCACTGGGGCTCGAACCCAGGTCCCTCTAGTTACTGGCGCACGCTTCTACCACTAGGGAGGCTATACATCCATTTATATAAATCAAACTATAAATATATATGGCAAACATGTTCTTGAGGTCAACTTCATCTTCAACCTCACGCACAGCCAGAGCCTTTGTATCTTGTTCAAATCTCAATAAAAATGAAAACTGTAAATAGGAAACTTGTAGCAAATTTCCTCATGGTTTTCAGAAGTGCAAAGCAATAAATTATAGATCAAAGATAAGCATGAGTTTTAATGGCCCTAATTTGAACCCTAAAAATCTCATAAACTTTAATCTTAAAATTCTCTAAGCTCAAGCAAAATTAATGGAAATTATGGACATGGTTAGCTTTAGGGCAATGATATCTATATTTTTCATTCACAAATAAATCATTGATGATGCTTGTATGAAAGGTTCCAAAGTCAGAAAACTTACCTTGCAAGAGGGTATCGGGTTTGGAGTTTGAGCAGCTTTTAGTGAGTTCCAATGATTGGATGAGCTTCCTCAAGTTCCCAGGAAGCTAATGGGATGCTTAGCTTGAGCTGGAAGTGCCTGAGGAGTTTTGGACAAGTCAAGGTGCAAGGTGCTGTTTTTGAAAATGGTGGATGGTGATGGAGGTGTTACAGTGGTGCTGCAGGTGTTGGGAATGTTTATGTATGTTGTTTAGAAGCTTTTGAAAGTAAAAGGCCAAGAAACACAAAAGTAAGTTTGGAGATTGGATTCAAAACTCAGGAATGACAAGTTTTGAAGTGTATTTGGTGATTATGTGTTCTTGGAGTTTTCAGGGGTCAAGCATGCATGTCTTTTTGTGGAAAATGGCTTGTGTATCTATAAGCAAAGAGTCTTGAGTGCTTTGGCAAGTCAGAAGTACAAGTTTCAAGCTAATTGCTAGGTTACTTGATTTTGAAGAAAAATGGGAAAAAAAGTCTCAAGAGGAGGTACAAGCATGGGCTGGGTGATTATAAGTGTCTAAACAATTTATCTTGAGTTGTGAGACATGTATGATTAGAAAAGAACAAGTGCAAGGCTCAAGAACAAGTTTTGTGCAAAAAGTCACTTTATCAAAATGACTATGTGCACTTTCTTCCCAAAATGGATATAAAGCATGGCCTTGGATTGAATGCTTGAAATGAGACCTATAACAGCTGTGCAAGCAATTAATTATGAAGTGCTTAACAAGTTTGAGGCCTGCAAAGTAGAGGTTATGCAGCATAACTTGAATTTTGAATTTTGAATTTTGTTCATCCAAAATGACTTGTAATTCAAGTAATAAAACCCTAACTTCATATCTTCTATATCCCCAATTCAAAAATGATATCAAGGAGTTCTTTGAAATTTTGGAAAGCGTGCAATGTGCTATACAATCCATATTTGAATCACTTTTGAAAATTCCCCTTGGAACTATATGAAAAAGTTCCATGAAGTTAGGTCAAAATCCTGACCAAATTAGGGCAAAAATTTCACTAAGTATTTTGTTTCATGGCCATGTGTTCTTAAAATTATAACTTGAGATCCAAGCACTTTTGGAAGGAGTTGTGTAAAGAAAATTTTTAGATTTCACGGAGATATACAACTTTCATGTTGGAAGTTTCTCTTGAACCATCATGCATCATGGTGAAAAGTTTGCTCAAAGTTATGAAAAAATAAGAAATTTCCAACACTTAGAAAAATTTCTAAGTTTGGTAATTTTAACTTTTCAAAATGAAATTTTGAATTTTTGATTTCTTTATGAATAAGTTTAATATTTTGACATGCTTTTATGAATTGTGATCTTTTACATTTGAATTTTACCAAAAAGTCAAAGTTTGACTTTTCAGTATACAATTGACTTTTGATCAGTTGACTAAAAATTCATTTGTCAATCCTTTGGACTTGAGCAATTTTTGAGCCATGCCATTAGGTAAAAATTATGCAATTGTACTCTTGATATCATTCCTTAAACCAATTGATCATATTCCAGGTCAAAAATTAGAAATTTCCCTTTCCCAGTCAAAACCCTAATGTTGACCATTTTGCCCTTTTGAAGATTTGATCAAATTTCTTGAGGAATTGTGGTCTAAACTTGATCAAATGTTGCATATGAGTTTAAAATGTTGTTGTGGATCAAGAATTATGAAGTTTGACTGTAAATTCGCCATGATTGACTTTTTCCCCAATACAGTTGATTTTTAGGTCAACTGCTCAATTGATTGAGCAAAAGTGTGATCCAAAGCTCGAAACTTGACATGAGTAATCTTGAGGGTATATAATGATCCATGAAAGTCATATAGGGAATTGGAAGTTCAAATATCCTTGTGCCACCTTAAACCCTAATTTTGGTCATCAGTGCTTAAAGGGGTGTCTTTAGCTGATCAAACCCTAGTGCAGTCTTGAGCCCAAAGGAGATCTTGTGAGAAAATTCTTGATAAATGAGAGGGAAAATTTTGGGGTACAACAGCTGCCCCTGTTCAATCTTCTTAAGCCTGAAGAGTTAGATTGGCAAGTTTTTCCATTCGTGACTCGAAGGTGGAAGATGATTGGACATTAGAGTGCCCAGAAATTTGCACTCGGTGATGTGATGGTTGAGGGAATGGGCTTAAAGCTTCCATTTGGAGAGATGATGGAAATTTGTTGGAGATGGGCTTGTGGATGCCTTCCAGAAATGATTGATGAACCATATTTGTAAGCTGGAACTGAATGAGTATCAAAATGGCGTCCGTGTCTGGAGTGTATCTGAACTGTATCTGAAGATTGAATCTAAATGAGTATCAGAATGGCGTCCGTGTCTGGAGCGTATCTGAACTGTACCCGAAAGTTGAATCTGAATGAGTATCAAGATGGTATCCGTGTCTGGAGCGTATATGAACTGTATCTGAAGATTTAATCTGAATGAGTATCAGAATGGCGTCCATGTCTGGAGCATGTCTGAACTGTATGTGAAGATTGAATCTGAATGAGTATCAGAATGGCATCTGTGTCTGGAGAGTATCTTAACTGTATTTGAAGACTGAATCTGAATGAGTATCAGAATGGCGTCCGTGTCTGGAGAATATTTGAACTGTATCTGAAAAGCCTTTGAACATTGTTAATGGTAGCTATTGATTAACCTTATCCTGAAAAGGGTAAAATGTTAGTTAATATGAAAAGTCATGTTGTATGAAATGCATGATTATGATACATGCATTTGTGTTATCGATGTTTATGATATATGGATGTGATGTATGTGTATGTGAGCTAACTTGCTGCACTGCTTGTTGGATTGGGGAAAATAAATCCCTAACTGCTACTGAGGATATCGAGTGTAAGTCTTCATGTTGTGAAGTTGAAGTGTTGATGAAATTCCGCTTATAGAAATAAACTCTTTTTCAAGGGAAACGTCGTGTACTACTTGTGAAATCCTGTTGGGGAATCCTGAGAAATTGGACGACTTCTACTGGGGATTGATAACTGGAAGCTCTGTTCGTTGGGGATTAAACTGCACACTGCGGGGGATTTCATGGAAATACCTTAGAGAGATTTCCCTACCTCTTAAAGCCATTAGCGATTGTCTTTCTATTTTGTTCATTTGTAAACAGTAATTATGTTCAAATGCATATGTTCAAAAATAAATCATTGGACGTTTTTTGTAAACAAAACACAAGAGTAAAGAAGAACAAATAGTTTTGTACTTTCAAAGGGATAGCTTTGTATTGACTTTGAGTAAGTATTTTTGTATAATGAGACAAACATTCTAGTAAGAGAATGTCGTCGTGAAAAAAATGAAAATTTAATACAAAGAAAAGATAGCTATGTGAAATAATCCCATGGGGTTCCCATTCTGCTATAGCCTTCGTGTCTCTGAGCATCTTATCTGTTTGTTGCCTTGTCCAAAGCTGATTGGATTGATCAGAACGTCTGAGTTTGTCAGGTTGTCCGTAAGGTGATCCTACAGGACATAGTCATACGCTTTAATTCCGTACCTTTTTCCTGGACCGCCCTTTCGGGTTTTCATTCCACCGGGATACCCTTTTTTGCCCAAGCCGCCCTTTCGGGTTTTCAGCTTGCCGGGTGTACAATTTTTTTTGTTTTATCCATAATTTTTCCCAAACCTTTTTGGTTCTCCGGGATGCCCTAGTTATGCTTAGGTGTGTCAACCTAACGGGTCTCTTATGTGTAGTATCTTTTGACTATGTCTGCATTTAAAGGGTGCGGTAGGTCGTCGCCATCCATGGTGGTCAGAATCATTGCTCCACAGAGAATATGTTTTTGATTACAAATGGTCCTTCGTATGTAGGAGTCCATTTTCCCCTGGGATCACTTTGCGACAGTATGATGTGTTTGATCACCAGATCCCTAACTTGATATGCTTGGTGTCTGACCTTTTTGTTGAAAGCCTTGATCATCCGTTTTTGATACATTTGACAATGACAGACATCAGTAAGCCTTTTCTCATCAATCAAGTTTAGTTGATCAAGACGAGTTTGGATCCAATCTTCTTCATTCAGCCCTGCATCCTTCATAATTCTCAGAGAGGGAATCTGGACCTCAATAGGCAAGACATCATCCATGTTGTATACCAGAGAATAGGGTGTTACCCTGGTTGATGTGCGTGCTGTGATACGATACTCGTGGAGAGCGAATGGTAGCATCTCATGCTAGTCTTTGTATGTGATTGTCATTTTCTGTATGATCTTTTTTATGTTCTTATTTGCAGCTTCGACAGCACCATTCATCTTTTTCCGGTAAGGGGAAGAATTGTGATGTTGGATCTTGAATTGCTCACACAGGGCGGTGATTATAATATTACTTAGATTCGTACCATTGTATGTGATGATCCTCTCTGGGATACCATACCTACAGATGAGATTCTGTTTAATAAACCGGGCTACGACATTGTTGGTAACGGAAGCAAAAGAAGCCGCCTCAACCCACTTTGTAAAATACTCAATGGCCACCAAGATGAAGCGGTGTCCATTAGAGGCTGTTGGCTTGATTTCCTCAATCATATTGATGCCCCATATAGCAAAGGGTCAAGTAGACGTCAAGATATTCAGAAGAACCGGTGGTATGTTCAGTTTGTTAGTGTAAAAGTGACACTTATGGTAGGTTCGAGAGTGTCGATAACAATCTGCTTCCATGGTAGACCAGTAATAGTCTGCCAGTAGGATCTTCTTTGCCATCATATGTCCACTGGAATGAGTGCCAAAAGTGCCTTCATGTAACTCAGCCATGATCTTTTCTGCCTCAACCTTGTCTACACACCAAAGTAATACAGAGTCATGGTTGCGTTTGTAGAGAAAGTCATTACTAAGGAAGAATTTAGCAGAGAATCTCCTTAAGAACTTCTTATCATTGACTGAAGCTCCTTTCAGATATTCTTGAGCCTCGAGATACCTCTTGACTTCGTGAAACCAAGGTTGTTCCACTACTTCTTCAGTATTGATCTTGTGACAATGAGCTGGTTCATCCATTCGTTCAATTGTGATCTAGGGAGCCTTGTTATCCCATTTAAGTTTAAACATGGATGACATTGTGGCGAGTGCGTCTGCTAGCTGATTTTCTTCTCGCGGAAAATGCTCGAAGGTAATCTTCTCAAAATGTGGGATCAATGTCAACACATGTTCTTTGTAGGGGATAAGGTTGGGGTGTTTGGTGTCCCATTCCCCTTTGAACTAGCTGGTCACCAAAGTTGAATCTCCGAATACACTTAAGGATTTTATCCCTAAATCTATGGCAGCTTTGAGACCAAAAATGCACGCTTTGTATTCTTCCATGTTATTTGTACAGTTGAAGCAGAGTCTTGCAGTAAAGGGAGTATGACATCCTTCAGGGGATATGAGTACATCACATATACCATTATCTAGTGCGTTGGATGCCCCATTAAAAACTAGGGTCCATTGGGATCCTTGTTCAGGTCCGTCATATGGTCTGAATTCTTCACAGTTGTTTACCATCATGATGTCTTCATCTGGAAATTCGAGCTTCATGGTCAGGTAATCTTCCACAGCTTGGTAAGCAAGGTGATCAGCTAGTACACTTCCTTTTATTGCTTTCTGGATAGTATATTGTATGTCATATTTTGTCAGGATCATCTGTCATCTCTCTATTCTCCCAGAGAAGGCAGGTTTCACGAATATGTATTTTATTGGATCCATTTTAGATATTAACAAGGTAGTATGGGTCAGCATATACTGTCTTAGCCGGCCAGCAGCCCATGCCATAGCGTAGCAAGTTTTCTTGAGCAGTGAATATCTTGTTTCACAGTCGGTAAACTTTTTTCTCAGGTAATAAATAGCATGCTCTTTTCGGCCATACTCGTCATGCTGCCCCAACACACACCCCGTTGAATTTTCCAAAATAGTTAGATACATGATCAATGGTCTTCCCTCGAATGGTGGCATCAAAATATGAGGCTCTTGTAGGTATTCTTTGATCTTGTCGAAGGCAGTTTGGCACTCATCATTCCATTTGACTACTTGATCTTTCTTCAGTAATTTGAAGATTGGTTCACAAGTAGCTGTCAGGTGAGAAATGAATCTGCCAATGTAGTTTAAATGTCCCAAGAATCCAATGACTTCCTTCTCACTATGAGGAGCAGGAATCTCTTGTATCGATTTCACCTTTGCGGGATCGACTTCAATACCTTTATTGTTGACAACAAAGCCTATGAGTTTATCGTACCTTACTCCAAAGGTGCATTTATTTGGGTTCAAACTCAACTTGTACTTCTTTAGCCTCTCAAACACTTTCTGTAAATGATCAAGATGCTCTTCTTCTATTTGAGATCTAGATATAATTTCGTCCATGTAGACCTCTATTTCGTGATGTATCATGTCGTGAAATAGAGCTACCATGGCACGCTGATAGGTTGCCCCAACGTTCTTCAATCTGAATGGCATAACCTTGTAGTAGAATATGCCCCACTGTGTGACAAAGGTTGTTTTCTCCATGTCCTCGGGAGCCATTTTGATTTCGTTGTATCCTGAGAAACCGTCCATGAAGGAAAACACCTTATGTTTTTCTGTATTGTAAACTAGAATATCAATGTGGGGAAGTGGGAAATCATCCTTAGGGATTTTCCTATTCAAATCTCTGTAGTCTACGCACATTCGTACCTTGCCGTCCTTTTTAGGCACGGGAACAATATTGGCAACCCATTGTGGATAGGAAGTGACGGCCAAGAATCTGGTGTTGAATTGTTTCATGACTTCTGCTTTGATCTTTTTTGACATGTCTGGTTGCATGCGACAGACCTTTTATTTTACCGGTGGGCAGTCTTCTTTTATAGGTAGACGATGTACTACGATATCTGCATCAAGTCCTGGCATGTCTTCATACGACCAGGCAAAGACCTCAACATAATCGTGCAGCAACTGAATCAAACGCTCTTTGACATTGGGTTCCAGATTGGCACCCACCTTGACTTCTCTTTTGTCTTCTTCGGTACCTAGGTTAATTGTGTCCACTGGTTCTTCATGGGGCTGAATGGTCCTCTCTTCTTGTTGTAGTAACCTGGCGAGTTCCCCTGGAACTTCACAATCTTCCTCACCTTCGTCTTTGGCTTGGTAGATTAGATTTTTAGAATCAAAGAAGGACATAGCAGAATCGTTACCCATGGGATCCTGAGTGGATGTGAATCTGCATTGTGAGTATGTGTAAGAGTATAGTTATCTTTGAAAGAAATGAAAATGTAAAATAAAAAAACAATGAGCAATAAGTTTGTATGCAAAAAACCTCCATGATTCATTGATGTCATATGGAAATGAGATAATAACCCTTACAAATGGACCATTGTGCCTTAGGTAAGACACAAGGTTTTAAGAGTCTGAATTGTTTAATATTACAGATCCGACAAAATTTAAAGACAAATTATTGTGGGATAAATGTGATCGGGACAAAATCTCTAGCCTCCCAGTTGCTGAGCCCTCCACTGACAGTTGAGAAAATCCAATCCTCCAGGTCATAGCTGTTTTCATCATCCTCCACTGTGTTGGCTTGGTGGTTGCTAATCTTCAAGGGTGGTCCTCTGACACGAGCACGACGTACAGCTTTCTGGGTACTTGAAGTGAAACCCAGACCAAATTTGTCAGATTTGTATGGGATATCTTGGAGTTGGCCCCAAATAGTGCACCCACCTTCTTCTATCACTGCCTTGGCATCTTTTAAAGACGACTTCTTGAGCGGAGGCGTTGTAACCTTAGGGACTTGAGACACAGCTTTGGTTACTGCCACAGTTTGCGGGACTTCTTTAAAGTGCTGGAATGGAGTTTCAATAAATTCACCATCTAATTCCACATATCTGAAGGAATTTAGATGGTTGACCATATACTCTTCTTCTCCATGAACAATAATGATTTTCCCTTGAATTGGATATTTCAGCATTTGATGCAACATAGAGGTAACGGCACCAGCATTGTGAATCCACGGTCGGCCTAATAAGTAGGAATATGAAGGGTGAATATCCATTACGTAAAAAGTTAAATCAAATGTTTGGGTTCCAACTTTTATGGGGATGTCTACTTCCACATGCACCATCCTTTTTGAGCCTTCGAAGGCCCTCACTACTATGTTGCTTCGTTTCAATGTCAATCTTTCATAGTCAAGCCTATCAAGAGCCTTTTTACACAACATATTTAAAGACGAACCGGTATAAACCAAGACATGAGCCAAGGTCGTGCCCCTGCATTCAACTGAGACATGCAATGCATCATTATGCTTCCTTCCCCTTGACATTAAATCGGCATCTAAGAAACCTAAACCATTATCTCCAGTCAAGCTGGCTATGCAGTCTTGGAACTGATCGGCAGATGTTTCTTGGGGCACATGAGCAATTTTAAGGAATTTTACCAAGGCCTTTGCATGAACCTTGGAACATAGTAATAAAGACAGCATGGAAATTTTTGATGGAGTCTACCTCAGTTGCTCGACTATGCTGTAGTCGCTTCTTTTTATGATCTTTAGAATTTCCTCCATCTCTTTTCGGGAGGCCTCATGGATAGCTACTAATTGTGCCTTCTTCCGGACAGGTTCAAGCAGAATACCTTTACCTTGAGTCTCGGTTGACTCGGCAATAGGAATGTCAGTAGGGGTGATAATAGGGATTGTAGCAGTTTTGTCAACAAAAGTTTTATCAGAGATGTTTGCAGGACTGGGAATAGCCTTTGGAGGAGAAACAACAACAGGGATGACTACGGGTCCATAAATAGCTTTTGGAGGAGCAATTTATGGAGAGAACACCCTTCACTTCAGGTTATCTTACTAGTGCCAGCGATATTACTGATATCGGAGTCAACTTTCTCGGAACTTGAATCTTCAGCAGCTGGCCAATCTTGCTTGATACCGTGGTAGTAGACATCTCCTCCATAATTCCAAGGGACGGTTTTGTCGGACGAATACGGGATTGGTCCAGGCATTGTAATTATCAATGGAGCTACTATAGGAACTGATGTAATTCTAACGGGTCTTTTGGCGAAGACCTTGGAAGAATTAGCGGAAATGGTCACAATGGAAACATCATTATAAGAAACGGTTGGGACAGAATTCTTTTCGAACAAAATCTCCTTGTTATTTATTAGGCACTGAACGCCTTCTTTTAACAAATGACAGCTGGTTGGTGAGGGGTGTTCGCGGTGCGGTTTGGGCGGTTTTGAAGCAAAAAATCATCTGAACCGCAAGAGAAAAAAACATGCGGTTCGGTTCGGTTCGGGTTACTTTTAAAAATAAATCCGAACCAAACCAAACCAAACTAATGCGGTTTGGATTGGTTCGGTTGGTTCGGTTTTTTACAAAAAAATTATTAATCCATACATACACATATAGAGGAAAATATAATTTTGTATTTAATTGTTCATACATTACCATAAAAAAATTTATAATTGTCAAAATAAGTTTGTAATTTGATACAAAAAATTGTGTATTATAATTTTATCTAAATCTAAAGAATGACATAGACAAGATTGTATTCTTAAATAAATATTATACAAAGAATACCATAAAATATATTTTGTGAAAATAGTATTTATAAATGAATAATATTTTATTTTTTTATGATTTGTAAATTAAAATAAATATCATACAAAGTATGATAAAATATATACATAATACATGTTGATTTCTCTAAAGAATTAAAGAAATATATATTGGTTAGTAAGATTTTATAACATAATGCGGTTTTATATGGTTTGGTTCGATTTACAAAATACAAATTGCAAACCGAACCGAACCGCGCGGTTCCGTTAGAAAATGACCTAAACACATCCGAATCAAATGAGGTTTTTTGCGGTTTCGGTTTGGTTCGGTTCAGTTTTGCGGTTTTTTATTGGGCCGGTTTGGTTTTGAACACCCCTAGGTGAGGATAAACAGAAATGACAGCTTTCATCACAGCCTGGGAATACACCGGCATTCAACAAGTTCTTTTTTATAGTCAAGAGTGGGGTCACAAGTTCATCAATTGTAGTAACAAACATATCTTCCTCAATGGCATTGACATCACAGTCGTGCTTGGGCATGGGGGTAGTGATAACATTGGGAATTTATGGCGCGTCGAATTCAATTTCTTTGGCTTCAAGGAGGTCTTGTACCTTGTTCTTCAGAGTCCAACAGTTGTTAGTGTCATGGCCGGGACTCTCAGAATGGTATGCAAAGCGGGAATTAGGATGATAGTGAGGAGAGGTTTGTTAGGATTCTTTGGAGCTTCTTTCAAAGTCACTAGATTGGATCTAAACAAATATGGAAATACTTGAGATAATGTCATATTAATTCGGGTGAACTTTTTGACCGGTCTTTCCGTTCTTGGTTGATTGCTTCTTTGCTGAGCAGGCGTAGGTTCAGGAATCATGACAGCCCCCACCATTGGATGACATTCAACCCTATCTTGGTTTCTCTGAGGATATACAACAACAACGTCTTTATTTCCAATGAATGGTTTCCTTACAGCAGCAGAGGATGTATCTTTTTGAATCTTCCCATTCTTTATCTTGACTTCCACTCTTTCTCCGGTCAATATCAATTCGGTAAAACCTACCGATGAACTCCCAATCAAGTGATTAAAGAAGGGACCAGACAAGGTTCCCAAGAACATGTCTACTAATTCTCTTTCAGATAGGGGAGGCTGGAATCTTCCTGCTAAGTCCCTCCATTTTTGCACATAATCCTTGAAGCCTTCACTTGAAACCATGGCCATACTCTGGAGTTGAGTATGGGTAGGCGCAAGATCACGGTTGTATTGGTATTGTTTGTAAAAGGCAGCGGCCAGATCTTCCCAGTTATAAACATTGGCTCTTTCTAACTGATAAAACCAATCAAGTTGAGTTCCGGACAGGCTGTCTTGAAAGAAGTGTACCCATAAATCCTTGTCAGCGGTGTGAGGTTGTATTTTCCTCACATAGGACCGGAGATGCATTTTGGGACATGAAACTCCATTGTATTTGGCGAACACCGGTGCTTTGAATTTTTGAGGAACGACAATCCCTGATACTAACCCCAACTCCTCAAAATCCAGTCCAAGTACTTTTTGGATTTCCATTGCACTTAACCGTTCTTCCAAATTCTTATACTCGTTGTCGGCTGGAGGATATTGTTCTTCAGAATAATCTTCTTCTTCCTCCTCCTCCTCTTCTGACTCTGGTTGGACAACTGCTTCCTTGCCTTTCCCATCTTGATTGTCTTTATCACCAGATGACGTTGCAAAGTCTAGGGTCCTCCTTGCTAGTCCTTGGAATCTTCTTCTCATGTTTAGAACTCCGGTTATTTTCTTCGCTTTCTTCTTTTTCTCTTCAACCAGCAAGGTCTTCAACTCTTCTTGTCCTTTGGCTAGAGTTAAGAACATCTGTTGAAACTGAGCATTTTGTGCTTGGAGGTCCTTCACCGTTTGCTCGAGATCCATCTTACTAAAATAAATAGTAGAAAGATGAGGATACTTGTTGCAAGAAACCTGCTTATGATATGATGAATGGTAGATGTATATGCAATGATTTCAAGGATTTTAAAAATTCAAATTTGTTTTAGACAAAAAGGAAACACACGTTATATTAATAAATTAAAGCTTGAGTACATCAATGCCACTTCGGGTAGAACAATACAAAAAACTCTAAGATAAAAAGGTTGTACGCATCCTCTTTGGTGCGATGTAGGCATTCAGAGTCTGCTCCTCATGAAGTTGCTTAGTGAGTTCCAAAACCTTCTTCTCGCTAGCATAGGATTGGGCTTCGAAAGTGTCTCGCTCCCCCTTGAGTTGTATCCAATCTCTTTGTAAGTCTTCAAGAGAGGTTGGCATGTCAGGATGCAGGATATTGTATGGAACATCTCCTTCCATAACAGGCTCAATGATTATCGGGAGAATGGAGGGATAAGGCATCATAAGACTCTGAGCACGAGTTCGTACCCGTTTGAGGTAAGGCTCATGAGGGATGGAATTCTTATGCCCCAATGTATTGCTATCTACCTTGGTTGACATCCTCCAAGCTCGGATAAACCTCTAGCGATGACCTTGATCGTTGTTCTCGTAGTCAAATACCAAACCTTGAATCAGCATCTCATGTGGGCCATCCCTTCGGGCGTAACCAAACTGTCTTAAGGCTAAGCAGGGGTTGTAGGTGATACCTCCCATAATTCTAAGTAAGGGGACATTATGGAACTCTCCACAAAGGTCGACAATAGTAACATTCTCTAAGGATTGGGAACACCAATGAATGTTTAAATGTTTGAGCGTTATAGACCTTTGTGACCACCTTGATCCTTGCTCGTTCTTCAATACAGATTGGGGAAGATGAAAAATAAACCATCTTGCCAAGAGAGGAGTATAACACATAAGGATACCTCTTTTCCTCATAGTGTGAGTGTGAAAGGAATGTAAGATATCCCTTAGCAAAGTAGGAACCGGGTTACGAGACATGAAGATTTTGACGGCGTTCACAACTATGAGTTGGTCAGGATTTGGAAACAAACCATCCCATAGATGAGGAGAGCCACAATTTCCTCAAAAGCTTGCAGATCCAAAGAGTTCCAACAACTTTGGGATTTCTCAAACAAGAACTTTTCTAGGAAACCCTTGACACCACTCCTTGTTTCCTAATTAGTTATGATATCAGATGATTTCAAGTGTAGAGCTTGAGCAATATCTTCTAGATTTGGATCCCTTTTTGTACCGTTGAAAGGTAGTTGATTGAGAATTGGAATCCTCAAGAGTTGGGAGAATTCTTCCAAAGTTGGAACAAGTTGATAATCGGGAAATGTGAAGAAATGGTGTAAAGGATCAAAGAACTGAAAGAGCACCTTGATCATGTCTTCATCAGTGTTGGAGGTGACCAAGTTGAGTAGGTGACCATGTCTTTCGATGAATAGAGAATTCTCAGGAATCCTTGAAGCTAACTCTTTGAGTTGAGAAGGAATCCTTACAAGATTGACTTGAAAAGTTTTCCTGCGAATAGAGTCCATGTCCTACAAAACATAAACAAAGATAAATCCCAGAAATCCTTGAAATGGTTAGTGAATGAATATGATGTTCATGATGTTATGTACAAGTAAATATACACAAACAAAGCAAATAAGTCCTTAGGTTTAGGCTTGCATGGAGTCTCATAGGTAAGTACCCTCTTGAAGTTTAGTTGGCTCAAACCTGTCCTAGTAATAGTAGCCAGGTTTTAAGGAGCTCAATATTACTGGTTTGTTTTCTTGGTCATTGTTTCAGCACAAGCCTCTTTAATGGCGATCAAAATATCCCAAAAAACTAAACCTCATTGAGTGTAGTATCAAGTATCTACCAACTTTGGACTGCACCAAAGTCGGTCATCTCACTACATCCTAAAAGCCAAGTTGGTCAAGTAAAGGTTCGAAAAGTTCATTATAGCTTCATGACATCACTCAGCGGCCCCGTATTCTCCTTGATTAACTCAAGGGCTACCGGTACCCACAAATATGTCGCACTAACGTAGTTATTTCTTATACCATGTCGGTATACCCCGCACATTTTCCACAAAGTATTGCTACTTACCTATAAGGTATCCCAAATCCGGGTAGAGGATTCAAACCCAAATAAAGAACCATAATGTAAAGCATATAAGTCAAACAATGAAAGCAAGTAAATGTGATCTAACCCTAAGGTAACCCCACTTTTAGAATTTTCCCCAACAGAGTCGCCAGTTCTGTGGTACGGTGAGAGAACTGACTTAAAGGTTTTGCATTTAATCGCAAATGTTGCGGTTAGCAAGAGTCACCACCGACTTTTCTTTTATCCAAAAGGAAAGGTTAAAAAGCACAGGAAAGACCTTTGAGATTATTTCTTGAGTTCGGGGGGTAGATTATGAAAAGGGAAGGTATTAGCACCCTTTTCATCCATGGTTTTCCATGGGCTCTTAGTTACTTGCTAGATCACTTGCATTTTTTGTTTGAAATTGTGCTTTGTGTGGTTTTTGAAAGTATTTTGTAAAGAGGCCATTGTTTAGGCAAACTTTGTAATGATTCTCGTTCGTAAGAATGTATACCAAGATGTTGATCTTTTGAAAATGTTTTCAAGTTTGTAAGATGTTTTTGAAAGTGTAGGTGTTTGTTTTGAAAATAGCAAGGATGTTTGTTTTGAAATGGAGCAATTAATTAGGAGCATTCTACCTACTTAAAAGTCTTTCATGTTCATTTCCTTTTTCCTTTGACATTTCTATCTTACCATTGATTTGGTAAATAACCCTATCTTTGGATGTTAAAGGGACGGGCGTGGATCATCGTATAACCATGATTAGCAATGTTGTAATATGTCTTAGAATTTTTCATTGAGGGACTAAGATCATTTTGAAAGACAACAATTAATAGCATCATCGAGGGACTATGATCTTATATTTGGCTTGTTTTTGCTAAGATACCTCACATGCGTAATATGACCATTTTGTAAAGGCAACCAAGCGGATTTACCCTAGGGGTGTTTGTGTGCAAGTATATTATTTTCATGCTTGGTTTTGTCTTTGATTAGGGTTTTCTAAATGGTTAGTTTTAGTCTTTCCATACACCCTAATTAATAGCATTTGTATATAAAGCGATAAATTGCGGAATTTAAAATTACTACGCTATTACAATACTTGTGGGAGGGGGGTATACAAATTATAAATAGGGATTGCAAGAAAATAAACCAAATTAATCTATTACAACCAAATTGAATTTGTACAAGAATTGAATAAATAAATGTACAAAATGAATAAATATACAAGAATGTAAATGTGAAGGAAATGGATATTTTTGTTTGGATTTTTTAGAAAGAAAGAGGTTTAGATTTAATCTATTTAACTAAAAGAAAATAATTAATTAAAATAATAAAAGGTAAACCTAAATTTACTAGGAAAAGAAATTAAATAAAACCCTAATCTATTAATTGATTAAAAGAAATTGAGTTTGTAAGAAGAATATTTTTGGTGTTTTTGTCTTGAAAATAATTTATAGTGTTATAAAATATTTTTGGTCTTTTTATCTTTTTAAAATAATATATTTAAATGGTGTAAAACAAAATAACTAAAATCCTAGTTAATTAAATTTACAAAACAATTAGTCAAAATAAACAAAGTATGATTAAATAATTATTTTTTGTGTGAGAAAAAAATAAATCAACTATGTCAAAATACAAATCTAATATTTTTATATTTTTTATGATTTTTTAATATAAGATAAAATATTTAAGAGAATAAATAAATAAAAATAAAAATAAATAAGAAAAAAGAAATAAAAATGGGTCAGGGGCTGTATAAGTGAAACATGGGGTTAGTAACAAGAAAAAACATAAAGTCCCAAGGGAGGCCCAGCGCTGCCAAAAAGAAAGTCAGAATGCAAAAAAAAAGTGAAAAAATCCAAAAGGGTACCACTGGGGCTCGAATCCAGGCCCCTCTGGTTAAAGACGCACGCTTTTACCACTGGGGTGGCTATACATCCATTTATATAAATTAAACCATAAATATATATAACAAACATGTTCTTGAGGCCAACTTCATCTTCAACCTCATGCACAGCCAGAGCCTCTGTATCTTGTCAAATCTCAACAAAAATGAAAACTGTAAACAGGAAACTTGTAGCAAATTTCCTCACGATTTCAGAAGTGCAAAGCAATAAAATTATAGATCAAAGATAAGCATGAATTTTAATGGCCCTAATTTGAACACTAAAAATTTCAAAAACTTCAATCTTAAAATTCTCTAAGCTCAAGCAAAATTAATGGAAACTATGGACATGATTAGCTTTAGGGAAATGATATCTACATTTTTCATTCACAAATAAATCATTGATGATGCCTGTATGAAAGGTTCCCAAGTCAAAAAACTTACCTTGCAAGAGAGTATCAGGTTTGGAGTTTGAGCAGCTTTCAGTGAGTTCCAATGATTGGATGAGCTTCCTCAAGTTTTCAGGAAGCTAATGGGATGCTTAGCTTGAGCTGGAAGTGCCTAAGGAGTTCTGGAGAAGTCAAGGTGCAAGGTGATGTTTTTGAAAATGGTGGATGGTGATGGAAGTTTTACAGTGGTGTTGCAGGTTTTAGGAATGTTTATGTATGTTGTTTAGAAGCTTTTGAAAGTAAAAGGCCAAGAAACGCACGAGTAAGTTTGGAGATTGGATTCAAACCTCAGAAATGACTAGTTTTGAAGTGTATTTGGTGATTCTGTGTTCTTGGAGTTTTCAGGGGTCAAGCATGCGTGTCTTTTTGTGGCAAATTGCTTGTGTATCTATAAGCAAAGAGTCTTGAGTGGTTTGGCAAGTCAGAAGTACAAGTTTCAAGCTAATTGCTAGGTTACTTGATTTTGAAGAAAAGTGGGAAAACAAGTTTCAAGAGGAGGTACAAGCATTGGCTGGGTGATTGTAAGTGTTTAAACCATTTTTCTTGTGTTGTGAGACATGTATGATCAGAAAAGAACAAGTTCAAGGCTCAAGAACAAGTTTTGTGCAAAAAGTCACTTTATCAAAATGGCAATGTGCACTTTCTTTCAAAAATGGTTATAAAGCATGGCCTTGCATTGAATGCATGAAATGAGACCTCTAACAGCTGTGCAAGCAATTAATTATGGAGTTCCTAAAAAGTTTGAGTCCTGAAAAGTAGAGGTTATGCAGCATAACTTGAATTTTGAATTTTGTTCATCCAAAATGACTTGTAACTCAAGTGATAATACCCTAACTTCATCTCTTCGATTTTCCCTACTCAAAAATGATCTCAAGGAGTTATTGGACATTTTGGAAATCCTGCAATGTGCTCTACAACCCATCTTTGAATCACTTTTAAAAATTCCCCTTGGAACTATATGAAAAAGTGCCATGAAGTTAGGTCAAAATCCTGACCAAATTAGGGCAAAAATTTCACTAAGTGTTTCGTTTCATGACCATGTGTTCTTAAAATTATAACTTGAGATCAAAGCACTTTTAGAAGGAGTTGTGTAAAGAAAAGTTGTAGGTTTAATGGAGATCTACAACTTTCATGTTGGAAGTTTATCTTGAATCATCTTGCATCATGGTGAAAATTTTGCTCAAAGTTATGAAAAAATAAGAAATTTCCAACACTTAAAAAATTTCGAAGTTTGGAAATTTTAACTTTTCAAAATGAATTTTTGATTTCTTGATGAATAAGTTTCATATTTTGACATGCTTTGATGAATTTTTATATTTTACATTTGAATTTGACAAAAAGTCAAAATTTGACTTTTCAGTATACATTTGACTTTTGATCAGTTGACTGAAAATTCATATGTCAATCCTTTTGACTTGAGAAATGTTTTGAGCCATGTCATTAGGTCAAAATGATGCAATTAGAATCTTGAGATCATGCCTTAAACCAATTGATCATTTTCTAGGTCAAAAATCAGAAATTGCCCTTTCCCAATCAAAACCCTAATTTTAACCATTTTGCCCTTTTGAAAATTTGATCAAATTTCTTGAGGAATTATGGTCCAAACTTGATAAAATGATACATATGAGTTTAAAATGTTTATGTGGATAAAAAATTATGAAGTTTGACTGTAAATTGGCCATGGTTGACCTTTTCCCCAATATAGTTGATTTTTAGGTCAACTACTCAGTTGACTGAGCAAAAGTGTGATCCAAAGCTTGAAACTTGACATGAGTAATCTTGAGGGTATATAATGATCCATGAAAGTCATATGGGGCATTGGAAGTTTAAATATCATTGTGCAATCTCAAACCCTAATTTTGGTCATCAATGCTTAAGGGGGTGTCTTGAGCTGATCAAACCCTAGTGCAGTCTTGAGCCCAAAGGAGATCTTGTGAGAAAATTCTTGATAAATGAGAGGGAAAATTTTAGGGTACAACACTGGTATTATTTTACTTTCAGCAATTTATTTTACCTGAAATATTTCTTATTTTATTAATTGTCAGGTTTGGTCTGTGATGTCGTAAGATTATATTTGACATATGTTCTATTCTTGTGTGACTGTATTGTGAGTGTCCTAATCCTATTGTTGTGACATCTGATTTGACATCTTATACCAAAATTTCAAATCTACTCTCTTTACCACATAATCTAAAGGTACTCTTTACATGTCAAAACCACCAAAGTCTATTCTCCATTATTTTTTCTACTATATGTGCTACCCTAACACTCTCTCTAATATTGTCATTTTTAATCTTACATTTCTAGTCTTGCCACACATCCAACATAACATCCTCATCTCTACTACATTTAATTTATTCTTGTGTTGATTCTTAAGCACCCAACATTTTGTCCCATACAACAACGTATGTCTTACCGCAATCCGATAAAAACTTTCCCTTCAACTTAGGTAGTACCTTTCTATCACATAAATCCCTAATCCCCTCCCCCATTTCAATAACTCAGCTTGAATTCGACGGTTACATCCTCGATTATTTCTCCATCATTTTGTGTTATAGACTCAAGATATTTAACTCGTGTGACTTTTAGGATAATATGGTCTCTAAATTTCTCCTCTAGGTTAGAAACACTTCTCCTTTTGCAGAACTTGCAATCTATATATTATATCTTACTTATGCTTAGGCAAAAGACACGTGTTTCTAAAAATCTCCTCCAAGTCTCCAACCTCCCTTTTAAATCCACATTTAACTCTCAATAAGACTATCATCTGGAAAAAGCATGCATCACAATTCTAGCTCTTATATGTGCTCCGTGATTACATCCAAAATTAAAGTAAAAAGGCAGGGGATTAGGGTTGAACCTTGGTGCAAACTTATTATAATGGGAAAATCGTTAATCTATCCACCTTGAGTTTGCACACTATTCAATACCCCTTTATACATATCTTAGATAATTTGAATATATGTATAATACGGTGGGAGAACTGGCTTAGGTGTTTTACATTTTATCGCAATTGTTGCGGATAGCAAGAGTCGCCACCGACTTTCCTTTTATCCAATAAAGGAAAAGGTGAAAAGAACAGGAAAGACTTTTGAGAATTTTTTTCTTGAGTTCGGGGGATAGGTTATGAAAAGGTAAGGTGTTAACACCCTTTTCATCTGTATTTATCTACGGCTCTTAGTTGCTAGCTCACTTTGAAATGCTTTGTGAAATGTGTTTGTGTTTGTTTGAAAGTATTTTCGAAAAGTTCCTTTGTTTGGGCGAACTTTGTAATAATTCTCATCTCTATAAGAATGTATACAAATTGTTGACCTTTGAAAATATTTCATGAAAGTGTTGGTGTATTTGAAGGATGTTTTATTTGAAATGTTTGTGAACAAGCAACTACGAGCATTCTACCTACTCAAAAAGTCTTAGTTCTTTTCCTCCTCCTTTAGATAGTGTTATCCTACCATTAGTTAGTAGGAAACCCTGTTGTTGGATGTGAGGGACAGGCGCGGGTCATTGTATAGTCATAGAAGGAAACTTATGAGACGCTTTAGCAATTTTCGTAAGGGACTAAGACCGGTTTACTAAAGGAAACAATGAAGGGGTCATCGAGGGACTACGATCTTTTTTATTGAGGGTCTTTTCTAAAGCGTCCCATATTTGAGGGACATGACTGTTTTATCCAAAGGAAACAAGTGAGGATACCCTAGAGGTGCGCGTGTGAAAATTGATTTGTTTTCAGTTATTTTGTCTTGATTAGGGTTATCTAGCGGTTGATTTTATGTCTTTCCATACACGCCTAATTACTATACAGTATAAAGGAAAACAGTAAATTGTGGAAATTAAAATTCTACGTTATTACAGGACTTTCGAGAATGGGGGTACAAATTTACAAATGGGAATAGATTGAATCGACAATACGATTAAAAGTCTAAATAAGCAATCAATACAATCCAATCGAATTAAAAACAAACAATTAATTAAACTAAAAGAAACTATTAAATAAAATTAATTGGCAAAATAATTAAAATATTATTTTTGGTATTTTGTTTGTGAGAAAATTTTAAAATAAAAATAAAAATCCATTCTATTATTTTTTTTAAATTTTGTTTATCATGAAGAAATTAAACAATTTAAAAGAATGTTAACTAAATAATAAAATGTTAATTAATTAAAATAAATATTAAAAATAATTTCACAAAGTCACAAACTAACTTTAAAAAAAATTGAAATTAACAAAGTTAGCTAATATTAGAAAGAAAACCACATGAATATTTAATTGATAAAGATAAATTAAAAATAAAAATATTTAGCAAAATAAGAATAAGATAAGTGATTGGAAAATTAGCAATTGGGAAGTGGTGAAAACATGAAATTTGGAATGGGCTAAGTTAAGAAAAGGGATTCAGCATGGCCCAAGGTAATACTAAAAAAAGATTGTACAAAAAACACAAAAGAATTGTTGGGCTTTAAAGGGACTGGGTTGAGATGGTGGGGAGAAGGCCCAAACAAGGAAAAGGAGTGATGTTGGAAAAAAAAGAATTGAAAAAATGTAAAACGTCCTTGACGGGTCTCGAACTCGAGACCTCGCACTTGCCAAACATTGTCTCAACCACTGCACCAAGGTGTTCATTCGTTTATTATAGCGCTTCCATTAATACAAAAACTAAAGTTTCAGAATTAGATTAGGCAAAACAGAACAAGCCCAAACCCATATTTAATTTAGAGGGAAAAGAGGATTTTGAAAAAACCTAATTGTGGGGTTGGAAGCGCCGCGGCCACATAGGGAAGAGGAAAAAGCCAATTATTATTATTATTTATAATACTATTAAAAGAAAGAAAAGGTAAAATATTATCTCTTCATCGTTCCAGACTCTACTCAATGCAAACCGAAAACCTCTTCATCCCCTTAAACCCTTTCACGATTCCACCATAATCAAACATCAAAACAAACAATTAAACATACAAACTAACCCTTATTCCCAACTGAAACCTAAAACCCCAATTCACTGTGCTCATAGGATATTACCAATTGCAAGGATTTATCAAAGACGGAAAATGCGAGAAAACATGAAAATATCACAAACAGGATTCAAAATAGGTACGTTTTTCAAACCTGTTTTCTTCCTTTCTGTCCCAATTTTCTCTCTATAGGAACTAACGGTGGATTGGTGATGAATGGAGATTGACAGATGATGGTATGTGAATGTTGCAATGATGATGATGGTGTCTAGCTTGAAGGATGATGGTCTGTGAACGGTTTCGAGGATGGGTGGTCTAAAGGTTATGAGTAAAGGAGAGAGTTTGATGAATACAATTAAGGTTGTTGCGAGATATTGATGATGATGGGTTTGAAACTCGCGGAAGGTATAATCGATGGATGAGAAGGTAACCAAGTGGTGGTGATAGACTAAACGATGAAAAAGGTTATTGAATGGTGACGATTTGTGAGTTGCAGATGGTGAAATGCGATTTCGTGAACAAGGAAAAGATGAAGGGTCTGTGTATATCGATGGAAGGAAGTTTGTGGTTGGTGATTTTTCTAAGAGTCAATCTGACGAGGGTTGCGGTTTTGCAGAAGAGGATGATGTGGTCCGGTTAAGGTTGTGTAGTTGTATCGTGAAACCGAGGTAAGCTTATGGGTTGATAAGTTTTCTATATGTTCTTATTATGTGTTTCTTTGTTGTATTCTCTATCATTTTATAGTAAATGAGGTGTCATTCTTTATTGCTTTTTTGATACAGTTTTTGTTATAACTACTTTGGTACAATGGTTATTTTTTTGTGCAAATTTGATGCAGGGAAGCAGGTCTGGTTTGTAGCAGCACATGGTACTGTTATTATTGGAGTTTTATGGACAGTAAAAGCAGGTTTTTTATGCAGGTTGCTTGGCGGTTTTGGACAATAAGTTTGGATTGTTATGTAGGCTACTTGTGGCAAAAGAAACTTGGTCTTGGAGGACATAGGTCTTGAAAAATTATAAAGGCTTTAGGGCATTAGGTTTTTTAGAACAAAACTAGTGTAATTATTTCCAAATATGGTTTGATCTTTGTAATGGCATGTAATGAATCTTGGAACATAGTAATGTATTTGGCATCTTTGTAATATTTGACTCTTGAATGAAAATGATACAAGTTTGATAATCCAAATGTTATTCTTTTGTTTAGAACAAACAAACTTGGTGACAAATGTGAATATGATTCCCTTGCATGAATCTTGAATGAGTGAAGAACACTTTGAATTATTTGTAACTTGAATCCTTGTATTTGTCTTGATGAAACTTGGGATCTTCCACGTGAATTTGAAATTAATCTCATGCCTTGCATAATGTTTGATGACCTTGAAATATCATGCCTTGAAAATAGTCTTGAAATAATGGAATGTGATTAATGATTTGAATCTGGAATGAGCCTTTTTTGATAACTTCCGTCTAGTTAGCATTTTGAATTCACATGATAAAAATTCCAAGTATTCTAAATGAATTCTTCTTCCAAAACGATCTTAAATTCAATCATGCCACTCGAACGAAATTCACCTTGCATCATGTAAGTATAAGAAATCAGATCAAACCTAAAAGGATTTGAATGATATCACTAAAAGAGGTATTCGAGGAAAAAGGTTATTCCATTAAAAAGTTGGCACCATGAATTTTATCATAAGTCAAGAAACCTTTAAGTCCATAAAAATGACCTATAACGTTTCACTAAATTTCATGGCCTCCCAAACACATTTTGACTTTGGTTCTTATAGAAAACTTGTTGATGAAATTCTTCATGACAATGTGAAAAAATATTCATCTTAAGATGTTGAAAATTGAGGAAATTACGATTCTTGGAAGTCAGGAAACAGTGACTCTAGATTAGGTCAAAGTCTAAAAGTGACCTCTAAAGTATTCGAATTTTTGATGATCTTTCGCACATAATCAACTTTTGACTTGTAAAGAGAAATTGGAGATGACGTCAAGGAGAGTCATACGCAAAAAGAACCACTCGAAAATATCGAATAATTAAGAAGTTACAATCGTTTTAACTTGATCTTGAAAATGTTAACGTTTTGCCCAATACAGTTAATCTTCAGTTATCCGAACCATTGACTGAGTAAACTTGTGATGCGAGGCATGGAATTTGATATGATAATTCTTGAATACATATTAAGCAACATGAAAGCCACTTGAGACCTTGAAAACCCAATCTTAATTAAGAAATACCAAACCCTAGCCGTGGACTCAATGCTTAGGAGGAGAATTTGTATGATCAAATCCTGAGCCATCTTGAGCATTTGAGGAACACTAGGAGAATATCCTGAATGAAAATGGGAGGGAAAATTTTGGGGTACAACAACTTCCCCTGTTCAATCTTCTAAAACCTAAAGAGTTAGATTGGCGTGTCCGCCTATTCGTGACTCGAAGGGGGAGATGATTGAACACTAGAGTGCCCAGAAATTTGCACTCGCATGTGCAAGAAATAACGCTATTAGTTTATTGTACCGGGAATGGGCTTAAATATGCCATTTAGAGAGGTGAAGAAGAATTGTCGGAGATGGCCTTATAGATGCCATCCAGGATAGTGACAAAATATTTGTCGGAGATGGACTTATAGATGCCATCCAGGGGTGATGGAGAGTCAACGGAGATGGGCTTATAGATGTCATCCAAAGTAACTGTTGATAGAGACGTCAGAGTGACTATACGCTTGACTGTATCTGAAGAGGTATTAGAATAAATCTACGTTTGATTTAAATTCGAGCCAGAAAATGTTTTTGTTTGTCTTTAACTAGGACAAGCATCTGAATAAATCTTTAGTTGATTTAAACTGATCCAGAAAAAGTATCTACTGGAAGAATAAACCTTCGGTTAATTTAAACTAAACCAGAAAAAGTATCTACTGGAAGTAGTACCAGAATAAATCTTTGGTCGATTTAAACTGAGGCAGAAGCAGTCTATGTCTGTCTTTAACTGGGAGAAGTATCAGAATAAATCTTTGGTCGATTTAATCTGAACCAGAGAAAATGTCTATTGGAAAAGAATCAGAATAAATCTTTGGTCGATTTAATTTGAGCCAACTGATGTCTTGAATTGTCTTTAACTGGACACAAATCTGAATAAATCTTAGGGTTGATTTAACTGAACTAGAGAAAGTGTCTACCGACAAAGAATCGAGATAAATTATTGCGGGTAAAACCGTCCTGTTTCGGGAGTTTATACCACTTGGTGATAAAGATGGTCTCCTCGTCCTGTTTTAGGAATTGATCTTTACATGACCAAAGAGAAAGAAAGATAGTTTCCCGTCTTGTTTTGAGAGTTAATCTTCAATCTACTCATGTATATAGTTGTCCTGTCTTGTTTCAGGTATTAATCTATAATAAGTTTGTTGGTAAACTCGTCTTGTTTCGAGAGTTCATACCACTTGGTGATAAATATAGTCGCCCCGTCCTGTTTTGGGAATTGATCTTTATCTGACCAAAGAGAAAGAAAGATAGTTTCCCCGTCTTGTTTCAGGAGTTAATCTTCAATATGATCATGTATATAGTTGTCTTGTCTTGTTTCAAGTACTAATCTGGAACCCTCTCTTTGTTGGTCATAGAGATAGTTGCCCCGGCTTATTTCGGGAATTAATCTCTGACCTATTTGAGAAATGTTGATGATGTTTTCCTATTGATAGCTGGAAGAGAAAAGGTCCTTCATTTGCCTGCTTTTAACTAGAAGAAGTAAATTTAAACTAGAAGAGGTCTTTTGTCCGTTAATTGATCTTTCCTTAAAATGAAAAGGGTTAATTGTATGTGATATCATAATGTATGAAATGCATTGCATAATGATGTTCTGAAAATAAATGAGATTATGCTATATGTGTTTCGTATGCATATGTTATGATGTATGAATGTGAAATATTTGTCTAGGAAAATAAATCATTGACTGTTGCTGAGGATGAAGAGTAAGTGTATCTTTGTCTAGAATACTTCCGCTGGGGGATTCCTGTTCATGTTTGAGGAAACTCTGCATGGATGTTTGGTTTCTGCTCGGGGAGTAGAGTTCAGGAACCTTAGTCGTTCGTTGCTCTACTAGGGAATTTAATTCTTATTTACCCTGACTAGGGATAAAAGAGATGGTTAAACTTTCGACTTGTCTGGGGAGAGTAAAGTTAACTGGTATTTGGTCGGGTTCCAGGCTTGGCAGCAACTTTCTGGGGATATAGACAACTTCTACTGGGGAAAAGGAGTTTGGTCAATGATTGTAGTAGTTTGTTGGATATACTTAAGCTGGAGAGACTGTAGTCTGTTGGGGAAATAAACCCTATTTAAGGAAAGTATTTTGGCGACCTTACTGGGAAAATGAATTCATTTGGGGAAGAGCTTTTGTAAGGTTTCTTTTTCAGTTTTGGAAAACCAAACTCGATTGGGGAAGCGAATTTCCAAGAGATATGCTGATTGGAAACTTTTTAAAAGAAATTATGTGAATTTAATTTGTGGGGATAATCTCATAGAAATGGCTTTGTGAGATTTTATGGACGGCTTGAGTGTCATCCCAACTCCTAGAGTATTCAATAAATGCTTATTACCGTTCTCATGCATATATTTGTTGATAGTTCATTCAATTTTAGTCATTGGACGTTTTTGCAATCAAAACAAAAAAATAAAAAGTTTGTACTTCAAAAGGTATTTGTATTGATAAGCTGCCTATAAACAGGAGATTTTGTACAAAGAGACGAAAATCCTAGTAGGAGGAAATCGTCGTGAAATGAAAGGAGTACAAAGTGAAAACAAATATATATAGCCATGTGGAAGTGATCTCATTGGGTTTCAACTCTTTTATTGCCCCTATGTCTTCAACCATTTCATCCCTTGTTGTTAGAAGAAGTTGATTAAACTGATCTTGTACCATTTGAACTCTAACTTTGGTAATAAAGTTGGTTGTAGTGATCCAACAAGACATGGTTGTACGCTTTAATCCCTAACTTTTTCCTGGACCGCCCTTTTAGGTTTCAACTTGCCGAGTGTATAATCTTTTGTATATATCCTTAATTTTTGACCGAACCCTTTTGGTTCACCGGGATGCCCTTATTTTCGCCTAGGTATGTCAACCTAGCGGGTCATTCTTATGCATAGCATTTTTTGACTATGTCTGTGTTGACATGGTGCGGGAAATCTTCATCGTCCATAGTGGTTAGCATCATAGCATTGCCCGAGAATACTTTCTTGACAACAAATTTCCCTTCGTAAGTGGGAGTCCATTTTCCCCTAAGATCACCTTGTGGTAGAATGATACTCTTTATTACCTAGTCGCCATCCTGGTATACCTTATGCTTGATCTTCTTGTTAAAAGCTTTGATCATACGATTTTGGTATATTTGACCGTGACAGATAGCAGCCAGCCTCTTTTCGGCAATCAAATTCAACTGATCCAACCTAGTCTAAATTCACTCCTCTTCGTCCAACTATTCATCTTTCATTATCCTTAGAGAAGGAATCTGAACTTCGACAGGCAGGACAACTTCCATGCCTTATACCAAAGAGAAAGGGGTTGCCCCAGTTGATGTTCGTTCCGAAGTACGATAGACGTGAAGAGAAAATGGTAACATCTCATACCAGTCTTTATAGGTTACTACCATCTTTTACACAATCTTCTTTATATTCTTGTTGGCAGCTTCCACTGCACCATTCATCTTAGGTCTATATGGAGAAGAGTTGTGTTGCTTGATATTGAACTGCGTGCAGAGTTCAGTAATCATGGCATTGTTGAGGTTGGTACCATTGTCAGTGATGATTCTCTCAGGGATGCCATACCGATAGATGAGGTTATGTTTGATGAATCAGGCTACAACAGTCTTGGTAACTGAAGCAAATGAAGCTGCTTCAACCCATTTGGTGAAGTAGTCAATGGCGACAAGGATGAAACGATGTCCATTAGAGGCAATATGCTTGATTTCTCTGATCATATCAATGCCCTACATTGTGAATGGCTATGGAGTAGTCATGACATTCAAAGGTATTTGAGGCACATGAACCTTATCAGTATAGATATGGCATTTATGGCAAGTCCTTAAGTGGTGGTGACAATCAGTTTCCATAGTCGACCAATAGTAACCAGCCCTCAGAATCTTTTTGACCATAATGTGTCCAATGGAATGAGTTCCAAAGATACCTTCATGCATATCTACTATGATCTTCTCTGCTTCCTTCTGGTCCACACAGCGGAGCAGAGTTGAATTGTGGTTGCACTTGTACAAAATTCCATTACTTAGGAAGAACTTAGCTGAGAACCTCCACATGAATTTCTTATCATTGATTGAAGCTCCCTCAGGCTATTCTTGTGCTTCTATGTACCTTTTCACCTCATGGTACCAAGGCTTCTCCTCGTCAGTGTCAATGTCACAACAGTGTGTCGGTTCGTCAAATCTTTGTATAGTAATTTTGGGAGCTTTGTTGTCCCAATAGAACTTGAACATAGACGACATAGTAGCTAAGGAATATGCCAACTAATTTTCTTCCCTCGGGATATGTTCAAATGTAACCTCCTCAAAGTACTAAATCAAGGTTAGCACAAGTTCTTTGTATCGGATAAGATTTGGATGTTTTGTATCCCACTCCCCTTTAACTTGACTGACTACCAGGGCTGAGTCTCTGTATACACTTAAGAGTTTAATTCTTAAGTCAATAGCAGCCTTAAGACCCAAGATGCATGCTTCATACTCGGCCGTGTTGTTTGTACAATCGAAGCAAAGTATGGCTGTGAACAGCATATGGCAACCTTCGGGGGAAATAATTATAGCACCAATTCGGTTACCCAATGCATTGGCAGCGCCATCAAAAACCATAGTCCATCGGGATCCTTGTTCAGGTCCTTCATGAGGTCTAGGCTTTTCACAGTCTGTTATCAGCATGATATTCTCGTCCGGGAATTCAAAGTTCACGGATTGGTAGTCATCAATAGCTTGACGGGCCAAATGATCCGCCAACACACTTCCCTTGATTGCCTTTTGTGTAGTGTACTGGATGTCATATTCAGTCAAGATCATTTGCTATCGGGCTATTCTTCCGAAG
The DNA here is from genome assembly GCA_948472305.1 of Vicia faba. Classification (NCBI taxonomy): domain Eukaryota; kingdom Viridiplantae; phylum Streptophyta; class Magnoliopsida; order Fabales; family Fabaceae; genus Vicia; species Vicia faba. The sequence continues at coordinate 1,270,131,839 of OX451737.1, forward strand.
AGAGTTTGCTTCTCGAAGATGTACTTGATGGGATCCATCTTAGAAATCAAGAGAGTGGTATGAGTCAACATATACTGTCTCAATCAGCGAGCAGACCATGCCAAAGTGAAACAAGTTTTCTCGAGCAGTGAATATCTTGTTTCACAGTCGGTAAATTTTTTTCTAAGGTAGTATATTGCATGCTCTTTTCGACCAGACTCGTCATGCTTCCCCAGCACACACCCCATTAAATTCTCTAACACGGCCAGGTACATGATCAGAGGTCTTCCTTCGAATGGTGGCATCTGAATCGAAGGTTCTTGAAGTTACTCTTTAATATTATCAAAAGCTGTTTGGTAGTCGTCGTTCCATCTGAACGCTTGATCTTTCTTCAGCATCTTGAAAAGTGGCTCACAAGTAGCAGTTAAGTGGGATATGAATCAGGCAATGTATTTGAGTCGACCTAAGAAACCTCTGACCTCCTTCTTAGTACGGCCATCTGGCATTTCTTGGATAGCTTTGACTTTTGCGGGATCAACTTCAATTCCTTTGCCACTGACGACAAAGCCTAGGAGCTTACCAAACCTTACCCTGAAGGTGCATTTGTCTGGATTCAACCTCAGCTTGCAATTCTTCATTATTTCAAATAGCTTGTGTAGATGATCAAGGTGTTCTTCCTTAGTTTGCGACCTTGCAATCATGTCATCAACATAGACTTCTATCTCATGATGAATCATGTCATGAAATAAAGCTACCATATCTTATTGATAAGTTGCGCCTACATTCTTCAAACTGAAAGGCATGACCTTATAACTGAAGTTACCCCACTGTGTGACAAAAGTGATTTTTTCCATGTCTTCAGGCGCCATTTTGATTTGGTTGCACCCTGAGAAGAAATCCATGAAGGAGAACACCTTATGTTTAGTAGTGTTGTCAACCAAGAGATCAATGTATGGTAGTGGGAAATCATCTTTGGGGCTTGCCCTATTTAAATCATTGTAGTCTACACACATGCGGACCTTACCATCTCTCTTTGATACTGACACAACATTTGCAACCTATTAGGGATACGATGTCACTACCAAGAAACTTGCATCGAACTGTTTCATTACTTCAGCCTTGATCTTCTCAGATATATCTGGCCGCATGCGATGAACCTTTTGTTTGATCCGAGGACAACCTTCTTTCATTGGTAGACGATGAACTACGATATCAGTATCGAGTCCCGGCATATCTTCATATGACCAAGAGAAAACTTCAACATAGTAGTTCAAAATCTGAACCAATCTTCTCTTGACATTCTCTTCCAGGTTAGCGCCGATCTTGACTTCTTTCTTATCTGCCTTAGCACCTAATTTTATCACTTCAACTGGTTCTTCGTGCGGTTGTATGACCTTCTCCTCTTGTATTAGGAGTCTGGCGAGTTCTCCAGGTATTTCCCAATCTTATTTGCCTTCGTCTTCGGCTTGATAGATTGGATTCTCGAAGTCATAGATGGCAATAGCAGGATTGTTGTCAATGAGATCCAGAGTGGATGTGGATCTACAAATGTGTGTGCGTGCATGTAAGATCACATGGCTATTTTTGAAAATATAGTAATGTAAAGGAAAGACAAAGAGCATAAAATTTGAATGCAAAGTAGTCCAAAGTTTTTTCATTAAAATGAGCATATGAAAAATGAAAATGACAAACCCTTAACAAATAGACCATTGTGCCCCGGGAAAGACACATGGTTTAAAGTCATTGTTTAAATGGAAATTACAGACACATTTTTCTCAAAATAAATAAAAGCAGGAAATGGAAATTACTCTTGGCTGAAGGAGATTGGGATGAAGTCCTTGGTCTTCCAATTGTGGAGTTCTCCATTAGCAGTTGGGTAGATCCAGTTGTCAAAGTCACAGGCATCGTCAGAGTATTCAAGAGCATTCACTTCATCATTACTGATGCGGAAAGGTGATTTCTCTGCACGAGCACGTCGGACCTCCTTTTGAGCTTTAGCAGTTAAGCCCAAACCAGATGTGTCTGACTTGAAAGGGATGTCAGGGAGTTGTCCCCAAATGGTACAACCGCCGTCTTCAATCACAGCGCAGACATCTTTGAGAGAAGACATCCTAGGTGTATCTTTAGCAACTTTTGGGATGTTGGGAGTGGCTTTGGAGACAACAACCATGGGAGAGACCAATTCAAAGGCTTGACAAGGATTCTCTATGAACTCGCCATCCATTTCAACATATTTGAATGAATTTAGATGACTAATCATAAACTCTTCCTCACCACAGACAGTGACAATTTTCCCCTTGACCGGATACTCCAGCTTTTGGTGTAGTATGGAAGTCACCGCTCCTGCCCCATGTATCCATGGGCGTCCAAGCAGGCAAAAATAAGAAGGATGTATATCCATCACATAGAAAGTCAAGTTGAAGACTTGAGACCCAACTTTGATAGGGAGGTCAACCTCTCCATGGACCATCCTCTTTGATCCGTCAAAAGCTCTCACCACTATGTCACTAGGCTTTAGTATCAAACCTTCACAGTCCAACCGATCTAGAGCACGTTTGGGCAATACATTCAGAGAGGACCCAATATCCACCAATACATGGGCTAAGGTGGTTCCTTTGCATTCGATGGAAACATGCAAAGCTTTGTTGTGGTTTTTTCTGGCTGGAGTTAAATCAGCATCCGAGAATCCCAAACCATTGTCAGCAGTCAAACTTGCTACACAGTTTTCAAATTGGTCAGCCGTAGTTTCTTGTGGGACATGTGCATTTTTCAAGAATTTATCAGTGCTTTAGCATGCGCCCCGGAGCACAGCAACAAAGACAACATGAAAATCTTCGACGGTGTTTGTCCCAAATGTTCCACTATCTTGTAATCACTTTCTTGATAATTTTTAAAATCTCCTCCATCTCTTGGGTAGATGGGTCCCTAGTGGTAATATCATTTGTGGGTGCCTCCGTCCTGGCAGGCTCGGTCATTTTTTCCTTTCCTCTAGCATCAGCAACAGGTTTAACGGCAGTAATATGAATGGGTGTAGTGGTGGTTGTCGGAGGTGAAATCTCGGGAGAGAAGATCCTCCCTGTCCTAGTAGCTTTACTTGATCCAACAATGTCAATAACGTCAACAGTTTTATCTTCATCAATCCAGGAATCTTGTTTGATACCATGGTAATACACTTCTGCCCCATAATTCTAGGGCACAGCCTTATCAGAAGAGTAGGGGATTGGCCCCGATGTGGTGATAATCAATGGCGCTATTCTTGGTTCAGTAAGAATCCTAATACGACCTTTGGAGGTGATCCTAATAGGTTTGTTTAAGATAGTGATGATGAACACATCTTCAACTTCTTGAGATACATTTTGAGTCAAACTTTTCACAGATGAAGTTCTTTCGAACAGAATCTCATGGCTATCCATCAGGTGTTGGACACCTTTCTTCAGCCATTCACAACCATTAATTTGTACTGCACAACAGCAACAGTCTTTAAGGAAGACAGGGAATACCCCGGCTTTCAACAAATTCTTTTTAACAGTCTTCAAAGGAGTGGTCAATTCATTGACGGAGGAAACAAAAGTAGCATCTTCAATAGCACTAACACCCTTACTGTGATTTGGCATGGGTGCGGTGATCACATTGGGAGTTGGCGGAGGGTCAAATTCAATTTTATTGTTATCAATTAGGTCTTGGATCTTGTTCTTTAGTGCCTAAAAATCATTGGTATCATGTCCGGGACTATTCGAATGGTAAGCACATTTAGCATTGGGATTATATGTCGGGGAAGTTATGTTAGGATTGGAAGGGGGACCTGTAATCGGCGGAAATAGAACTAACTGTTTTTAATGCTGGTTCGTGAAATGTCACGGTAAGCAAGAGTCGCCACCGTCTTTTATTTAATCCAACAAGGAAAGGACAAAAGCACAGCAAAATTCCTTTTCGAGATGTTTCTCGGGTTCGGGAGGTAGATTATAGAAAGGGAAGGTGTTAGCACCCTTTCTATCCGTGGTTATCCACGGGCTCTTAAGTACTTGCTCACTATGTTTTCAAAAAGTTTTTCTTTTCTTGTGTTCGTGGGTTTTGAAAAGAGTTTTGTTTGAAAACTTCGATTTAACTCTTGTATTTGTCCTCAAGAGTGTATGAAGTGTTGTTTGAAAAAAAACTTTGTTCAAAAGTGTAAGTGCGAAAAAGTTGTTTTGAAAGAGCAAGTGCCTGAGAACCTCTACCTACTCAAAAGAAATTAAGTTGTGTAAATGTCCTTTAGACAGTGCCATCCCACTATTGAGAAGTAGGTAGCACCGTTGTTGGAGTTTTCGGGTCAATTCGATTAAGGGACATGTGTGGTCACAAAAGCAATGGTAGGACGCCTTAGCGGTAACCCTAATGTCTTAGATAATTTTTTATCGAGGCAACCGTTTCGAGGCAACTTTGATCTTTAGACAGGAGGGCGACCTCTAAAACACCCTATACTCAATGACCACGTCGAGGAAACCAAGTGAGGCGTACCCTAAGAGTGGCATGTGCGAGTGTGTCAGGTTTCAGTCATGTTATCTTTGTACATGTTACGGTGAGCTACGATTGATTTTAAATTAAGAGAGATCTTGTCATGTATAGCCTAGTTAGCATACATATAGCAGTTAATGGTTGCGGAAAATAAAACTAAGCTATTACAAGGCGTCGGGTATTTACATCGCCAAAAAACAAACCCTTGAAAAAATACATTGCGGAAAATAAATGAAAAGCGGTAAAAGGTCCTAATTAAAGCTATTACATCCTCGGAGCAAATACAATTATATGATAAAAAATTATGAATAAAAAATAATCATACGCGCGAGAGAAATTGAATCGGAGAGCTTTTAGGGTTTTGACCCTTTTTTAGGAAAGAAAGAGACTTTTTGTTATTTTGAATTAAGTTAAACCTAAACTAATTAATTAATTAATTAAAAAGAGAAATATTTTTGGGTTTTTGAATGTTTAAGGAAATAAACATAAAATGGTCAAAATTATTAAAACCTAATATTCTAATTAATTTTATTTTGTGAAAAAAGGTTAAAATTATGCCTAATTAAAAAAACTAAATCAATTAAATTATTTATTTACAAAAATTATAAAAGTGATGAATTTAATAAAAATAATGTTTTTGTATTTTTTGTTTTTTATTATAAAAATGTTAATTATCTTATTAGCAATTAATTAAGAATAATAAAAATAAAACAAGCAAAGTAAAATAAAAAATAATGAAAGGGAAATAGAATAAACCCAGGTGTATTGGGCCCAAAAGGGGGGGTCTGAATGGCAATTGTCTAGGCCCAACGTAGGCAGCCTGGTTGACTTTTCCAATTCCCTGCCTGTGCGTTGACTGTGGAGTATGGTGGACATCATCTTGTGACCATTGGATTTGCTTTGAAGCCACTTGGCCAGCATCTGGAGAAGGGCATATGATGGACCCTGTTTTGAGTGCTACATAGAATTGCCTGAAACAAAATTACATGAATGTTTTGGGGGACCTGGGACTCGAACCCAGGCCCCAGTGCTCATTGGACGTTCGCTCAACCACTCCACCAACCTGCCTTATTTGTTATTGGAATGATAAGTAATCAATATATTAACAAACAAATAAATGTGCGTGGAAAAAAATAAAAGTGCGTGGAGTTTAAAAGGACGAATGGGAGGGAGACGCGTCAGCGTCTTCTTTGTTGAACCCTGTGTTTTTTCCTGCGGATTCTTATCCGCAGGAAGTTTCGTAGGTTCTTCCTAAAATCACTTCCAGGCAATATAAATACAGACTAAAATCATCCCCATGCTCGTTTCATCCTCCTGAGTCCATCTATGGTCATGGCTTTCTCCAATTTTCCAGTGATTTGTAGGTGATGAAAAGGTCTGATTCTTATGCCAATCGCTTCAGGGGATGGTAGGCAAGCGCTCTACGTTGAGCTTTGCTCTTGAGAATGTCCCTAATGTGGATTTCGATCTCCACTTTTTCCAAGCTTTATCAGTTTTTGTTTCTTGATTTTTAGGCAGCTTCAGGTCGTGAATTAGGTTTTTGAGGCTTGCTTGCATATATGGTAATTGAATTAGGTCAAGAGTTGGGCTTTAATCCATGTATATGGGAGAATTAGGTTTGCACTTTTTCACCATTGACAAACTTTCCAAATATGGCCAAATTTGAGATTTTGTGCACAAATAAGCCCTAGCACGAATTGGTTGGTTGGCACATGATGTTTGCAAGTTGTACAAATCACAAAGATCCCTTTTCAATAATTTTTAGATTTTATTTGATTTAATATTGATTAATAATGAATTAAATCAATAAAAATGAAATAAAATAGAAAAATAAATATTTGGTCATGAAATTAAGCATGGGACACGTGTGTGGCATGACAAGGCTGAATCAAGTGGAAAAAAGTGGGCCCTTTTGTCAAAAATTGATGTTTTGAGGATAGTTGACTTTTGGCAATTTTGGAAAAATGCCCAACTTCAACAATGCATAACTTCTTCAATTTTGAACTTTTGGAAGTGTTCTTGGACTTTTTAGAAACCTTATGATGTCCTCTAATCAACCCTTTTGGTATCATTTCATTTTTAGCTTCCATGCTCAAGTTATAAGCTTTGGCACAAAAGGTGTTTTTGTTGACTTTCAAAAGTGACCTATAATGTCCATGTTTGTAACTTCTTGTGAGTGCATTTTCTAATCTTGGGGTGTGAAGATGGATTGTAGGAAATTGCATCCTCTTAAAAATGAGCTTTGCATGGGTCATTTCTCATAAAGTATGAGAAAGTTATGCTTGGTAAAAGTTGGGTTGACTTTTCCTACAAAACCCTAATTTAGCAACTTTTGAATCTTGATGAATTTTGAGCAATCCTTGATGAATCATGATCAACCCTTGATCAAATGATGAATAATCCTTCAAAATGAGAATGTTGAAAAAAAAGCTTGACTTTTGACTGTAAAATGACCATTTTGCCCTTGCAGTTGACTGTAGATCAAATGGAGCTTTTGATTGGGCAAATTGGCACTGTGAGTCTTGAAACTTGGCATGTAGGTGCTTGAGAATGTATATAGGCCTATGAGACTGGATTGAACCATTGAAAACCCCAAATTCCTTGACAGAACCAAAACCCTAATTTTGAATTGACTGCCTTAGGAGGTGTTTTGACTGTACAACCCTTGAGCAATCTTGAGCAATTTAGAGATGATTCTTGACATATCTTGAGGAATATGGGAGGGAAAATTTTGGGGTACAACAGTTGCCCCTGTTCAGTCTTCTTAAACCTGAGGATATAGATTGGCTTGCTTTCCTTTCGTGATCCGAAGGTGGAAGATGATTGAACACTAAAGTGCCTAGAAATTTGCGCTCGCATGACGTAGTATCAGCAATGTGATGTCGGGAATGGGCTCACAGATGCCATTTGGAGATGCGATAGAAATTTGTGGGAGAAGGTGCCTGCGGAGGCCTTGTGGATCGAGTATTATCTCCACCTATGAGGTGCTTGGTATCTTTCGGTCAAAATGACAAGTCTTCTTCTGGTAGGCCAGTGACAAGATGACGGGACATAGTCATACGCTTTGATCCCTAATTTTTGCCTGGACCGCCCTTTCAGGTTTTCAGTCCACCGGGATACCCTTTTTTGCCCAAGCCGCCTTTTCAAGTTTTCGACTTGTCGGGTGTACAAATTTTTTCATTTTCATCCCTTATTTTTGCCCGAACCCTTTGGGTTCACCGGGAAGCCCTTATTTTTGCCTAGGCCAGTCAACCTAGCAGGTCTTTGATTATGCGTAGTACTTTTTTGACTATGTCCATGCTCTCAGAGTGTAGGGAGTTGTCACTGTCAGTAGTGTAGTGTTTCCATACTACCAGAAAATGTTCGTTTGATCATACAAGATTCGTTGCTGGAATTCATGTCCAATGCCCCAAGTGATTCAGATGTAGATCTGCCCCTGGCTATTTGGCATTTTGAGAGATTCCCTGAATCTTGACTTGACTGCCCCAGATGATGGACAATGATCATGCCGTTCCCCTTGATTGGAAGTGTTTTTCCACTTGAGGGGATCCTTTTTTATTAAAAAGGTTTTTGTTCACTAGATATTCTTCGTGCGAATTTCTCTGCTGTTTGAGCAAATAGTCATATGCAAACAATGTTATTTTAAGAATGCAAAGCTTATGTCTGTTTTGAAATTTTTGAAAATGCATTTTTCAGTAAAACAGACATTTTTTTTGTAAAATGTGATGTCAACTCAGGATTTACAGCAAGCCCTACAGGAGTCAGGATACCTTTGTAACAATATGCTTTCGAACTAACCCATGCTTCAGCTGGGACTTTTAAGGGTTATAATGTGGCCTGGTTCACGGTTTAAGAAGCAAAGGATAAAGGCTCAAAATTTATTTGTACCCACCCGCTCTTCGTGATGTTCTTCGATCCTAAACTCAGCTAATCGTGCATTTAGATCCTGTTTGAGTCTTTGCTCTGATATTCCGGTGATGGTTCGGATACTGACAGTTTATTTTGAACAGGTAGTCATTCTTATAAGAGTTTGTAGGACCTCTTTCTTTTTTATTGCGTCATCCCTGTCTTTTTCCTGAATTGTTTCTTTTGTGATTACAGTCAGCGGGATGCCCCAATTTTTTTTTGTAAGTCTCCTTCATAGGTTTTGACTATGTGGGCTTTTGTTTTGAAAGATGACGACTGCCTGTCCTGACGATTATAGGGAACCATCACTGTCTTTTGTTTTGGAAGGACTCCTTTGATGCCATTTGTTGTGCACCTGGATCAACTGAGAAAACTACCCTGCCCCAGGTTATAATTAAGGGTTTTAATTTTTGCGCGAAAAGAAAAACTCCAACTTCTTTGGCTCAAAGGGGTTGACTAGGGATTATCTTCCTTATAACTCCACTATTTAGGATTTGAAACAATGCCTGTACCTCATCAGCGGGGCCTATTCAAAAGCATACTGTAAAGATCATGGTATCATTTTCGTCATCCTCCCTCAAAAGGCTTAGAATTTTTTAATCGAGAGTTTGAACATCACAAAAAGGAAATATGAAGCAATTTTAAGCATAGTGAAACAATTAATTCAAAACAGACACGTGTAATGCATTAATGAAATAAAAGAGTTTGACATGATAATTGAATAAGCAAAGAAAAATACAACTTCAGAATTCAAATGAACAAAAGTCTATCAATCCTAGCCATGTTTTGGCAAGGGAGTAGTGATCACATTGGGATTCTCAGGAGGCTCGAATTCGATCTCCTTAGCATCAATCATATTCTGAATCTTGTATTTCAGCTCCCAGCAATCGTTAGTATCGTGCCCCGGGCTACCGGAATGATAAGCACACCTTGCATCTGGGTTGTAATTAGGAGAAGAAGTCTTAGGGTTCAGAGGAGGGTTTACCACCGTAATCAAATTCATCTTCAACATGTGCTGCAGTGCTTGTGACAATGGCATGTTGATGTTGGTGAACTGTCTTTTAGGCTCGTCCGGTCTTTGTTGATTTCCCTTTTGCCGTTGTCGGTGTGACGCAGAACCAGAGATCATGACTGCCCCTACGTGTTGGTCACGACGACTCTTTTGACGGTACACAACATTGGACTCTTTCTTCCCAATGTAAGGCTTTTTCTGAGCATTAGAAGGTGTAGCTTCTTGAATCTTCCCACTTTTGATGCCAGCTACAATTCTCTCACCAGTCAAGATAAGGTCTGTAAACCCGGCGGAAGAGTTTCCAATCAGATGATTAAAGAATGGACTAGATAGGGTCCCCAGAAACATATCGACGAGTTCACGATCAGTTAACGGTGGTTGCACCCTTCCGGCAAGGTCTCTCCACTTTTGAGCATATTCTTTAAATCCTTCACCCATCCCTATTGACATACCCTGGAGTTGGGTACGCATAGGAGCGAGGTCAGAGTTATATTGATACTGCTTATAGAATGAAGTAGCCAAATCTTCCCAATTACGGATACTGGCTCCATCCAGCTGATAGAACCACTCAAGCTGAGTCCCTGAAAGACTATCCTGAAAGAAATGGATCCACAAATTCTAATCAGCTGTGTAAAGCTGGATCTTCCTTACATACGATCGGAGGTGCAGCTTTGGGAAGGAAGCTCCGTCATATTTGGCAAAGGCAGGTGCCTTAAACTTATGGGGAATCACCACCCCAGAGGATAGACCTAGGTCTCCAAAGTCCAGCCCGGGCACGTTCTGTATCTCCATAGCGCTCAAGCGGTCCTCCAACTGTTTGTACCTATCCTCAGCAGGAGGGTACTGCTCTTCATCATAATCCGTCTCATTGTCGGAGACCACGGGACTAGGAACCCTTCTCTCTTGTGGACTGTCTTTCCCTACAGACGAAGTGGTCAGATCAACCTCATTCTGTAATCCATTCCCAAATCTGCGTCTAGTGTTGAACAAGACGGTCCTCTTCTTCTTCTTCTTCCTCTCTTTCAGAATCAGAGTCTTCAAATCCTGTTGACCCTGGGCTAGGCTCATAACCAACTCTTGGAACTGGGCATTCTGGGCCTGGATGGCCTTGATAGCTTGTTCGGTGGAAGGTTCAGTAGACATGATGATTGCTGAAATAAACAGCAAAGATAAGAGACTTGTAATGGTACCTGTAATGCAATGATATGTATGATATATGTATGCAATGTTTTCAAGGATCTCGTGGGATAAACAAAGAAACTTGTTAGAATTTGAATTTTGCAGCTTGATTGAAGGAACTTCATGTTGCTGAGAGTCCTTCTTCAAGAGTCAGGCTCACCATATCGAGTGGGTCATAGCCCCTGACTCAAGTTATCGTGCTTGGATTTCTAGACAACCTTGGCTAGAGGAAAGTAAATCCCCTTTGCCCCTTGTTTTACATCCGGTTCATCATGACCTGCATCACAAACCCTTGAGATCCTTGAAATGGTTAAGGCAATGCTATGGTATGATGTTATGATATGTATGCTACGCGTTTAAGCAAAAGTGTGAGGTGATGTAAGTAAGCCCTGCTATAAATCCAAACTGTTGGATAAGGACTGTAAACAAACCCTGCAAGGAACTCATGCTGTCAGATAACAAGAATGTGCAAGTAGTTCAAGTTTGAAGGCACACAAGTCACACAAAAGAGCCCTTAGATTTCAGGCTGGCATGAAGTTTAGGTACTACCCTCTTTCAGTTTCAGTTGGTTAAGACCTGTCCTAAAAATAGTAACCGGGTTCTAGAGGATCTCAATATCACTGACTACCCTCAATCGTTCATAATTCTAGTTTGGCAACCTTTTCTTGCGGCCGGAACCATCGTGAGAGTTTAGTCTCAATGAGTGTAGCATACTGCTACTGTTCTATGGCCAAGTTGGTCAATTTAAGGTTCTAAGGTTAGTTGGTTCTTAATGACTCCTCAGAAGACCCATATTCTCCTTGTTCTAACACGAGGGATATCGGTACAGGCCAAGGTGTCACACCAACGTAGCTACTGCTTCATCCGTATCGGTCTACGCCGGACAGATCCCTCACAGTTTATTGCTACTTGCCTAAAAAAGGGTACCCCAGATCCGGGTTAGGATCTATAAAACTCCGATACAAGCTCACAAATTTTAAAGCATACAATTGAAGACAATAGTGATCTAATCCTAAGGTACACCTCACTTATTAATTCCCCAGCAGAGTCGCCAGTTCTGTGATCGGTGGAAATAGAACTGACTGTTTTTAATGCTGGTTCGCGAAATGTCGCGGTAAGCAAGAGTCGCCACCGTCTTTTATTTAATCCAACAAGGAAAGGACAAAAGCACAGCAAAATTCCTTTTCGATATGTTTCTCGGGTTCGGGAGGTAGATTATAGAAAGGGAAGGTGTTAGCACCCTTTCTATCTGTGGTTATCCACGGGCTCTTAAGTACTTGCTCACTATGTTTTCAAAAAGTTTTTCTTTTCTTGTGTTCGTGGGTTTTGAAAAGAGTTTTGTTTGAAAACTTCGATTTAACTCTTGTATCTATCCTCAAGAGTTTATGAAGTGTTGTTTGAAAAAAACTTTGTTCAAAAGTGTAAGTGCGAAAAAGTTGTTTTGAAAGAGCAAGTGCCTGAGAACCTCTACCTACTCAAAAGAAATTAAGTTGTGTAAATGTCCTTTAGACAGTTCCATCCCACTATTGAGAAGTAGGTAGCACCGTTGTTGGAGTTTTCGGGTCAATTCGATTAAGGGACATGTGTGGTCACAAAAGCAATGGTAGGACGCCTTAGCGGTAACCCTAATGTCTTAGATAATTTTTTATCGAGGCAACCGTTTCGAAGCAACTTTGATCTTTAGACAGGAGGGCGACCTCTAAAACACCTTATACTCAATGACCACGTCGAGGCAACCAAGTGAGGCGTACCTTAAGAGTGGCATGTGCGAGTGTGTCAGGTTTCAGTCATGTTATCTTTGTACATGTTACGGTGAGCTATGATTGATTTTAAATTAAGAGAGATCTTGTCTTGCATAGCCTAGTTAGCATACATCTAGCAGTTAATGGTTACGGAAAATAAAACTAAGATATTACAAGGCGTCGGGTATTTACATCGCTAAAAAACAAACCCTTGAAAAAATACATTGCGGAAAATAAATGAAAAGCGGTAAAAGGTCCTAATTAAAGCTATTACATCCTCGGAGCAAATACAATTATATGATAAAAAATTATGAATCAAAAATAATCATACGCGCGAGAGAAATTGAATCGGAGAGCTTTTAGGGTTTTGACCCTTTTTTAAGAAAGAAAGAGACTTTTTGTTATTTTGAATTAAGTTAAACCTAAACTAATTAATTAATTAATTAAAAAGAGAAATATTTTTGGGATTTTGAATGTTTAAGGAAATAAACATAAAATGGTCAAAATTATTAAAACCTAATATTCTAATTAATTTTATTTTGTGAAAAAAGGTTAAAATTATGCCTGATTAAAAAAACTAAATCAATTAAATTATTTATTTACAAAAATAATAAAAGTGATGAATTTAATAAAAATAATGTTTTTGTATTTTTTGATTTTTATTATGAAAATGTTAATTATCTTATTAACAATTAATTAAGAATAATAAAAATAAAACAAGCAAAGTAAAATAAAAAATAATGAAAGGGAAATAGAATAAACCCAGGTGTATTGGGCCCAAAAGGGGGGGTCTGAATGGCAATTTTCTGGGCCCAACGTAGGTAGCCTGCTTGACTTTTCCAATTCCCTGCCTGTGCGTTGACTGTGGAGTATGGTGGATATCATCTTGTGACCATTGGATTTGCTTTGAAGCCACTTGGCCAGCATCTGGATAAGGGCGTATGATGGACCCTGTTTTGAGTGCTATATAGAACTGCCTGAAACAAAATAACATGAATGCTTTGGGGGACCTGGGACTCGAACCCAGGCCCCAGTGCTCATTGGACATTCGCTCAACCACTCCACCAACCTGCCTTATTTGTTATTGGAATGATAAGTAATCAATATATTAACAAACAAATAAATGTGCCTGGAAAAAAATAAAAGCGCGCGGAGTTTAAAAGGACGAATGGGAGGGAGACGCATCAGCGTCTTCTTCGTTGAACCCTGTGTTTTTTCCTGCGGATTCTTATCCGCAGGAAGTTTCCTAGGTTCTTCCTAAAATTACTTCCAGGCAATATAAATGCAGACTAAAATCATCCCCGTGCTCGTTTCATCCTCCTGAGTCCATCTATGGTCATGGCTTGCTCCAATTTTCCAGTGAGTTGTAGGTGATGAAAAGGTCTGATTCTTATGCCAATCGCTTCAGGGGATGGTAGGCAAGCGCTCTACGTTGAGCTTTGCTCTTGAGAATGTCCCTAATGTGGATTTCGATCTCCACTTTTTCCAAGCTTTTTCAGTTTTGGTTTCTTGATTTTTAGGCAGCTTCAGGTCGTGAATTAGGTTTTTGAGGCTTGCTTGCATATATGGGAATTGAATTAGGTCAAGAGTTGGGCTTTAAACCATGTATATGGGAGAATTAGGTTTGCACTTTTTCACCATTGACAAGCTTTCCAAATATGGCCAAATCTGAGATTTTTTGCACAAATAAGCCCTAGCACGAATTGGTTGGTTGGCTCATGATGTTTGCAAGCTGTACAAATCACAAAGATCCCTTTTCAATAATTTTTGGATTTTATTTGATTAAATATTGATTAATAATGAATTAAATCAATCAAAATGAAATAAAATAGAAAAATAAATATTTGGTCATGAAATTAAGCATGGGGCACGTGTGTGGCATGACAAGGCTGAATCAAGTGGAAAAAAGTGGGCCCTTTTGTCAAAAATTGAAGTTTTGAGGATAGTTGACTTTTGGCAATTTTGGAAAAATGCCCAACTTCAACAATGCATAACTTCTTCAATTTTGAACTTTTGGAAGTGTTCTGTGACTTTTTAGAAACCTTAAGATGTCCTATAATGAACCCGTTTGGTCTCATCTCATTTTGATCTTCCATTCTCAAGTTATAAGCTTTGGCACAAAAGGTGTTTTTGTTGACTTTCAAAAGTGACCTATAATGTCCATGTTTGTAACTTCTTGTGAGTGCATTTTCTGATCTTGGGGTGTGAAGATGGATTGTAGGAAATTGCATCCTCTTCAAAATGAGCTTTGGATGGGTCATTTATAATAAAGTATGAGAAAGGTATGCTTGGTCAAAGTTGGGTTGACTTTTCCTACAAAACCCTAATTTAACAACTTTTGAATCATGATGAATTTTGAGCAATCCTTGATGAATCATGATCAACCCTTGATCAAATGATGAATTATCCTTCAAAATGAGAATGTTGACAAAAAATCTTGACTTTTGACTGTAAAATGACCATTTTGCCCTTGCAGTTAACTGTAGATCAAATGGAGCTTTTGATTGGGCAAATTGGCACTGTGAGTCTTGAAACTTGGCATGTAGGTGCTTGAGAATATATATAGGCCTATGAGACTGGATTGAACCATTGAAAATGTAACACCCTCTAAAACCCCGCATAAAATTTCGCAAATAAATAAAATCATACTTTCAGAGTACATGTATTAACGAGGATGTCACAATTCTCTTTTTACAAAAACAAGTTCCTGTCATGCATAACATAGAAGCAACTCATACATGTTTACACAGCGGAATAATTTAATTAACAAAACCAATGTTATAATATTTTCAAAATCATCAGGGGTTAACACCTGGAATATATCAGCATCATATT
This sequence comes from Vicia faba, assembly GCA_948472305.1. Taxonomy (NCBI): domain Eukaryota; kingdom Viridiplantae; phylum Streptophyta; class Magnoliopsida; order Fabales; family Fabaceae; genus Vicia; species Vicia faba. Next base: position 1,270,146,986 of record OX451737.1, read on the forward strand.
ATAACAAACATAAGGAATAAACGAGTCTGACTAAGCAGCTCGACAAACAAACGTTCCCGGAGTTACAACTATCAGAGCATGACCCAGACAATACTTAAACGGAAATAAAATAGAAACAACAAGCCTTCGCCAAGCACCTGAACGAAGCTCCTCAATCTGAAATATTCAACAGTAAGGGTGAGCATCTCAACTATACATTTGATTATACGTTCATAACAATCAATTCAGAAAAACCATAAGCATCACCCAAACAGTTAGCATGTTTCATAGTTTACGAAACCTTTACAATTCATATATTCATAATGTATTACTTTTCATACTTATAATTAACATCAAACATCATTAACAATTTAGCAACAATACATGCATACAATCAATTAAATATAACATTGGAAAATCATCCATTCATGTTATACTCAATATAATGCAACACACCCATGCATGTGGTACCATTTTACCGTCCCATTATATCTCGGGTCACGGATAACTCACCGTTCCATTATATCGCGGACACGGCTACCACCTCAACGTTCCATTAAATCGCGGACACGTATATTGGCCACTATGTTAATTCCACACAATGGGAATTAACAAATGCAACATGATATGTACAGTATGTAACACTCAGCATACTATTAACATCAATAAACCATATCATGTAACATCAACAATATCAAATACAACACGATATGAATAGCATGTAATCACTCAGCATACTATTAAACATCAACCAATCATATCAAGTTATATCATAATCCATGCTTGATACACTATCTAAAAGCATGACAATAAAATCCACATAGTGTTGGTATCATAACATACAAACATTATTCGATACAAGCCTCCACAATACTTTGCATATCATTAAGCAGCATGTTCAAAACTAACAAACACTGCACATTAAACAAATCATTCCTGTACACCACAACAAAGCACAGAAAACAAAATTCAGAAGCCAACACAGGAGGTCAACACGGGTGCCCGTGTGCAGCAACACGGCCCGTGTTGCCCATACAGAAGATCAACACGGGTGCCCGTGTTGTTCAACACGGCCCGTGTTGAAATGTGTCCAGAAACACATTGTCTTTATCAATACAGGGGATCAGCACGGGTGCCCGTGTTGTTCAACACGGCCCGTGTTGATGAGCGCGTGCAGAATTTTCCTGTACCTGCAGCAGCTCATATGCCAACATATTTGCACAAAAATACATTTCTACAGCAGTGCAATGCAGTACAAAAACATCCAAATACACATCAAGTTTCCAAAACATCAATTTCCTATGCCTCTGACTTATGTTCATCAATTTCCCACAAATTGAGTAACTCAAATCCTTCAAGGTTATAGTTTTCTAAAATCGTTGGAAGACAGAATTCCTTTTCCAAATCATTTAATCCAAAAAAACTTAATTTTATAATTACCAACAATTATCAAGGTAACCTTAAAAGTGATTATTCGTCCTTTTGGGGAAATCTGATAACATCAAGGTTATCCTTAGAACACCTAAGGGAAACCCCCGATCATACAATTTCGATCTAAATCAACAATAGGGACTAATTTCTTAATCGATTCACAACCTTTAGGGAACCTAATCTTTTCTAACGAAATTCGACCCTAAAGTTATCGATCACTAAGAACATCAGAGAAAATGGGATTATCCTACGATTACCCAACCAATCGCATCTAAACCCATAAGCAAATATAAATTGAGTAGTAGCCCCCCTTACCTTATCAAATTGCAGCTTTGAACTCTTGAGCGATTGTTCTTCGTTCTTCAGAGCTCCAATCCCAAATATCTCCAACTTCTGTGTTATCGTGAAAAATGAGAAATAACTTAAGTCCCAAAATATATATCCTTATTTCTTTTGCACCCCCACTCTTTACTAACGACATCCAAGCCCAAAAGCTTAAAAACCCAATATTTTCTTATTTTCTCTAGTTTTCCTTCAATTATCTAAATATCAATAATTCTTTTATTTTATTAACTCCAATAAAACAATTTTCCCATTAAAATAAATCAAATAATTAAAACTGGGGTGTTACAGAAAACCCCAAATTCCTTGACAGAACCAAAACCCTAATTTTGAATTGACTGCCTTAGGAGGTGTTTTGACTGTACAACCCTTGAGCAATCTTGAGCAATTTAGAGATGATTCTTGACATATCTTGAGGAATATGGGAGGGCAAATTTTGGGGTACAACAGGACCAAATCAGCTTTTAATAGGTATTGCAGAGCTTGAGATAATTGCATATTGATTCTAGTAAATTTTCTTCTTAGGGCATCCGACCTTTGTTGGTTGTTTTGTTGACGCGGTCATTGTGTTGGAGCCGAATTGGAGATCAATACTGCCCCTACTGAATTATGACGGTCATTCTTAGTACGACATCTTGACCCATACACAATATTAGTCTATTTTTTTACCAATAAATGGTTTTTTCACAGCATTTAAGGTGAAGTCCATGGGTATCTTCCCGCTTTTAATTCAGATTTCAACCCCCTCACTAGTCAAGATCAATTCAGTAAATCTTGATGATGAACTTCCAATCAACAAGTTGAAGAAACGACCAGTCAGTGTTCCCATAAACATGTCTACCAACTCTCTATCAGTTAAAGGTGGATGCACCCTGCCAGCCAGGTCTCTCCATTTTTGGGCGTACTCTTTGAAGCCCTCATTTGAACCCATCGCCATTCCTTGCAATTACGCCCGAGTTGGTGCGAGATCGGCGTTATATTGATATTGGCGATAAAAGGCCACAGCCAAATCCTCCCAAGTATGGATATTAGTCCCTTCCAATTGGTAAAACCACTCCAACTTCGTTCCAGATAGACTTTCTTGAAAAAAGTGCACCCAGAGTTTCCTATCGGCGGTGTATGGTTGGATTTTGCAGACATATGATCAGAGAAGAAGCTTCGGACACGAGACACCGTCGTACTTGGCAAAAACAGGGATCTTGAATTTGTGGGGAATGAATACCCCAAGAACCAAACCCAATTCTCTAAAGTCCAAACAAGGCAAAAATTGGATCTTTACAGCCTTTAGTCGGTCTTCTAGCTGCTTATATTTGTCGTCGATCGGCGGGTATTGCTCATCGATATAATCCTCGTCTTCGGAAATTTGATCATTCCCACCCTCAAAACAGGTGCTTCTAGCATCTTCATCTTGGTTCTCATCCTTCTTGGAGGAGTCCTATTCAACTTGAACTTGTCGGGCAGGGCCTTTGAACCTCTTCCCCATGTTGATTACATCTTTCCTCTTGGTCTTCTTCTTCACGACAAGAAGCGCAATCATTTCTTGCTGACCCTTTGCTAAGTTGAGAAGAGTCTCTTGGAATTGAGAGTTTTGAGCCTGCAAGTCCTTGACGGTTTGCTCGGGATCCATCTTATACTAAAATAAACAGTAGAAAGAGGAGAAAACCTATGTCGAAACCTGCTTATGATATGATGCATGTTATGCAGATGCAATGTTTTCAAGGACTTTAAGGAATTTAAATTTTATAGACAAAGAAAAGATAAAAAACATTAATTGCATTAATAAGTTCAAGAATTACAAATGCCTCTCGGGCTTACAATGGAAGAAGGAAAAAGGTCTCAAAGAGATAACAAAATAAACTCCTAAAACAAAAATACTCAAGTCTCCCATGGATGCATCCTCTTTGGTGCAATGTAAGCATTCAGGCTTTGTTCCTCGTGAAGTTGCCTTGTGAGCTCCAACACTTTCTTCTTGCTTGTATAAAATTGAGCTTCAAAGGTATCTAGTTCCTCCTTGAGCTGAATCCATGATCTCTGCAATTCCTCGAGGTTGGTAGGCATGTCAGGATGGAGAATGATATAGGGAACGTCCCCCTCAGCACAGGCTCCACAACTATTGGTAGGATAGCAGGATATGGCATCATGAGATTCTGAGCGTGAGCTCGCACCCATTTAAGATAAGGTTCCAAAGGGATGGAGTTCTTGTGTCCCAAAGTCTTGCTATCAACCTTGTTTACCATACCCTAAGCTCATATAAACCTTTGACGATAACCTTGGACATCACCCTCATAGTCAAATACAATACTTTGGACAAGTGCGTCATGAGGACCATTCCTCCGAGCATAACCAAACTGTCACAGAGCCAAGCAAGGATTATAAGTGATACCTCCCATAATGCCAAATAATGGGAAATTAGGGAATTCCCCACAGCGGTAAATGATGGTAATATCCTCCAAAGATCGGGAACACCAATGAATATCCTAATGCAAAAGCGACATCATCATTTGAGACCACCCCAAGCCTTGTTCGTTCTTCGAAACAGATTGAGGAAGGTGTGAAATAAACAACCTATACAATAATGGTATGCAACATATAAGGATCCCTCTTCTCTTTATGGTACGAGTGTGAAGAGAGTGCAAAGTGTCTCCTAGCAAAGTAGGCACGGGGTTACAAGAGTGAGAAATTTTGACCGCATTCACATCTATAAGTTGGTCTGGATTAGGGAAAAATACCAACCCATAGATTAGAAGAGCCAAAACATCTTCAAAAGCTTGCAAATCTAGAACATCCCAAAACTGTTGAGCCTTCTCAAACAGAAACTTGGCTAAGAAACCCTTGACTTCGCTCCTTGTTTCCCAGTTGGCTACAATGTCAAACCGTTGCAAATGTAAAGCTGATGCGATCTCCTTAGGTTTTGGCTCTTTCTCTAGGCCGGTGAAAGGCATTTGATCAAGAATAGGCACTCTCAATAGTTGAGAAAACTCTTCCATTGTTGAAACCAATTGATAATCAGGAAATATGAAACAATGATGTTTAGGGTAAAGAATTGAAAGAGCATACCCATCATTTTCTCTTTAAAGCTTGAGGTGACTAAGTTGAGAAGTCGACCATATCTTCGGGTGAACGGAGAATTCTTTGGAACCCTTAAGGCTAATTCCTTGATTTGAGGAAGCACCTTTCCAAAGGCGATTCATATGGTTTTTCTGCGAGTGGAATCCATGTCCTACAAAACAGAACAAAGATAAATCCCAAGGTCCTTGAAATGGTTAATGCAAATGCTATGGCTTAATGTCATGATGATATGTAAAAATAATTGTATACAAACAAAGCAAACAAGTCCTTAGGTTTAGTCTTGCATGGGGTTTATAAGTAAGTACCCTTTTAAGTTTAGTTGGTTCAACTTGTTCTAAAAAGTAATCGGGTTCTAGGGAATCTCAATATCATTAACCTTTCTTCATCGGGCATTGTCTCAGCATAATCAATCTTTTCTTGCAGCCGAAATATCCCGAAAGTCCAATCTCAATGAATGTAGTATCGAGTATCAACCAATATCCAGTTTTCCACCGAAGTCGGCTATCTCACTACTTCCTAATGGCCAAGTTGTTCAACTAAAGGTTCTACGGTCAGTTAGTGCTTCATGACACCATACAGCGGCCCTGTATTCTCTTTGATTCAACACCAAGGATACCGGTACCAACAAATTTGTCACACTAACATGGTCATCGCTTTAACCATATCGATCTATGTCGTACAGTCTCCATGATCTTGGCTACTTACCTAATAATATTCCCAGATCCTGGTAGATGATTTATTCAAAACCCAAACAACCCTTTTAAGAGTAAATCATACAAGTCAAGCAAAGAAAGCTTTTTAAATGTGAACTAATCTCCAATTTAACTCCACTTTTAGTTATCATTCCCTAGCAGAGTCACCAGTTCTGTAATACGGTGGGAGAACTGACTTGGGTGTTTTGCGTTTTATCGCAATTATTGCGGATAGCAAGAATCGCCACCAACTTTTCTTTTATCCAATAAATGAAAGGGTGAAAAGAACAGGAAAGACCTTTGAGAATTTTTTTCTTGAGTTCGGGGGGTAGGTTATGAAAAGGGAAGGTGTTATCACCCTTTTCATCAGTAGTTATCTACGGGCTCTTAGTTGCTAGCTCACTTTGAAATGCTTTGTGAAATGTGTTTGCGTTTTTAAAAGTATTTTTAAAAAGTTCCTTTGTTTGGGAAAACTTTGTAATAATTCTCGTCTCTATAAGAATGTATGCAAAGTGTTAACCTTTGAAAATATTTCATGAAAGTGTTGGTGTATTTGAAATATGTTTTATTTGAAATGTTTGTAAGCAAGCAACTACAAGCATTCTACCTACTCAAAAAGTCTTAGTTCTTTTCCTTCTCGTTTAGATAGTGTTATCCTACCATTAGTTAGTAGGAAGCCCTATTGTTGTATGTGAGGGACATGCGTGGTTCATTGTACTGTCATAGAATGCAACTTATGAGACGCTTTAGCAATTGTCGTAAGGGACTAAGATCGTTTTACCGAAGGCAACATCGAAGGGGTCATCGAGGGACTACGATCATTTTTATCGAGGGTCTTTGCTAAAGCGTCCCATATTCGAGGGACATGATTGTTTTATCCGAAGGCAACAAATGAGGTTATCCTAGAGGTGTGCGTGCGAAAAGTGATTTGTTTTCAGTTATTTTATCTTGATAAGGGTTATCTAGCGATTGATTTTATGTCTTGCCATACACGCCTAATTACTATAAAGTATAAAGAAAAACAATAAATTGCGGAAATTAAAATTCTACGCTATTACAGAGCTTTCGGGAATGGGGGTGCAAATTTACAAATGAGGATGGATCTAATCGACAATACAATTAAAAATCTAAATAAGCAATCAATACAACCCAATCAAATTAAAAACAAACAATTAATTAAACTAAAACAAACTATTAAATAAAATTAATTGGAAAAATAATTAAAATAATATTTTTGGTATTTTATTTGTGAGAAAATTTAAAAAGAAAAAGAAAAATCTATTCTATTATTTTTTTGAAATTTTGTTTATCATGAAGAAATTAAATAATTTAAAAGAATGATAACTAAACAATAAAATGTTAATTAATTAAAACAAATATTAAAAATAAATTCATAAAGTCACAAACAAACTTTAAAAAACTTGAAATTAACAAAGTTAGCTAATATTAGAAAGAAAACCACATGAATATTTAATTGATAAAGATAAATTAGAAATAAAAATATTTAGCAAAATAAGAATAAGATAAGTGATTGGAAAATTAGCAATTGGGAAGGGGTGAAAACTTGAAATTTAGAATGGGCTAAGTCAAGAAAAGGGATTAAATATGGCCCAAGGTAATACTAAAAAAAAGATTGTACAAAAAACACAAAAGAATTATTGGGTTTTAAAGGGACCAAATTGAGATGGTAGGACGAAGGCCTAAACAAGAAAAAAGAGTGATGCTGGAAAAAAAAGAATTGAAAAAATACGAAACGTCCCCGGGGGGTCTCAAACCCGGGACCTCGCACATGCCAAACAACCATTGTACCAAGTTGTTCATTCGTTTATTATAGCGCTTTCATCAATACATAAACTAAAGTTTCAGAATTGGATTGGGCCAAACAGAACATGCCCAAACCCATATCTAATTTAGAGGGAAAAGAGGATTTTGAAAAAAAACCTAATTGTGGGGTTGGAAGCGTCGCGGCCATATAGGGAAGAGGAAAAATACAATTATTATTATTATTTCCAATACTGTTAAAAGAAAGAAAAAGGTAAAACATTATCTCTTCATCGATCCAGAATCTACTCAATGCAAACTGAAAACCTCTTCATCCCCTTAAACCCTTTCCCGATTCCACCATAATCAAACATCAAAACAAACAATCAACACACAAAAACTAACCATTATTCCCAACTGAAACCTTAAACCCCAATTCACTATGTTAATAGGAGATTACAAATTGCAAGGATTTGTCGAAGACGAAAAATGCGAGAAAACATGAAAATATCACAAACAGGATTCAAAATAGGTACATTTTTCAAACCTTCTTTCTTCCTTTCTGTCCCGATTTTCTCTCTATAGGAACTCACAGCGGATTGGTGATGAGTGGAGATCGACGGATGATGGTATATGTTGCACCCCAAATTTTTCCCTATTTATTTTAACTTTGATTGGCTTATACTTTGTTTTCATATACACATGCATGTGTATCATTGGTTCCGTATTCATGAGGTCAAGGTATTTGATCAACATGAAAAAGCTCTCATAATTTTTTAACATATGTTTAAGTTGTGTAAGACTTGGGTGTTTTCGGTGAATTTAAAACAGTGCAAATTAGAAACAGGGTTTTGACTTATCTGAGTTTGAAAATTCGCATCTCCAGCTTGGAATGGTGTTTTGGGTTGATTCTTGAGGTTTTGAAACTATCTTGATGTTCTCTTCAATTTTCATGTTCGTACCAAAAGCTAATTCTCAAAGGAAAGTCTCCGAATACGCGGTTCTTTTGGAAGTTGTATGGTGAAAAATACAAAGAAAAAGGTGCTGAAAGTGCAGTTTTGACGCACTAGAAAATTCATAACTCGAAGAACATTCATTGTTTTGAGCCCGTTCCAGTGGTCAAAAGTCCGTCTTGATGTCATCTTCATTTCGTATCTTATGGCCGGAAGCCATTTATACTCAGAGAGTCTTCGAATATATGAATTTATCAAATTTGTTTGCACAAGAAAATTGTGATAAATGTTCACCTGCTTCATCTTCATAAAATTATAACTCGGTCAATTTTTATCGTATCGAGCTGGTTCTAGTGGATTTGGTTTAAAAATTGAGTTTTCTAAATATTTATTTCAGATTTCCAATTCGAATGGTATCTCGAAGGCCTTCGTTTTTGGTCCAAAACATGCGTAACACATTGAAAATCCTGAACCGAGAAATATTTTCATCTGAGACGAAACTTCAAAAAATCATAACTAAATCACCATTTATCCGATTGAGTCCATCTTCAGACACAATGTTGTTCTTAACATTGGTTACATTTTAGTTTCACATTTCAACTTCTAAATTCGCACCAAGGGACCTGCGAATTTGACCTTAAGGTGTCGGACTCTGATGAACTGAAAATTTGCACATTTGCTTGTGTTTATTGGAGGCTCATTCATTCAAAAAGGGGAACACTATATACTCTTATTCCCTCCAATTTTCAAGGAGACTCTCATAATTGATCAATTCTAAAAAACACTCAAAAAACTTTCTCTCATCTTGGTCAAGGATCTAAGAGCAACTTTCACTCATTTTCATCAAGAACACCACCAACTTTTCCAACAACTTTTTCAAGTTCCAAAAGTCAAAGAAGCTTAATTCTTCTCCGATTTCGAATCTGATTGTTGTGATATCTATACCTAAGCTTCCTCTTCAATTATACGGTAATCTTTTCTTGATTTAAGCATTTTTCAAATATGTGATTCTTAAATAAGCACTTTTGTGGATCAATGAATTGAGCTTTGATCTAATTTGAATTATAGAAGTAATTTCGATTATGAAAATGTGAATTGATCTTGAATCATGATGTGAAAATCTGGAATTGGGTGATTAAATAAGTTCTTATTCAATTAATTGATTTTCATGAAAGTGCTTATTTGAGAAAACAAATGTTGAAGTTGTTTCAAGCTTAATTGATAATTTTTGATTGATTATGTGTGGTATAATTTGGATCTCTAATTGTGCAAATATCATGAGTTGAATTTTGGAGATTATGTGTTTGACAAAATGTTTGAGCCATTGTGCCTTGATCTTACCGCGTGATTCAATTGATTTTTGGTTGCGTACAAATTTCATTGTGCTATGGTCATAGCATAATTGATGTGAATTTGGTTTTTGATCCGATGAAAATTGCGTCGAAACTCATGAAATTGGATCATGAATTCACATGTCGATCGTGCTAAGATCAGGAAATTTGTAATATAGTTTTTATTGTTTTGGTTTCCGTTTTGTGCCGTGGATATTCTATGATTTTCAAGCTTTCCAACAATTCGAACCATGCGCGAAATGGACACTCGATGCAAAAGTTATGTTGCTTCAAAGTTTTAATTGAATAAGACTGCAGTTGAGTCGACGCATAGCCTTTTTGAGTCGACGCAAAAAGCTCTGGTCACCTTTGGGAAGTGTTTCACCGACCCAGCGGTCGATGCAAACAAAGAAAATCCTGGGCATTAGTCGACGTATAGCCTTTTTGAGTCGACGCAAACAGTTTTGGTCACTCGTGGGAAGTGTTGTGCCGACCCAACGGTCGATGCAAACTGAGAAAAATCCTGGGCATGAGTCGATGCATAGCCTGCTGTGGTCGATGCATCTTTTCCAAATTGTTTTTTTTTGCTTCTTTGGCTTCGCGGTCGACACATCATTTCCAAATTGTTGTTTTTTGCTTCTTTGGCTTCGCGGTCGATGCATCTTTTCCAAATTGTTGTTATTTGCTTCTTTGGCTTTGCTTTGGCTATTGTTTGCTTCAAATTTCTTCCTACTATTTTATACTTTAATTTTCCTTGTTATTTTTAACATGTGTGTTGATTGTGCAAGGTACATTTGGATAGTTTCCGATCATGTAATTATTACTCGATTATTTGATCATAAAACTTGTTTGGACTTTTGATTTGTGGTCCGATTTTGCGTTCAATACGCATGCCATTGTTTTGTGCCCCGTATCTTGTATAATTGTATTTTGTATAGGTGCTTGAAAATACGGATGTGTCAATACACATTCCATTCTTGGCTTGCACAATTGTATTTTGTGCAAGCACTTTGTACGGATGTGTCTGCTTTGATCTTGCTTATTGATGCTCCGACGCGTATTCTCACTGAATTTCTTTGTTGATGCTAGCTTGCTCGATGTTTTCCGGGTTTCTTATTTTTGCTTGCTTGATACAGATTGTTATCCATTTGGTATTTATCACATACCTTTTTACTGCATTCATTATCGAATTATTTATTTCTTTCTAGAGATCATGAGAAGTAGGAAGCAGGAAATAAAGAGTGTGCACTCGAAGTATCTATTTAAAGACCTGTAGCAGGCACCACTTTCTGTATGCTAATTGTGGTTGTTTAAAATCCTACCTTTGAATTAGGTATTCCACACATGTGTTTACATTTGTGCCCGCATTATATTACAAATAATAAGTCCTCAAAAGTAGGTAAGAGGGGAGGGTCCACAATCAACCCCCGCACAGTCTAGTCCGTGTCATCATTAGCTCACGTTGCACGTCGATGCTTCATAGTTTTGCAGATCATGGTTATCGAGTTGTCAAGTGGAAAATGGATTTGTAATAAATCCCCCACATTTTGTTTTGAGCTCGTGTTGGTCGAAGTTGATGCTCTGTGCTATTTTCTTCTATCCTCTCCCCGCTTGTTTGCCTCAGTTGATACGACTCCTTGGCTAAAGCATCCTTACTTGATTTTATACCTACCTTGATCGTCCATATCCTGGTTAGGAATTTGACTTGAGTTATCATGTGCTGCCCATGACATATTGTTTGTGCTCTCTTGAGCCTGTTGGCTTGCTTGCTTGCTTGATTTCGTCTTTGTGTGCATGTTTTGAGATGATATAACCTCGGCATGTTCCCTTAGGAGCACTCGTTTCAACTATAGATGATGATTCGAGATAGACATAGTTTTAGGTGATAGACCCTTTCTATGCTTCTTTAGGACTTCTTGATTCATATATAGATGATGCTTTGAGATAGACATTAGGATTGTTATCCATGCATGTCAACATAGGTTAGAGTTTCCCCTTCAAAACTCAAATTTAGGGTCAGTCATTTGTGTGATAACATTAGGGATAGACTTATCTTAGCCTCTCTTAGATGTTTTCTTTTCTTTTGCATCCTTTGCATAATAAAACAAAAACCTTTCTTTTCTTTTTCTTTGCAAATCATAAAACACTTAAAACTTTAAAATCCTTTCTCAAGGTAAAAAAGACAAACCAACACCTTTCTTCTTGCCAATCGGCATTTCTTTCCTAAAAACATGTTAGTTCCCTTCCGCTACAGGTCGTAAGTATCCAAAGGTCGAGCCGCGGCGGATTAATTCGAACCTAACATTATTCAATTAAAAAACACAAAACAAACTGTAACGTGTGATCCGAACTACGGCTTCTCTGATTCCTTAAAAGGGATACGTAGGCATTGGGGTAGGGCCTGAGCGAGCATAAATTTATTTTTCCCTACATTATTTTCTCTTTTATTTTGCATGTATTCCCTCTTTTCATTTTATTTTAGCCCTTAAGTCTAGATATATATCCTAACACACCCATAATATAGACAACAAGAGTGGATACCGTACAGTACTACGGGCGTGTGGGGTGCTAATATCTTCCCCTCACGTAACAAACTCCCTTACCCGATCTCTCGGTTGTTTGATCGTGATCTCACCCTTCTCAGGTTGACTCGGTGTCTACCTTTCCCTTTCTATTGGGATAAAATAAGTTCGATGTCGACTTTATTGATTTCATTATTACATGACTGTTCAGCCGGTTGTTTCAATATGTGAATGTTGTGATGATGATGATGGTGTTGAGCTTGAAGGATGACGGTCTATGAATGATTTCGAGGATGGGTGGTCTAAAGTTTAAGAGTAAAGGAGAGATTCTGATGAATACAATTGAAGATTGTTACGAGATATTGATGATGATGGGTTTGAAACTCGCGGAAGGTATAATCGATGGATGAGCAGGTAACCAAGTGGTGGTGATGGACTGAACGATGAAAAAGGTTATTGAAAGGCAGCGGTTTATGAGTTGCATATGGTGAAATGCGATTTTGTGAACAAGGAAAAGGTGAAGGGTCTGTGTATATCGATGGAAGGAAGTTTGAGGTTGGTGATTTTTCTATGAGTCAATTTAACGAGGGTTGCGGTTTTGTAGAAGAGGATGATGTGGTTCAGTTAAGGTTGTGTAGTTGTATCGTGAAACCGAGGTAAGCTTATGGGTTAATAAGTTTTCTATATGTTCTTGTTATATTTTTCTTTGTGGTATTCTCTGTCATTTTATACTAAATGAGGTGTCATGCTTTATTGCTTTTTTGATACAGTTTTTGTTATAACTACTTTGGTACAATGGTTATTTTCTTGCGCAAATTTGATGCAGGGCAACAGGTCTGGTTTGTAGCAGCACATGGTACTGTTATTATTGGAGTTTTATGGACAGTAAAAGCAGGTTTTTATGCAGGTTGCTTGGCGGTTTTGGAGAACAAGTTTGGAAATGTAGGCTACTTGTGGCAAAAGAAACTTGGTCTTGGAGGACATAGGTCTTGAAAAATTGTAAAGGCTTTAGGGCATTAGGTTTTTTAGAACAAAACTAGTGTAATTATTTCCAAATATGGTTTGATCTTTGTAATGGCATGTAATGAATCTTGGAACATAGTAATGTATTTGGCATCTTTGTAATATTTGACTCTTGAATGAAAATGATACAAGTTTGATAATCCAAATTTTATTCTTTTGTTTAGAACAAACAAACATTTGTGAAAAATGTGAATAAGCTTCCCTTTCATGAATCTTGAATGAGTGAAGAACACTTTGAATTATTTGTAACTTGAATCCTTGTATTTTTCTTGATGAAACTTGGGATCTTCCACGTGAATTTGAAATTAATCTCATGCCTTGCATAATGTTTGGTGACCTTGAAAATAGTTTTGAAATAATGGAATGTGATTAATGATTTGAATCTTGAATGAGCCTTTTTTTTATAACTTCCATCTAGTTAGCATTTTGAATTCACATTATGAAAATTCCAAGTATTCTAAATGAATTCTTCTTCCAAAACGATCTTGAATTCAATCATGCCACTCGAACGAAATTCACCTTGCATCATGTAAGTATAAGAAATCCGATCAAACCTAAAAGGAGTGAATATGATGAGGGTTACGGTTTTGTAGAAGAGGATGATGTGGTTCGGTTACGGTTGAGTGGTTGTATCGTGAAACAGAGGTAAGCTTATGGGTTGATAAGTTTTCTATATGTTCTTGTTATGTGTTTCTTTCTAGTCTTCTCTGTCATTTTATAGTAAATGAAAATAACATTTTGGGGGGAAGATTTGATAAGTTTTGTATAAATGAAGTGTCCTGTTTTATTGCTTTTTTGTTACAGTTTTTGTTATAACTACCTTGGTGCAATGGTTGTTTTCTTCGGCAAATTTGATGCATGGCAGTAGGTTTGGTTTGTAGCAACACGTGGTACTATTATTATTGGAGTTTTATGGACAGTAAAAGCAGATTTTTTATGCAGGTTTCTTGGCGGTTTTGGACAACAAGTTTGGACTGTTATGTAGGCTACTTTTGGCAAAAGAAACTTGGTCTTGAAGGACATAAGTCTTAAAAAATTGTAAAGGCTTTAGGGAATTAGGTTTTTTAGAATAAAACTAGTGTAATTATTTCCAAATATGGTTTGATCTTTGTAATGACATGTAATGAATCTTAGAACATAGTAATGTATTTGGCATCTTTGTAATATTTTACTCTTGAATGAAAATGATACAAGTTTGATAATCCAAATGTTATTCTTTTCTTTAGAACAAACAAACTTGATGACAATTGTGAATATGCTTCCCTTGCATGAATCTTGAATGAGTAAAGAACACTTTGAATTATTTGCAACTTGAATACTTGTATTTGTCTTGTTAAAACTTGGGATCTTCCACGTGAATTTGAAATAAATCTCATGCCTTGCATAATGTTTGATGACCTTGAAATATCATGCCTTGAAAATAGTCTTGAAATAATGGAATTGAATGATTGATTTGAATCTTGAATGAGCCTTTTTTGATAACTTCCATCTAGTTAGCATTTTAAATTCAAATGATGAAAATTCCAAGTATTCAAAATGAATTCTTCCAAAACGATCTTGAATTCAATCATGCCACTCGAACGAAATTTACCTTGCATCATGTAAGTATAAGAAATCAGATCAAACCTAAAAGGATTTGAATGATATCACTAGAAGAGGGATTCAAGGCAAAAGGTTATTGCATTGAAAAGTTGGCACCATGAATTTTATCAAAAGTCAATAAACCTTTAAGTCCATAAAAATGACCTATAACGTTTAACTAAATTTCATGGCCTCCCAAACACAATTTGACTTTGATTCTTATAGAAAACCTGTTGATGATATTCTTCATGACAATGTGCAAAAATATTCATCTCAAGATGTTGAAAATTGAGGAAATTATGATTCTTGGAAGTCAGGAAACAGTGACTTGAGATTAGGTCAAAGTCAAAAAGTGACCTCAAAAGTATTCAAATTTTTTATGATCTTTCGCACATAATCGACTCTTGACTTGTAAAGAGAAATTGGAGATGACGTCAAGGATATTCATACGCAAAAAGAACCACTCAAAATATCAAATAATAAATAAGTTACAATCGTTTGAACTTGATCTTGAAAATGTTGACTTTTTGCCCAATACAGTTAGCTTCAGTTATCTGAACTATTGACTGAGCAAACTTGCGATGCGAGGCATGAAATTTGATATGAGCAATCTTGAATACATATGAAGCAATATGAAAGCCACTTGAGACCTTGAAAAACCAATCTTGCTTGAGAAATACCAAACCCTAGTCGTGGACTCAATGCTTAGGAGGAGAATTTGTCTGATCAAACCATGAGCCATCTTGAGCATTTGAGAAACCCTAGGAGAATATCTTGAATGAAAATGGGAGAAAAAATTTTGGGGTACAATAATATGCAATCCCAACCCCTTTCTTCTCTAAGTCTTTCCACAAAATCTCTCTAGGAACTCTATCATATGCCTTCTCCAATTCAATAAAAATGAAGTGCAAGTCTTGTTGGTCCATCCGATATCGCTCTATCACCTGTAGTAGTTGGTATATCGCTTCCATGGTCGAACTCTCAGGCATAAAACCAAATTGATTCTCAGTGACTTGAGTCTCTTTTTTTAGTATTCGTTCAATCACTCTGTCCTATAACTTCATGGTATGACTCATAAGCTTAATCCTCTTATAATTTGCACAATTTTATATATCTCCCATATTCTTATAGATTAGAACTATAGTGATTCTTCTCCATTCACCCGACATTTACTTTCACCTTATAATTTCATTAAAGAGTTTGGTGAACCACTCAATACCTATATCTCCAAGAACTTTCCACACTTTAATATGTATGTTGTCTGACCCAAACACCTTAATGTTACTCATCCTTTTCAACGCTTCTTTTACCTCTTGTTTCTGAATCGGACGATAATAATTATAGTTTCGATCTTCTTCTCTAATGTTAAGTCGACGAGAGAATCTGGAGAGATATCATATTCATAAAATAAATTATAGAAATACATCTTCCACCTGTCTTTTATATTCATTTTCTAAACCAAGAATTTACCATCTAAAAAAAATAATATAAACATATGTTTTTATTGTAATAGAAATACAAAAGTATATAATAGACCATACAGTTTAATAGATTTGTTGTTCGATTTGTTTTTTATGTAAATAATCCCTTGACAGACAATATGGACCCATTCCTTCAACACCTCCTTCGTCCAAGGAATAAAAAACGTGTAGGCTCAAACCCATATATGGAATCACCTTTTTGCACCAAGTACAAGAATCAGCCATTAATTCAAACAACCATAAATGTTACATTTACTCGGTGGTTCGTCTTCCATACTACTTCATTCATGGCAGTGGCCTCATGACATGTGCCATATATATGGCAACGACAGAGAAAAGAAACATAAGAACCAAATTCACTGAACATGTTGGGATCACGAGGAAGACGCAGGAAAACTTGTAAACAAAGACACAAATCAACACTTGTCACATTTTAAATGGCTGAGAGTGCATGTCGCATTAATGATTAATCACACATGATCATGACGCAGTTACGCAAGACAAATAAACGTTTAGGCACAAAAGATGCATGAAAATGGCCCAAGCTAAACATGCACTACCCTGAAAGCAAATAATAAAGCATATATGCATGTGCTGTATACGTATACAGACAAAACCAGTGGTCACCTCACATAGACATGCCACATGCATCAAATTATTTAAGGAAAGTAAAGAAAATACTAGAAGGATGTGTGTAAGAATTTTGAGACAGAAAAAAAAAGGAAAAATGTAAGCGGTTTCATAATAAAAATCATCATTATTGTAGGATTGTTTACTTTTAAATTTGGTAAATAACGCTGGTCTCTTGAAAACAAGTTTACAGACGAGATAGATCAGGAAATTTTGGAGTAATGTCTTAATTCACGCGCGTAGTCAAAACATTTTTAGAAAGGATACGTTCGACTGGGAGTCAAACGTTTTAAATTGTAAAAGATAATGACGAAAAGACAAAGTAAAGGAGACAAAAAGCGTTTTAAATTGTAAAAGATAATGACATAACATTAAAGAAAGATTGAAAAGTAGGTTGGTTCAAACATACATTGCCTTTGTCTGACTCATTTCACTTGTTCGCTTGGTTATTTTGAGTGACTGGCGTGCAAGAATGTGAAAATTTTGACCCATTTACAAAGGTGCACTAAGTGCTTTATTTATAATACACAGAAATAACTACTTTCTAAGTGAGCTTCGTTTCTTTGCATGTCACATGTTCTTCGTAACTTCCCCTCACGAACCCACGTTCTCCATTGTGGTCGAATTCACGTTCTCCCTCTATAACGTTTCGCCTTTACATTTTAGGCGCTTATGGGCCTTTTAACTCTATTAGGCTTCTCAGCCCTCCTGGGTCCAATTTATTCACCATGAACCTTTCTCTGATCGACTGCGCTTACAAAACCTTGGTTGACTGCCTGTGAAATCAACCATGGTCGACATGCTTATGTAGTCGACTCCTTATAATTTAATGCTTTTTAATGCTCTTAAAAGAGCCTTTTTGACTTTTGGTTTGAATTTTTCTCTTTATGAAAATTCCAGCCAACAAATTGCCCCCCAAAATGTCATTTTCAACTAAAAGAATAGAAACAGACATTTTAATCATTTTCTCTTAGTGCAAAGTGACGTCATTGTAATCATGACTTTATTCTTCAAAAGTTACATCAGCAATCACACAACCACTTCCCTACTTTCTAGCTTCAACTTCTTAGGACAATCATGACCTCTAACTCACCAACTTCCTCACCTCAGTTGCCATCTGTTTGACATGTGTCGGTCGTGTGGCCATAATTTTTCCACTTTCTTCCCAAACATTTGGTTTCTTTGGTGGTATAAATACCATTTTCAATCCTTCATTTTCTCTTTACGCTTTCTTTGCATCCTTAATCTTTTAGCTTCCAAATTCAGCAAACAAACCCACCTTCGTTTTTACTCAAAGCTTCCAATCACCTTCCATGGCGCCTCCAAGCCAAGTTGTTGAACACATTAACGCTCCTCACTCGTTTGAGCTAGTTTCCACCAAGCCTAATTTCCTCGCTGTTGATGGAAAAACCTGTGTGTTGGAACCAAACGCATCACACAAAATTGCTACTTTCCATTCTAATTTATTGCTTCCATTTGTCTGCAACAACACTGCATACTCTCTTATGGGACTCACCCCCTCGGTGATATTAGGGAACTAAAAAATCTGAAAAAATGCTTTCGTATTCATAGAAGCACAAGGCCCCCTATCGCCCGAAAGTTTCCTTTAGAATTCTCTCACATCTATAGGACCTCAAAGGTTTTTCGCTCTGCTCCTGCTATCAACTAAGACTACGTTGCATGGTTAAATAAGGTGGAAAAAGTTAAAGGTGATGTTTGGAAATCCCAAGGTATTTTTGAGTTGATTCAACTTTCTAGGGCTGGTCCTAGTTATTGCAACTATAGGATGATTTTTTCCCTCTACTTCTGAGAGAGTTCCACAAACACCTTCCATTTTGCGACTAGTATGCTAACTCACATGTTGTTTGATGTTGCGGCTATTACTGGCCTTCGTCCTAGAGGTGAAACTTTCATCCCCATTGAGGTTGACAAAGACATTATTCTTTTTGATAAGGATGTTGCTGGTTTCACCAAGTACGTGGACTATTTTCACGCTAAGGATGTTGACACGGTGTCTGATGAAGAGCACATCGACTTTCTGGCCTTGTGGCTCTATAAATATATTTTCTGCAGTAGGTTTCTAAAGGTGGTCAAACGTTTCATTGCATTGGCGCATCACCCCCACATGGGTCGAAACACTTGCTTGAGCAAACTTATCCTGGGGTCGCTTTATGAATCGCTTAGTGTGGGGGTCGATCAGATGACCTCTCTTGCACCAACTGCCAGTTATCTGCTTGCTGGGCCATTTTGGCTGCTGCAATTGTGGCTAAATGCCACCTTTGGGGATTAGCTTAAATTGAATCTTTCAGAAGCACAAAAGGCATTCTTTTCGAATCATGCCATTGAAGGTCCACGTCTTGCTGCAATGACACCGTCCAACAACGACCTGACTCGAGAGGAGGCGCTTGAAACATACTTGATGTTTTTCTTCAGGTGTATCTCTTTTCACCCCAGTATGGCGCCATTTGCTTCAAGACCATGTGGTCCTGAATGGTTTACTCGACCATTTCCCTCTGCTGAGCCAACGCAAGTCCCTGAATCTAAAGCCGTTTGGCAAGCTTTTCTGACCCCTATGCTTATAACGTCTAGGGTGGATGCTAATGATAGGGTAACACTTTTGTGTTACCAACCCAATCTGGTGGCCAAAAATTTGATTTGTCCTAACCTTTTCCTCGCAGCCTTTATAAGCCATCAAACGTGATGTGCCTTTCGTCCCAAAGCTACAACGAAGTGGAGTGCGCTCAATGCCTCCAACACTTTGCTGGTGACACCCTGTTGGCTGAAGATTTTGATGATACAGTTCAAAATGAAGCAATATGGATGTTTCGTGGGAAAAGAGCAAAATGTTACAGTTCAGAATGGTAGAAGCGGTTCTTCGAACGGACATGTCAAAGCTCGGAGCTTTGAGTGACAGTTGTGAAGATATATTTAAAAGAAGCCTCGAAGTGGTAACGAGACTGTGTCTGTGAAATGAGTTCGAAGCGAAGATTGCCAAGGCATTTGAAATTCAAACGCGAGCGGGATGTTGGAATTCAAATATATATGCGCTGGAGCGTTCGAAGACGCGTGGAAGCTAGAGAGGAGCAGTGCTCTGCATGTTCCGAACGTGGCAGAATCTTATAAGCAAGACCGTTATGGTCGAAGTAGTATAAATAGAAGTCTTAGTATCAGGATTTCGTGTGTCATATTTATTGTACAAAATTCAGTAAACATTCAAAATACCACATGGATAGGGAAACGAATGCTCGAACAATGTACGTATGATAACACCAAACATTTATAATTCAGTAAAAATCTTTACCTTTTCCAGTTTATTTTCCATTTTCATGTCAATGTCATTCAAATACCTTTACATTCAAAGTCATTTACTTATTTCTTGCATTTAAACGATTTTCTTCTATTCGAATCCTTTACATTTCAGAAACTCTTTTACATTTCATGCTTTTATATTCATGCTTTTTACATTAAAGTCTTTACATTCAAAGTCATTTACTTATTTCTGCATTTAAACATTTCTTTGCCATCGAATCTTTATTCATTCATTTCAGTTTCGTATTTCTTTACTTGATCATGTCATTAGATTCTTTTAACATGGTAATCGAAGTGAATTGAACGTCTATAAAACATTCTAAATACAAATCCTAACTATGAATATCAGTTTTGCAATTAGATTTATCCAAACGACCAATACCCCATAGGATCAATCTAGTCGATCCTGCAAGTTACCAGAGAGATTAAATAACAGTCATTAAGATTATTTGATAGTTTGGAGGACTAGCGGTTGTTTACCAGAAATCACTGTAAACAAATTGGCACACCTGGTGGGACAGTCATTGGTCGTTACGAAATTTAAAACAAAGTAAATATTGTTAGAATATAATCATTGTAAAAGTTCTTTCTGAGTGATAAGTTCGTTGTTATATGAACCTTAGAAGTGGTAGAATAACCAATAGCAACCAACCCTTACCCAGAAGAAAACGTAATAACAAGATGTCTAATCCAAACAATCAACAAGGGGAACAAAATTCCCCACATGGAACATGCACTAATATGTCTGCTTCGACGGGAACGTCTAATGCGATCCCTTCAAGCGCACAGTCTGTTGCATCTTCTGCCAGTAGTGTGGCCCCAAAATGAGCAAGTGGCATGACGACCAACGGTTCGACCCTAGGAAATGCATGAACCACTGGTTGTCTTGTGGGATTTGTCCCACCATCAGGGACACAAGCCCATTTCGCCACCCCACTAACTAGACCACCCGGTTTCGATGGTAACAGACACAAAATTCCCTCTTATGGAATGCCAATATCTTTTATGGCAGGTTTACACAATTCCACATCGAATTCGTCACCACAATTTGGATCCGGATCTGGGGCCAACCAATTTATGACAAATACCCAAGGTTCAGTGGGTCACAATACATTGCCTATCTTAACCACAAAAAATCAGTTGGCCTTTAGGCAATTAATGGATGATAGTAACCATAATATGATAGGAGTGTTAGCACAAACTATGCAAGAGATCTTTGCCCCAATAGTACAAAATGTAACTGTAACCAACAGAGAAAACGCGGACAACATGAGTCGAATAGCAGATTTTTTCGCTCCGCCAGAAAGGCGTAGGCAGAATCAGGCGGGGGTTCGAGTGAACATACCCATCATAGAGCAAATTGCCGATGACCCACCCTATAGACCAGCCAGAGAGGGGGTTAACTTGGGGGCAAGGGCACAAAGGTTAGAAGCCCCAGTGATTCGAGACCCACAAAGGGGAATTATAGAACCTGGGGCAAGGGTCGAAAGGTTAGAAGTCCCAGAGTTTCGAGAAGAACAACCTAGAGGAGTTGTCATGGTGGGACGACACCAAGATGCTGATGAAGTCGTTCATAGAATTCGAAATGACAACATCTTGGCAGAAAATAATTTAACCACCATGACAGAAAGGATTATGGCTCAAAATAGTCTCAATACAGGTATTAGAAGGCCAAACTATTCCTCTCCCATAATAGATTATGTGATGCACACTGATTTACCAAGGGGATATAAAGTCCCTAAATTTACAAAGTTCGCTGGAGACACCAATGAATCAATAGTCGAACACATAGCCAGGTATCTAACCGAAGCAGGAGATATAGCAAATAATGAAGACCTTAGGATTAAATATTTCCCAAGTTCCCTAACTAAGAACGCTTTCACATGGTTCACCACTTTTCCTCCTGGGTCCATAGATACTTGGGCTCTGTTGGAGAGGTTATTTCATGAACAATTCTACATGGGACAATCTAAAATAAGCTTGAAAGAGTTAGCCAGTGTCAAGAGGAAGTTTACTGAACCCATAGATGATTATCTGAATAGGTTCAGACTCTTGAAGTTTAGATGTTTCACAGTAGTTCCCGAACATGAGTTAGTCGAAATGGCTGCTGGTGGCCTAGATTACTCCATTCGAAAGAAATTAGATACACAACACTTGAGGGATATGGCCCAACTAGCAGACAGGGTTCGACAAGTCGAAAGACTAAAAGCCGAGAAGGCCAGAGTTTTTAAAAATAACAAGAAATAAAGGGTCTCCTATGTTGGAACTGAGGAAGCAGAAGATTACCCTGAATTCGAAGAGGTCGAAATTGATCTCGCTGAATTGAAAAAGGCTCCCCCTTATTCCTGTAAATTACTAGTTCCCACAAAAGGGAAAGAAATTATTGAAAATGAGAAAAGTGACAAATTCCTAAAGAAGGTGTATACTTTCGATGTAACAAAGTGTGACGAGATTTTTGATTTGCTTGTCAAAGATGGCCAACTAATTGTGCCATCGAATGTCAAAATACCTCCTTTAGATCAAAGAAAGAAAAGAGGATTTTGTAAGTATCACAGTTTCCTAGGCCACAAAACCTCACAGTGTTTTCTTTTCAGGGATCTGATTCAAAATGCAATTAAGGATGGCAGATTGAAATTCGCTGACAAATCAAAAATGAAAGTAGATGAAGACCCTTTGGATGTTGCAGACACCAATTACTCCGAGCCTGCATGCATTGGAGAAATCAATATGGTGGAAGCAGATCAAGATGACACTCCATTAGGAGAAAAAAGCACTGAGAATAAAAAATGTGTGTTAGTCGAAGTCAACAAGGGGGTCACTGAGGACGTCCATAAGCAACTAGAGGCTTCGATCGAAGCAGTACCTTTGGCTGTTTCGAAAGAGATCCAGGCTACTGAAGGCCAGGAGAACCAAAAGTAAGAGTTGACACAGGTTACTGAAGGCCTGAGGCTAAAATTGGAGAAAGTCCATATCACAAAGCCAGCCTCCCCTCAGAAAGAAATATGGGATACTTTGGGAGAGCCCATTGGAAAGTTTGACTACTTGGTGAAGTATTCTGCCCCAGAAAGTTCAAAAATCCAAATCGAAGATGTCAAACCTACAGGATGGGGAGATGATTACATAAAGGGGGAGGATGTAGATGTAAACATGGTGGATATGGAGAGACCTCGTTCCAAAATGGAGGAGATGGAAAGATACCTAGAAAAAGAAAAATACAAAATGGAGGATAATTATGCTAGGGATGCCAGTCTTAAAGACTACCTCATGTTGTGCCACAAAGGAGAAGCCGAAATGATACTATGCCCTAGATGCAGCATCATCTGCAACCAGAGAATTGCTGCAGACTTCGAGAGGAAACAAAGGGCACGAACTGGCATCAACTGGCGCCAGGATAACCAGTTATTCAGATGTTACCCTAAAGCTGGAGAAAGTTTGTTGGAGTTTTTGGTTCGCTGTCACAAAGGGGCAACCAAATGCCTAGTATGCCCAAGGTGTTCTGCAGTGTACGATCAAAATATGGCTGGAGCCTTCGAAACAATCCCTTTCGCCCCATGCTGGAACCACAAAGAGACTGGTCAGATGAGCCAACGTTTCGAGAGCAACTACACTCAACGAAGGCCTGATAGTCCTCATCCCAAAGGCGCTCGAAGGGTAACGTTCAAAATTCCTGCTGAAATACCAACAGACAAATGGCTGCAAGTCAGAACTGACAAGGGCAAAGACAAATGGAGAAATAATGAACGAAACGCACGCCACGCTATGACATATATAAGGCAGTTCAATATGGCGAAGAGGGAAGAAGTGAGGTTAGAAAACTACAAAGGAAGAAACCATATGTCAAGATCACAATGGCGAAGGCAACAGAGAATTCGAAAGGCTGAAAGGGAAGCTATGGCAGATAAAGGAGCAACTTCGATCAAAAACCAAGGAGAATCAAGCACCAACAAACCTACACCAAATAATCAACCTGAGGACAAACCCCCAGTTAGTAGGAGACTCTTCTCTGAAACACAACCAAATGAATCGAAGGAGTACACACCAAGTCCAGAAGAAGACGGGGATATGCTAACGGACAACTTCGAATCAGAGGGGGAGTCTTCACTCAATATCAATTGCAACGTGGTATCTGTACTACCTTGTGAGTTTGGACAGGAAACTGAAATCGAAGAGCATGAGGAGGATGATACAATAGATCTGATGAAGCATAGGCCAGTGTGTTACTACGTAATGGATAACGGAGTTGTCGAAGAGCAGAATGCTTTGTTCGAGCACCCAGAGCCAGCTATGAAAAATCATCTGAAGCCATTATTTATTAGAGAAAAGGTTGGTACCCAAGGCGTAAATAAGGTCCTTGTGGATGGAGGCGCTGCAGTGAACTTAATACCCCATTTCATGCTGAAAAAGTTAGGAATACACGAGGGTGATATCAAACCACACAACATGGTCCTATCCAACTATGAAGGGAAAGTAGGTCAAACATTGGGGGTAGTTCAACTAGACTTGACGGTAGGATCGAGCTGCAGGCCCACCATGTTCATGGTAATCGAAGCCAAAGCCAACTACAACTTATTGTTGGGAAGAGAGTGGATCCATGGCGTAGGAGCAGTCCCTTCATCAATGCATCAGAGGTTAGTATTATGGAGAGAAGATTGCATTGTTGAGAACATATAAGCTTACCAAAGCTACTTCATGACAGCAGTCAACTTAGTTGATAAGAGAAATTATGACAAACACTTGGCCAAGATTGCTCCTTGTGCCCCTAACGACGAAATCAACGAAACCAGGAACGCACACTATTATATGACCCTTCGCCATGATGGCATGTATTGGGATAGAAGAATAGTCAGTGAAGATGAAGGAGTCGAAGGTACTACGCAAAGACGGCCAGCAGGCTGGGAGTTCGACAACCTTGCTCATGATTGAGTCCTCCTTCTTCGAAAGGATTTCGGCCTATATGGCTGAGAATGAATGGAAAGCGACCTTAGAGGCTGAAATAGATAAATTGGCTGTAGAAGTGAACGAAATAAATGGGGATGGTTCGAAAGGCTCACCCTTTGAAGAATACGAAATAGATCAAAGGCTAGATGCCATCTATGATAAAGAACCCTTAGGCTTCGAGAAGGACCCCACAGACTCAGGTGCCAAAATGTTGGCGCAGGATCCGCTCGAAGAAGTGAATTTGGGGGATGAGAACACGAAAAGAATAACCTACATAAGCGCAAAACTTAATCCAGGCCTCAAGCAGGAAGTGATCGAAGTCCTCAAGAGAAACAAAGATTGCTTCGCGTGGGACTATGATGAAATGCCTAGTTTAAAGAGGGAGTTAGTGGAGCACAGACTTCCAATCAAGGATGGAAAGAAGCCTATCAAGTAAACTCCTAGAAGATTCGCACCAGCGGTTCTCACAAAGATCAAAGCTGAGATCGAAAGGTTACTGCGCTGCAGATTCGTCAGAACCACAAGGTATGTCGAATGGTTAGCAAATATAGTGCCTGTTATTAAGAAAAATGGCTCTCTGAGAATTTGCATAGATTTTAGGGATTTAAATACTGCAACCCCTAAAGATGAGTACTCCATGCCTGTGGCAGAAATGTTAATAGACTCTGCTGCAGGATTCGAATATTTAAGTATGTTAGATGGATACTCTGTGTACAATCAGATTTTTATTGCTGAAGAAGATGTTGCCAAGACAGCATTTCGTTGCCCAGGAGCCTTAGGCACCTACGAATGGGTAGTGATGCCTTTTGGTTTAAAAAATGCTGGGGAAACTTATCAAAGGGCAATGAATTCTATTTTCCATGATTTCATTGAAACCTTTATGCAGGTGTATATTGATGATATAGTCATCAAATCTATATCTGCAGAAACCCATTTGCATCATTTGAGCCAATCATTCGAACGAATGAGAAAACATGGCTTAAAATGAACCCCCTTAAGTGTGCATTTTTTGTGCAGGCTGGAGATTTCCTTGGCTTTGTGGTTCATAAAAAAGGAATCGAGATCAACCAAAATAAGACCAAAGCCATAATGGAGACGAAAGCACCTACATCAAAAAGGGAGCTGCAATCTTTGCTAGGGAAGATTAACTTTCTCAGAAGGTTCATTTCGAATCTAAGTGGAAGAACCCAATCTTTCTCTCTGTTGCTTCGTTCGAAGCAAGGCCAAGCCTTCGAGTGGAACGAAGCCCATCAGGAGGCATTTGACAAGATAAAAAGATATCTCTCTCAGCCTCCTATCTTGTCTCCACCTTCATGGGGAAAGCCCATGAGATTGTACATATCCACCTCTGAAGTTAGTATAGGTAGTATGTTAGCACAAGAAGATAGCAATGGAATCGAAAGGGCCATATACTATTTAAGTAGGGTATTGAATGATGCATAGACTAGATATAGCAATATAGAAAAGCTATGTCTCTGTTTGTACTTTTCTTGTATGAAACTTAAGTATTATATAAAGCCTGTTGATGTTTATGTTTCATCTCATTTCGATGTTATCAAACACATGCTTTCGAAACCAATAATGGATAGCAGAGTTGGTAAATGGGCTTTAGCCTTAACAAAATATTCTTTGACTTTCATGCCTTTAAGAGCTGTGAAAGGTCAAGTAATTTCTGATTTCATTGTGGACCATTCACTGGTCGAAAAGACTGTCATGGGTTACGTTGAAATGCAACCTTGGAAATTATACTTTGATGGTTCGACCCATAGGGATGGTAGTGGTGTTGGATTTCTTATAATTTCTCCTGAAGGAATTCCAACAAAATTCAAGTATAAGTTAGATGGTCCTCGTTGCTCAAACAACGAAGCTGAGTACGAAGCGCTTATTGTTGGACTTGAAGCTTTGTTGGAATTGGGGGCAACTAGAGTCGAAATTAAAGGAGACTCAGAGTTAGTGGTCAAGCAAATAACAAAGGAGTACAAATGCATAAAGTAAAATCTGATGACATACTTCGTCATAGTTAACAGGCTACTTAGAAAATTCGAATACATGGATATTCAACATATACCAAGAATAGAAAACCAAGAAGCAAATGACTTAGCACAGTTGGCTTCAGGTTATAAAGTTTCTACCAAAAACTTTGAGGATTTGGTCGAATTAAGAGGTAGGGTTATGGCTACTAGACTCATATCATCAGATCTAGAGAATATAAAATTAGGTTATACTGATAAACAGGGATTCGAAGTACTAGCCATAGACACCTTATCAGATGCGGATTGGCGAAGTCCACTTGTGAGTTATTTAACAAATCCAACATTGAATGTTGATAGGAAGATAAAATATAGAGCATTATCATATGTCCTCATGGGAAATGAATTGTCCAAAAAGACCCAGGAAGGCGTATTACTGAAATGCCTAGGAGAAAGTGAGGCATACTTAGCATTGTCAGAAGTTCACAATGGGGCATGTGGGGCACATCAAGCAGGTCATAAAATGAAATGGTTGTTATTTTGATATGGCATATATTGGCCCAGCATGCTCAAAGATTGTATAGACTTTGCTAAAGGGTGTGAAGAATTCCAGAAACATGCAGGGATTCAACATGCTCCTGCAAGTGAGTTACATTCGATCATTAAACCATGGCCCTTTAGAGGATGGGCATTAGATTTAATAGGAGAAATTAATCCTGCTTCGTCTAAAGGACAAAAATATATCTTGGTAGGAATAGATTATTTTACCAAGTGGATCGAAGCAATACCATTAATAGCTGCTGAATAAGAGGCTATTATTGAGTTCATACAGAAACAAATTATCTATAGGTTCGAATTGCCAGAGAGCATAACCACAGACCAAGGTTCTGTGTTTACTGGTAGGAAGATGCAAGAATTTGCTCAAGATATGGGGTTTAGATTACTAACATCAACACCATATTATGCTCAAGCAAATGGTCAGGTCGAAGCAGCCAATAAAGTGATAATAGGGTTAATTAAGAAACATGTTGGTAAAAAGCCAAGGAACTGGCACAAGACTTTGGACCAAATACTATGGGCCTGTAGAACATCTCCTAAAGAAGCTACTAATACCACGCGTTTCCAACTAACATTTAGTCATGATGCAGTTCTACCAGTAGAAATTAATCTACAATCAGTTCGAATTCAAAGACAAAACGAGATCCCATCTGCATTATATTGGGAGATGATGATGAATGAGTTAGTTGAGTTAGATGAAGTTAGATTGCATGCATTGGAAATCCTAATGAGACAAAAGGAATGGGTAGCCAGGGCATATAACAAAAGGGTGAAAGGAAAAGCATTCACTATTAATGACTTAGTCTGGAAAGTCATATTGCCCATGGACAAGAAAAATAAAACATTAGGTAAACGGTCACCTCATTGGGAAGGGCCTTTTCGAATAGTAAAGATATTTTCAAACAATGCATATGAAATCAAAGAGTTGGCTGATGATAAGCGAATCCTAAAGGTTAATGGGAAATATTTAAAGAAATATAAGTCACGCCTGCAAGAGATTCGAATAATAACAACATAATCGAAGCATCATAAAGGAATGCCAAAATGGTAATATAGATTGCCAAAATGGCGTTGTTTGGATATTACAGACCAAAATTCAACCAAGATTCAAAACTAATTAAATAAACAGAGATTTAAAAATAGGCATTGTTCCTCAATCTATCAAAAGTACTCCGAAAGGACTCAAGCCTTTGTTGAGTGAAGCGCCTTGCTCCTTCCAGGGTAGCTACTTCTCCCTTAAGTTGCTCTGCTGCTTCCATTTCTGCAAGTCCTTTGTTGAGGAGCTCTTCGAGCTGATTGCCAGCAGTATTGGTTTCATATGCCAATTGTTGTTGTTGAGCCTCCTTAACCTTTTGTTGGAGCTCTTGAATTTGCTTTTCCCAGAGAAGAATAGACTGAGCTCGAGCTTCATAGTCAGTTTTGGCTTGCTTTATATGCATGGCTTGGTCTTCAGCTTCTTTAGAGAGCTTCGAAGCATGCTCATAAGCAACGTCCATGGCAGTTCGTTTCTACTGGACCTTATTAGTAGCAAATTTGTCTTGAAGAAGACACCCAGTCACGTTATCTAACAAAGCTTGAAGATCGAATAATATGGTGCTGACTGGCAAAGAACAGGTGGCGAGGTTAACTTGTGTAAGTAGCTCTTTCATGGTATAGCAAGCTGTACTATCCTTCTTGAGCACTTCGAACAAGTCCACATCAAGGATTGTTCTCCTAATTTTGTTAAGGAGTACAACTCTATCATCTGAGGGCAATGGATCGTTAGTCGAACTAGTACCAGCCCTAGCAAGAGGAGTGTCCCTTTGAGCTAGTTTAGCCTTCATATACCCAATTGGGTCATTTCGTCTTAGGAGAGCTAACTCCTCTTCAGTCATTTGAGATTGAGACGATTGAGGAAGTTCCATACGCAAGGGAGTCACATCCATCTCGACTTCCATAGGCTCATTGGTCTGGTCACCATCACCTTCACTTTTTTCTTGCTCATTGCCTTCTTCATCATCAACCAGATCCACCACTTCGATATCATTGTTCTCACTGCTATTGACATCTGACTCTATTCCATCAGTCGAACCATTCTGGGCATCTTCTTCCTCGGATCCTTCCTCTGCAGATTCTTCGTTCTCTTGATCAGAATCAGCCTTCTCCTCTTCAGCATGAATGTCCTTTGGGCTCTCTTGAAGGGTTTCGAGAGGAGACTTTAGAAGAGAAGTTTCTGGTAAAATCTCTGCAGACTCATGAGGCATTGCTTCGTTCGTTTCTTTCAAAGGAGGAGAAGTGCCTTGGTCATCTTGTTGCTCTGAAGCCCCAGTCGGAACCGCCATGTTGGAGGATCCTTTGTTTTGCACTAGGTTACTGGAGTCCCCATGAGGAGAAGAGTTGATGGGAGCAGCAGTCTTTGATGGAGGAGTCGAAATAGTAGGAGTTGGGTTCGAAATGTCCTACAGAGACAAAGAATATTAAGAGCATGCACCAAGGTAATGAATAACTATTTTTGTTAAAGATTCGAGTTCAATTTACCTGTGGATTCTCAGAGGAAAGGTTACTATCTATATGTTCCAACATTATGTTGGAGGTCGAAGGTGGATTTTTGGATTTTGTTGAGGGAGCAATATCTATGGAATCGAGTCCAGAAATGCCAGTTGGTTCAGCGCCTTTGGAAACTTCTTTCTTCTTCTTCTTCTTCGAAGCGGTTGGTGAATTCCCTCCAGCATTGGGATTCTTCCCAGTAGTGCTTGGTTTCCTTTTCTTCGGAGTGGTTGGTGGAAGTTTGTTAGTCTGAAAAGATTTAAACATGAGTTAGATCTAAATCATGAATTTCAGTTTATTTGAAACATCAGGGCTAATTGGTTACCTTTGGAGTTGGAACAGTTGTTATTGCTGGTGTTGTTGTTGTTTTAGTAGTTGTTGTTGGTATGGCTAAGAGCACATCATCAATGGTTTCGACAGATTGTTTGGAGGTGCTTCCTTCTTTAGACTTCGAAGCAACGAACTTTATCCTGATGGCTGAAAATCGAAACAATTAAGGTAAATGTTAAAAATGAAGAAAGTAAGAAACATTTGGGATTTTCCCAAGCATTCACACCTGCTCCTTGATTAGATATAATCGACATGGCAGAAAGGTCATAGCGAAGATGTCCTGGGAAATCATGGAGCCAATGACGAGCCCATGTCACAGTCTCAGATGGCTTTAGTTTCTTTTGATATTTGTATTTGAACATCTCTTTGCAAGTCAACCACCAAGGGTATGGAGGAAACCAAGCCAGAGCCAGTTCTGAGGTAGGCAATCTAGGAAATTTAGGTGGATGCATTTCGAGTGCCAACCTATACCTATCCTCAGGTGACAACCCTGAAGGAAGTTTGAACTTAGAAATTTTTTCTTTAAATTTTTCCTTCAAGGTCTGGGATGCTCGATACACAGTGGTTTCCAAGCGTGTAGGATCATAAGTTGTTTCGAAATAGTTCTGAAAAGCCCTAATCTCTTTGGCGTGAGTGAACATACCTTTCTTGGAGTGTACCTGCACATCAAACGCATCAGTTAGTTTCTGTTGAATGGA
This sequence comes from Vicia faba, assembly GCA_948472305.1. Lineage (NCBI taxonomy): Eukaryota > Viridiplantae > Streptophyta > Magnoliopsida > Fabales > Fabaceae > Vicia > Vicia faba. The sequence goes on from OX451737.1 coordinate 1,270,178,110, forward strand.
GAGGGTATCGAACATATAAGATTGATAGAACTTAGTCCACCATTCCAGAAAACCCTTCGCTGTGAAGTGTGTGGGTTCAAAAGGTAGTAGTTCGAATTGAGCGAAGTCTTGATATTGTTCTTGTTGTAGTTTGACTTCTCTTGCTTTAAAGGTTCGACCAGAAGTGATGGCACTCTGTGTTTGGAACAGAGGTTCAGGGATTAATTGGTACAGGCCAAATTGTCTGGAAACAAAGTTAGGTTGATAGGCAAAGAGGAAGATTTGATTCTTGGAAGGAGTGATTCGTGAGGAAATTAATCTAGGAAGCAAAAAGGCTTTCCAAATATCTTGAATTTCTTTACTTTTAACTGCTTCTGAAAGAGACATGGTGAACCATGATGGTCCATGAGTCCTTGAAGCAAAGGGTGCCATGGTCTCTTCAAATTTGTGTCTTTTGGATAAAATCAAGATGTAGTTTGAGAAAAGGACCTTGAAGTCATCTTTAACATCATTCGGGGTGAGTTTTCGCAGCCTTGTACCTTCAATATTTCTATCTGCTATCTTCGGATCTTGTTCAACAACGGTGTCAGCAGTTGATAATGAGGATTCAAACATGGCATTAAGCCATAATTGGAGTAACCAGAAGGGGCCAGCTAGAAGGATGTTTTTGGGAGTATGAGATTTCAAACTCGAAACGGCTGATCTTAAGCTTTCATAAAGATCAACAAGTAACAGTTCGCTCAAACATACCCTCCTATTCTCATGTAAGTCTCTAGCTAAAGGGATGAACCTGCTTGCTACCCGTAAGGACCTGCTACAGAATACGTATCTTGATAACCATAAAGTGAGAAAAGCAATATGTTCCACATCTGACACACTATCTCCTTCAGTGTGGTAATGGCTAATGAATTTGGAAAAACTGGCTAATTTGACATCGAAGTCAATAATGCTGGAGTGTTCTTCATTATCAGGGATGTAGGTTTCTCCTAGTGGTGACAAACCAGTGATGGCTGCTATATCGAAAAACGTGGGTGTTATCATTCCCCCAGGGAGATGAAAGGTGTTGTAGGTGTTGTCCCAGAAATATAAGGATGCAAATAACAGTGGGTGACTATAGGTGAAGCCTGGTTTCGATAACTTAATCAGATTATAGATTCCTAATTCCTCCCATTGCTGGGATTTCTTGGCTTCTACTTTGGTGAGCCAGTTTTGGTAAGCTATGTCAGAGGTAGGGCAGGATCGGAATGGTTTAAAGTTGCTCTTCACGTAGTCTAACACAAAGGGATCTTTTGAGGGAACGATTGGAGTTTCTATGGTTTTCGAATCAGAAGACTCGCCTATCTTAGGGATATCCATCTTATTAAACAAGGGCTTAAAGTTGTAACAGACAGGGAAGATTTTTCTAGTATCTTTCAAGATTTCAAAAACTGTAAGAGGACCCATTAGAGCAAACCTCTTTCCAGCAGCGTTAGTTGGAATCAATACCTGAGAGCCGTAGAGCATTTCCCTTTCCTTGGAGATCATTTGAGGGATAAGCACAGATTGACCTTGATAAGTACCGACCTTGCTTTCCATAATTGTTCATGTGTTCTTGCTTTTCTTCTTGGAAGTTTTCTTCAGTTGGGATGATGTTGTTGAAGACATTGTTGAAGATTGTTGGAAGTTTTAGGGTTTTAGTAAGAGGAGAGGAAGAAAAAGTTTCAGAATGTGAAAAAAGAATAAAAGACTAAGTTGATTAGTTTTTATAGTGTGGAAGCTTAAACATCCACTAAGTGAGACTAGGATACGTGGGAGTCGTGGGTTGGATTGAGGAGGAGGTGGCGTAAAGGCTGATATTGGTAATAAGCGTGATTAATAATAATCATTGTTTTATAACCGCACCATGCTGTGAATACTGATTCAAGACGGTTAAGAAATCCAAGAGGCGTCGTGATTGACGTGGTTGAATTCATACACAGTAAATGTTATGATTACTCAAAAGTCACATCAAAATCTTGCAAATATATTTAAAATAAGTGTTTCTCAAAGGATCGAAATACATATTTTAAAGGGGCATTTTGTTGGCTGAAGATTTTGATGATACAGTTCGAAATGAAGCAATATGGATGTTTCGTGGGAATAAAGCAAAATGTTACAGTTCGGAATGGTAGAAGCGGTTCTTCGAACGGACATGTCAAAGCTCGGAGCTTCGAGTGACAGTTGTGAAGATATATTTAAAAGAAGCCTCGAAGTGGTAACGAGACTGTGTCTGTGAAATGAGTTCGAAGCGAAGATTGCCAAGGCATTTGAAATTCAAACGCGAGCGGGATGTTGGAATTCAAATATATATACGCTGGAGCGTTCGAAGACGCGTGGAAGCTAGAGAGGAGCAGTGCTCTGCATGTTCCAAACGTGGGAGAATCTTATAAGCAAGACCGTTATGGTCGAAGTAGTATAAATAGAAGTCTTAGTATTAGGATTTCGTGTGTCATATCTATTGTACAAAATTCAGTAAACATTCAAAATACCACATGGATAGGGAAACAAATGCTCGAACAATGTATGTATGATAACAACAAACATTTATAATTCAGTAAAACTCTTTATCTTTTCCAGTTTATCTTCCATTTTCATGTCAATGTCATTCAAATACCTTTACATTCAAAGTTATTTACTTATTTCTTGCATTTAAACGCTTTTCTTCTATTCGAATCCTTTACATTTCAGAAACTCTTTTACATTTCATGCTTTTATATTCATGATTTTTACATTAAAGTCTTTACATTCAAAGTCATTTACTTATTTCTGCATTTAAACATTTCTTTGCAATCAAATCTTTATTCATTCATTTCAATTTCGTATTTCTTTACTTGATCATGTCATTAGATTCTTTTAACATGGTAATCGAAGTGAATCGAATGTCTATAAAACATTATAAATACAAATCCTAACTATGAATATCAGTTTTGCAATTAGATTTATCCAAACGACCAATACCCCATAGGATCAATCTAGTCGATCCTGCAAGTTACCAGAGAGATTATATAACAGTCATTAAGATTATTTGATAGTTTGGAGGACTATCGGTTGTTTACCAGAAATCACTGTAAACACACCCTCAACCTGAACTTCATCGCCTTCAAACCCCTCTTCTATACAATAAAGGAGTTTTTTTATTGGTGCACCACGAGGTTCGTACAGAAAAATAGGAACCCCAAATCTTTCAAGCATCGATTGGCCAATGTTTTCAAGGCTATGAATCAGAAATTTAAGAAAGGTATGACTTACTATTGTGACCGTCGGTCACGTTATTTTCTTTCTCACTTCTTCATGCTTCGACCTTTAAACTTTGTCTTGTGCTTTTGTTTTCTTCAGTAGTTAAGCACAAGAACCATGCTAGGGGGATGTTAGTAGTGCACTTGTCACTGCTTCTGCTGATGAAGCTTCTGTAACTTACTCTTAGGTAATCTGTTGATTTTGGTGTTTTCTTAATTGATTACATCCCCCATCTAACACGTTGATTATGCTGACCCATTTATAGGCTGCTGAAGCCCACGTTGTTGTCCCTTCTGGACCCTCTCCAAAGAGGAAAAAACACTCTTCCCATGAAGAGAAGCAAGTGGACAACACGCCTTTGCCTATTACCCCCTCAAAATCCAGAAAGTCTTGGTCGACTCGATCTGAAGATGTTTCAAAACAAACTACTTCTGCCACTCTACATGCTCCAGTGGTAGAAAAAATACGAGTCATGCAACCAGCTTCGACTCGCCCAGAGAGCATCATTCTAGCCCTGAAGGGGACTCTCAGGTATCTTTTATATTCCTAAAACTCATTTCCTCTTCAAACTTACTTGTTCCTTTTTAGCTTTCTCCTTACTTGTCTTTGTTTGTTTCAGCAAATAGTCGTTAAACCCAAACATCACCCCATCAAGCTCATTTAAGGACTTCCAAGGGAAAAAAGAAAACTCTTGTGATTATGTCAGATAGTGAATCTAATGATAGAGATTTCAATTCCCCGGTCGATTAGGAAGCCCCTGATTATTCTCCCATCAGTGAGGGGGTGTAAGACAACACCCATAACAACAACTTAGAAGGGGATGCTGGAAATGATGAAATGGAGGGTCTTGAGTATGTTGCTAACATTGATGATACTATCAACCAACAACCTTCTCAAACAACTGAAGAGCCTCCACAAACACATGCTCCTTTTGGTGTTGTTTCAACTCCTTCCAACGTGGTTCCTACCAATACCATGTTTCCTCAAGCCAATTCTGCTTTAAAGCAAAGTAGTCCTTTAGAATACTTGAAGTTTTTGGTGGCTGCTAGAAATCGCTCGACTGATGGGGGCTCTAGCACCTCGATTGTCTCTGGGGGTGTTTCTTATCTTGGAACCCAAGGCGAAGTTCTATGTCATCTGAAAATGCATCTCTTTCATGCTGATCTGATCAACTACTTGGAGGCAGTTCTTGTTGATGGCGCTAAGGTCAAAGAGGCGTTGCAAAAGGTGGACATTCATACAGCCTATCCTCAGGTCGTCACGTTCATGGATGAGGTATCTACTTTTCTTGACCATTTTTTGGTTGACTTTGCCACACGCGAGGAGATCATGGGGAAACGTCTTCCTAAAGAAAAGGAACGTAACATCGAATTGGCCTTCGTGGAGTCCTTCATAACTTCTAGTGAAGCGCAAAAGAAAGCTCTTGATAAATCCAGGGAGGACTTCAAAAAGAGGGCCGATAATATCTCTTTGTGGTAGTGATAAATTGTTATTTTGAAATAACAAATTGAAGAGCTGGAGAAGAAGATTAATGAAGTTGAAACCTCACAAGTTGAAGGATTCGAGACAGATGAAAAGGCGTTGAATGACGAAGTTTCTATTGGGGTTCTTCACTGGGAGCATGTTGAGGCATTGGACATTGAGCTAGCTGAACTAGATACCTCTCTTTCATTGACTAATGCTCGACTGTCCATCGCTTGAGACCGTTATTTGACCTTCAAGGAAAATGTGCCTTTTTAGTCGACTTTGTAATACCTATTGTATCTTGCAGGCCCTTTAGTGGCATTTTACTATGTAATGAATGATTTTTTACTCTTTTCTTACTACAATTTATTGCAAAATAGGTATATATATTTCTTTAAGTATTTACCGTTTACTCTTAATATTCTACCTTCTGACGTGAGCTCTTCGATCTCATAAGCATTACTTGAAAAATCTTGACCCACTCGAAACAGTCCTTCCCAATTTGGTGACCATTTTTCTAGAACTCTATCTCTTCGATTCATGGGTAAGATCACTTTCCAAACCAAGTCTCCAATGACGAACGCTTTTGCATTCACCCTTCTATTATAGGCCTTTGCTACCTGTTCTTTCTACCTGAACAAAGTGTCTAAAGCTGCTAGTCTATATTCTTCAACATCTATCAGCATATCATGCATCATTCCCCAATAATACTCAGTAGGAATATTTGATTGCCTATGTATTCTTACTCATTGCAAATGAATTTCTAAAGGCAAAACTGCTTTGTGTCCATAAACCAAATTGAAAGGCGTTGCATTAGTCGACTCCTTTGGTGAGTTTCGACATGCCCATAATTCTTGGCCCAAAGTTGTATGCCAACTTCTAGGATTTTGGCCAACATATTTCTTGATTAAACTTATAATAGTCTTATTTGCTGCTTCGACTTGCCCATTTGCATGGGCATAATATGGTGTTGATGTTAACAGTTTGAACCCCATTTCTGCAGCGAACTCATAAACCTTTTGCCCTACGAACACATTTCCTTGGTCAACTGTTATGGTCTCTGGTGTCCCAAACCTATATATGATTTGATTTTAAATGAAGGTCGTGACTTCCTCTTGGTCTACTTTAACCAAAGTGATTGCTTCTATCCATTTTGAAAAATAAATAATACATACCAAGATGTACTTATGGCCTTTTGATGATGCAGGTTTAATTTCTCCAATAATATCTAAAGCCCATCCCCTGAAAGGCCAAGGTTTGATAACATAATGCAACTCACTAGCTGGTTCATGTTGAATTCCAGCATGTTTTTGGCATTCTTGGCAGCTTTTGGAAAAATCAATGCAATTTTTTAACATGGTCGACCAATATACTCCTATTCGACACAACAACCAATTCATCTTCTGGCATGCTTTATGCATTCCTCAAGCACCACTATGTACTTCAGATGTTGCCACATATGCTTCATTCTCTACTAAGAATTTCAACAACACTCCTTCAGGTGTTTTTCTGAACAATTCGTCTCCCATTAATCTATAATTTAATGCCACGTACTTAACCTTACGCTCTGTCGACTCAACTGGATTTTTTAAGTAATCAACTATGGGTTTCCTCCAATCATCTTCAACTAACGCATCAATGGAAAAAAATTCTTCTACCATTTGAAAATTTCCAAAATACTCATTGTTCAAGATATCAGGGATTACTTCAGGTGTTACCCCCCAAATTTTTTTCAATGGTGTGGTTTCAAATTCCAATTTTTCTTTTACCTCAATGAACTCATATATGCTTTCTTTGGGTATTTTGTATCCATATGCCAACTGGGCCATGTCATTCGCTTCTTGGTTGTCGATGCGCTTTACATGAATAATCGACACGTTGTCAAATTTTTGAAGTAATGATAATGCTTTGGCCATATACATTACCAGATGATCTTTAACGCAATTGTATTCTTTGGTCAACTGTTTCAGAACTACCTCTAAATCTCCTTTAATGTCAATATCTCTTATTCTAACGTCTAACATAATTTGAAGACCAATTATTAAGGCTTCATACTCAGCCTCATTGTTAAAGCATTCGCCTTAGATTTTATAACGAAATCTAGTTGGAATGCCATCTGGTGATAAGATAAAAATCCCTACCCCGTTCCTTGTTTGTTTTTAGAGCCATCAAAATAACATTGCCAAGACTTAGTGCTTACATAAGCTTAGCAGTGTCGACCACTGAATGGTCGACTATAAAGTCTGCAATAATTTTCCCCTTGACTACTTTTAAAGGAACATATGTTAATGAATATTCAATTAATATAAGTCCCCATTTACCTACTCGACTGTGCAAAGTGGTTTTAGACAACATATTCTTGATGACGTCAAAGTGAGAATAAACAGAAACTTCGATTGGTTTTATATAATGCTTGAGTTTAGTACATGAAAAATACAAACATAAACATAGTTTTTCAATTGCATTATATCTAGTTTTAGTGCCATTCAGTACTCGACTAAGATAATAAATGGCTCTTTCGACCTCATTTTCGTCTTCCTGGGCCAACATGCTTCCCAGTGTCGACTCTGACGCTGCAATATATAGTTTCAGGCCTTTGTTTCTGTTTGGAGGTGCCAGTATTGGAGGCTTCATCAAATAACCTTTCATGCGATCGAATGCCTCTAGGTGTTCATTTTCCCACTTGAATTCAGACCATTTGCCTAATTTTAACAAACGAGAGAGTGCCAAAGTTTTTCCAGTCAAGTTTGACACGAACCTCCTTAGGAAATTTATTTTTTCCAATAAATATTGGAGTTCTTTCTTCATTGTTGGCGCTTTGGTATTCAAAATCGCCTTGGTTTTGTTTTGATTGATCTCTATGCCTTTCTTGTGCACTACAAAACCCAGAAAACTCCTGGTTGTCCTGATTAACTTGCTCCTTAACAACGGTTTGATCTCTACTTTGATTTTGGAACGAGTTGAGGTGGCTGACCATGTATTCTTCCTCCCCCTGAACTGTCACAACCTTCTCTCTGACCGGGTATTTCAGCTTCTGATGCAATGTGGAGGTCACAGCTCCAGCCTTGTGGATCCAATGACGACCCAGCAAACAAGAGTAGGACGGTCGGATGTCCATCACATAGAATGTTGAATCAAAGACCTGCGAACCAACCCTGATTGGAATATCAACTTCACCATGTACCATCCTCTTGGACCCGTCAAAGGCCCGAACAACAATGTTACTTGGCTTGAGCTCTAAACCCTCACAATCCAGCCTGTCTAGAGCTTTCTTGGGTAATATGTTCAACGAGGAACCAGTGTCAACCAGTACATGAGCAAGAGTAGTGCCCCTGCATTCAATGGAGACATGCAGGGCATCGTTATGGTTCTTCCCTTTAGCAGTCAGGTCAGCGTCGGAGAAACCCAGACCATTATCAGCAGTCAAGTTGGACACACACTCGGTAAATTGATTAGCAAATGTCTCTTGTGGCACATGGGCCATCTTCAGGAAGGTAATCAGGGCCTTGGCATGGGCCTCTGAACACAACAACAGTGATAGCATAGAAATCTGAGATGGGGTGTGCCCCAGTTGCTCAACTACATTGAAATCACTCTTCTTGATAATCTTAAGTATCTCTTCCATTTCCTGTTTGGAAGCTTCAACAGTGGTGGTCTTTGGTACTTCCGTCTGGGCAGGCACATCAGTAACAATCCCTTTGCCCCGAGTGTCAGATGATTCGGCGGCAGGGGTAGAAATATGAACTTGGTCAGGAAGGGAAATAGGCACACTTGCAGGTGTGATGACAATAGGCCTCTGAATAGTTGGTGGCGCAATATCTGGTAAGAAAAGTCTACCACTACGAGTGACTTTGGCAGGCCCGGTGATGTTGGTGACGCCGGTACTAGTATCAAACTCTTGTTTTACTCCAAGAACATAAACATCTGCCCCATAGTGCCACGGGACAGCTTTGTCGGATGTATAGGGGAGGGGCCCCAGAACAGTGATGATGATAGGAGCAATCTTCTGAGCAGACATGATTTTGACAGACTTCTTTGAGGGAGCCTTAGGAGGGTTGTTGAAAATAGTAACAATGGACACTTCTTCAGTAGGGACAGCAGGAACAACAATCTTCTCGAACAAGATCTCTTTGTTATCCATCAGGTTTTGGACGCCTGACTTCAATAAAGGACAACCAGCAGGTGAAACAGAACATAGATGGCAACCTTTACTACATCCCGGAAATAAACCGGCTAGCAACAGGTTCCTCTTGACAGTCAACAACGGAGTAACAATATCATCCACAGAGGCTACATATAGGTCTTCCTCAACAGCATTCACTCCATGCTTGGGCATGGGAGCAGTCACAACATTGGGCCTTTCTGGCGCCTCAAACTCTATCTCTTTAGCATCAATAAGGTCCTGAACCTTATTCCTCAGAGCCCAACAATCATCAGTAGAATGCCTCGGGCTGTCAGAGTGATAAGCGCAAGGGGCGTTGGGGTTGTACTTTGGAGAGGTTGTGTTTACAATCTTCGGAGCTTCTTTGACAGTTACCAGATTGGTTGACAGTAGTTGTGGCAATATCTGAGACAGGGTCATACTGAGCCGAGTGTAATGCCTTTTAGGTCTCTCACCCCTTGGCTGGTTATATTGTTGAGGAGCAGCAGCAAGCTTTGAGATTACCACCGCGTTTACAGCTTGGCGGTATTCCGGTTTATTTTGTCTCTTTAAACCATAAACAACACTAGATTCCTTCTTGAAGGGCTTCTTTTCAGTATTCGAGGAGGCACCTTTCTGTATCTTCCCAGACTTGATACCAGCTTCTATCCTCTCACCAGTCAAGATCAGATCTGTAAACCCAGCAGAAGAATTCCCAATCAGATGGTTGAAGAACGGACCAGACAGGGTCCCCAAGAACATGTCCACGAGCTCACGGTCAGTTAGAGGTGGTTGCACCCTTCCAGCCAGGTCTCTCCACTTTTGCGCATACTCCTTGAATCCTTCACCCGTCCCTAGTGACATACCCTGGAGTTGGGTACGCGTAGGAGCGAGGTCGGAATTATACTGATACTGCTTATAAAATGCAGTAGCCAAGTCCTCCCAGTTACGAATACTGGCTCCATCCAGCTGATAGAACCATTCGAGTTGAGTCCCTGAAAGACTATCCTGGAAGAAATGGATCCATAGGTTCTTGTCTGCAGTGTAAGGTTGGATCTTCCTCACATATGATCTGAGATGCAGCTTTGGACAGGAAGCTCTGTCGTACTTTGCAAAAGTGGGTGCCTTGAACTTGTGGGGAATCACCACCCCAGAAGATAAACCTAGGTCTCCAAAGTCTAAACCAGGCACTTGCTGAATCTCCATAGCACTCAGGCGGTCCTCTAGCTGTTTGTACATGTCCTCAGCAGGAGGGTACTGTTCATCATTGTAATTTGTCTCATTGCTGGAGACCACGGGACTAGGAACCCTTCTCTCTTGTGGACTGTCCTTGCCTACAGATGAGGTAGTCAGCTCAGCCTCATTCTGTAGTCCATTCCCAAATCTGCGTCCAGTATTGAACAGCACAATCCTCTTCTTCTTCTTCAGAATCAGAGTCTTCAACTCCTGTTGACCCTGGGCTAAGCTCATGACCAACTCTTAGAACTGGGCGTTCTGGGCCTGGAGGGCCTTGATAGCTTGTTCAGTAGTAGGTTCAGAAGTCATGATGATTGCTGAAATAAACAGCGAAGAAGATAAGTGACCTGTAAAAGAGGGGTACCTGTTATGCATATGATGGCATGAAATGCGTATGATTTATGTTTTCAAAGACAATCGGGATTCAACTTTGTAGACAAAAAGGAAACACACTTTATTAGATTCAACTTTGGAATTTAAATTGTTCAACAAATTGCCCTTAGGCGTTACAAAAATGGAAAATACTGAAAAGGAAATAAAAGCTGTAAAAGAAACATCAAAAGCCCATTAGTGCTCCCATGGCCTCTTCTTCTCGGTACGGATATAGTCGTTTAGGATCCGTTCATTCTCCAATTGCTTGGTCAGCTTCTGGATTTTCTGTTCTTGTTCATTGAACCTTTCCCGATAAGAATCCCGTTCTTCCTGCAGTTGCGCCCAAGACCTCTTTAGTGTATCAACGTCAGTGGATATCTGAGGAGGGAGTACAGTTGGAGGAACCCCGTCTCTGTCAGGAAATTCAAGGATAATAGGTCTGACAGCTTCGTATGGCATACCTAACTTCTGAGCACGGATGCGGACCCATCTGTAGTAGGGTTCCATAGGCAGATAAGTCTTTGGTCCCAACTCATGTGGGTCAGCTTTGTGAATTCTGTCCCAAGCCTTGATGAATCTACGGTGCAGCTCGTCACTATCTACCTGAAACTCAAAACTGATGTGAGGTACCAACATCTTATGAGGCCCTGCTCTTCTGGCTCTTCCAAACTGACGGAGAGCTAAACACGGATTATAAGAGACTCCTCCCTGGGTACCGATCAATGGAACATTAGGATATTCTCCGCAACGATCAATAACAGCCACCTCATCTAAACCTTTGAGAGTCCAAATGATGTCATTATCAGTGAGAGACATTAACCTATGAGCCCAGCCCCTTCCTTCTTTGTTCTTCAGCACGAACTTAGGGAGGTGCGAAATAAACCCCTCATTAACAAAGGAGCACAACACCATAGAGTTCCCCGTCTTCGGGCAGTACGAGCATAGAGTTGTTGCAGGATATCACCCAAGAGAGTGGGTACAGGGTTCCGAGACATGAAGATCCTTATAGCGTTGACATTAACAAAGGTATCAGGATTTGGAAACAACACCAGACCATAGATTAAGAGAGCCAGGATGTCTTCGTAGGCCCTGAAGTCTAAGTCATTCCAGAAACTATTAGCTTTACCCATCAGAAATTTAGCCAAAAAGCCCTTAACTCCACTTCTAGTCTCCCAGTTATCCATTACCTCTTTGGTGGTCAAGGGAAGGGCTGCAGCAATCTCCTCAAGCCTAAGAGTCTTTTCCCAACCAATGAATGGAGTTTGTTCCAAGACAGGGATACCAAGCAAATCAGAGAATTCTTCCAGGGTAGGGGCCAGCTGGAGGTCTTGAAAGGTGAAGCAATGGTATAGGGGATCATAAAACTGGGTCAAGACACTCATCAACTGTTGGTCCCACTTTGAAGTGACTAAACCGAGAAGAGAACCATGCCTCTTGATGAAGGAAGTAGTGTTTGGAATTCTGTCAACCAATTCTTTAAGCAAATCAGGTGGGTGAACAAAGTTGAGTCGGATAGTATTCCTTCGCATAGGCATCATGATGTCCTACAAAACAGAGCAAAGATGAAACCCTCTTGTCTTTGAAATGGGTTAGTCCTTATGCAGGATGCATGCAATGTTATGATGGTATGATGTTATGATAAAGCACACCACAAGTATTCACAAAGGCAAACATGGTAAGGCACACAAGTCACACAAGACAGCCCTTAGAGTTCAGGCCAGCATGAAGTTTAGGTACTACCCTCTTTCAGTTTCGTTGGTTAAGACCTGTCCTAGAAAATAGTAACCGGGTTCTAGAGGATCTCAATATCACTGACTACCCTCAATCGGTCATAACTCCAACTTCGCAATCTTTTCTTGCGGCCAGAACCATCGCGAGAGTTTAGCCTCAATGAGTGTAGCATACTGCTACTGTTCTATGGCCAAGTTGGGTCAATTTAGGGTTCTAAGGTCGATTGGTGCTTAATGACTCCTCAGAAGACCCATATTCTCCTTGTTCCAACACAAGGGATATCGGTACAGACCAAGGTGTCACACCAACGTAGCTACTGCTTCACCCGTGTCGGTCTACGCCGGACAGGTCCCTCACAGCTTTTGCTACCTAAAGGGTATTCCCCAGATCCGGGTTAGGATCTATGAAACTCCGATGCAAGCCCACAAATATAAAAGCAAACAAAGCAAGCAATTGAAAACAAGAGTGGTCTAATCCTAAGGTACACCTCACTTATTATTAGTCCCCAGCAGAGTCGTCAGTTCTGTGATCGGTGCAAATAGAACTGACTGTTTTTGAAATGTTGGTTCGTGAAATGTCGCGGTAAGCAAGAGTCGCCACCGTATTTTATTTTCTCCAACAAGGAAAGGACAAAAGCACAGCAAAATTCCTTTTCGAGATGTTTCTCGGTTCGGGAGGTAGATTATAGAAAGGGAAGGTGTTAGCACCCTTTCTATACGTGGTTATCCACGGGCTCTTAGGTACTTTCTCACTATGTTTTCAAAAATTGTTTGCTTTTCTTGTGTTTGTGGGTTTTGAAAAAAGTTTCATTTTGAAAACTTCTAGGTAACTCTTGTATCAGTCCTCAAGAGTGTATGAAGTATTTGTTTGAAAACTTTTTGAAAGTGTAGGTGCGAAAAGTTATTTTTTTGTTTTGAAAGAGCAAGTACCTGGGAGAAATCTACCTACTCTAAGGAATTAAGTTGTGTAAGAGTCCTTTAGACAGTACTATCCCACTATTGAGAAGTAGGTAGCACCGTCGTTGGAGTTATTCGGGTCAATTCGATTATAGGGACATGTGTGGTCACCAAAGAAATAGTAGGACGCCTTAGCGGTAACCCTAATGTCCTAGATCCTTTTTTATCCGAGGCAACCGTTTCGAGGCAACTGGATCTTTAGACAGGACGGCGACCTCTAAAACACCCTATACTTAATGACCACCTCGAGGCAACCAAGTGAGGCGTACCCTAGGAGTGGCATGTGCATGTGTGTCAGGTTTCATTTATATTATCTTTGCACATGTATTATGGTGAGCTACGGATTGATTTTATTTTTCAGGCAAGTCTTGTCATGCATCGTTAACAGTTAATAATTGTGCGGAAAATAAATTGCGGAAAGTGAATCTACGCTATTACAAGGCGTCGGGTATTTACATCGCCAAAAACATAACCCTTGAAAATAAATGCGAGAAAATAAAGAAAGCGATAAAAGTCCTAATTATCTATTACATTTTCGGAGCAGATACATAAATATAATCAAAATAGGAATCAAAAATAAATATGCGCGCGAAAGAATTGAATCGGGAAAAGTCTTAGGGTTTTGACCCTTTTTGAGAAAAGAATGAATGGTCCTTTGCATTTAATTAAACCTAATTCTAATTAATTAAATAATTAAAAGAAAAAAAGTATTTTTTAGTTTTTTAATGTCTTAATGAAAATAAAAATAAGAGAAATTAAAAGTTGTCAAAACCCTAATTCTATGTTAATTTTATTCATTGTGAAAAAAAGTCAAATTTAACCTAATTAAACTAAATTAGTTATATTAGTATTTATTTACAAAATAATAATTAATGGTGAAATTAATAAATAATAAAAATAAAAATATTTACATTTTTTAAGTGTCTGAATTTATTATGAAAAATATTAATTTGTTAATTAAATACTACTAATAATAATTAATAATAATAATTAGTAAAAGAAAATATAAAAAAAAGAATAATAAACCAGGGGGGGTGATGGCCCAATATGGAGGTGTTATTGGAATTTTCTGGCCCATTAACAATCAAGCCACGTTTGACTTTGGAGATCAGCTGCACATGCATTGACCAGGAGTACCATGGTCTTCCAATCATGACCATCAGATTCCAGCTTGTGGCCACTTGGCGCCTGAGATTTGAAAGTGTATGGTGGAATTCATTTGGAAATTTGCACATAACCACGTTAGGAAAAATATTATGGAGTTTTGGGTGGACCTGGGAATCGAACCCAGGTCCCAATGATTTTTGGACAACGCACTATCCACTGCACCATTCGCTTGCCTTTGATAATATAACAACAAGCAATTATAATATTAAAACATTAGTGCATGTATTGTAAAAAAAACAAAAATGCGCGCCATTTGAATTATCCAGTAACACGCTTACACCTCATCATCGTCTTCCTTTTTCCCTATAAAAGACAAACAGATAGCGGGGGTTTTTAACCCCCACAAAACAAGATGACCAATAATAGCGAATAGCTCTATGCTAAATATAAATATGGCGCGATGGTCTCAGTGTGTTCGTCTGGATGCAACAGTTTCAACCATGGGTCTTAGAGGGTCCAATTTTCCTGAATAATAAAGCCCCAAAATCAAAGCTTCGGAACCCTAGAATTTGTCAATGGTATCTTTTGATTTAGGGCGCTATAATCCAATTAACCAATACCATTAGTTTCCTGTGAGTGCTAGCAATGCAAAACCAACAAAAAATCATATCAAATATGCATGAATCATGAGTTTTAATTATGAAAAAAGTATGCGAACTGTGGGTTCGTTCTTGAGGATTTCTTGAGTTCTAGCGTATGATTTTGATTGCAAAAGGTCCTTGGGAGTTCCTGCAAGGTATTAGAAACAAGAAAAAGCTTTGAATCGTGTTGGAATGCAAAAAACAGTTTTCACTTTTCTTTGATTTTCTTCAATATGCTTATGGATTTTCTGCAGCAATTTTCACGTCCAATGCATTAGGGTTAGGTTGTGTACTTATAGTAGAATGAAACTAGGTTAAATCCTTGAGCAAAGATCCATGGAATGATGGTTTCAATATTTAATTTTCAATCATATATTTTTGAATCTTTTTGATTGGAAAATCTTTCCAAACTTGGAGATTCTTGTCCCCTTGATGTGCACACGAGTTTGCCAGCTCTTTTAGGTCATATTTTCTTCATGAAAAGATTGAAAAACCATATCTTGATATTTCCTACAATTTAAATTAATTAAATGAATTAAAATTGATTAAAAATCCAATTAATTAATAAAAAATAAGAAAATAAATCAATTTAGGCTTAATGGGTCGTGCATAGGCCTTGGATAAAGTTTCAAGAAGAAATTTGAGGCCCATTAGCAAAAACAAGGTATTTTGAGCAAAGTTGACTTTTGCAAATTCATAAAAATTTTCCAACTTCTCCAATGCATATCTTGCTCAATTTTGATCCTATGAACATGTTCTTGGACATTTTGGAAAGGTCTTGAAGTCCTCTAACCAATTCCTTTGGTCACATGTCATTTGGATTTACCAATATCAAGTTATGGTCTTTGACTTAAAGTGCATTTTTGTTGACTTTTGAAATTGACCTATAATGTAGAAATTGATAAATTTTTGTGAGAGAATTTCTCGGACTTGGAATGTGAAGATGAGTTGTAGGAAATGTCATCCCCTTCAAAATGAGCATTGGATGGGATTTTTCTGATGAACCATGAAAAAGTTATGCCTTGGTAAAGATACAGTTGACTTTTCTGCTGTCCAAAAATAGCAACTTTTTGCATCTTGATGATTTTTTTGAGCCATCCTTGTGAAATCATGATCAAGACTTGATCAAATGATGATTGTCGACTCAAAATGAGATGTTGACCAAAAAATTTGACCTTTGACTGTAAAATGACCATTTTACCCCTGTAGTTGATTGTGAAGCAAATGCAGCTTTTGACTGTGCAAACTGGCATTGTGAACCTTGAAACTTGCCATGTGGATGCTTGAGAATGTGTATAGGCATATGTGACTTGATTTAGCCATTGAAAATCCAAAATTCCTTGAAAGAACCAAAACCCTAATTTTGACTGGCTTAGGAAGCATTTGGACTGTGCAACCCTTGAGAAATCTTGAACCATTTGAGGATGATTCTTGACAAACCTTGAAGAATATGGGAGGGCAAATTTTGGGGTACAACAGTTGCCCCTATTCAATCTTCTTAGACCTGAGGATGTAGATTGGCTTGCGTGCTGTTGTACCCCAAAATTTGCCCTCCCATATTCTTCAAGAATGGTAAAGAGCATGCTTCAAAATCTCCCCAAGGGTTGCACAGTTCAAGGGCCTCCTAACAGTCAAAAACTAGGGTTTTGGGTCTGGCAAAGAAGTTGAAGTTTACAAGGGTCCAATCAACTCCCACATGCCTACAAACATGGTCAAGCATCCTCATGCCAAGTTTCAAGACTTACAACACAAAATTGCACAGTCAAAAACCCTAATTGCCCTACAGTCAACTGCAAGGGCAAAATGGTCATTTGACAGTCAAAAGTCCAAATTTTTGGTCAACATCTCATTTTGAAGCCACAAACATCATTTGATCAATTCTTGATCATGATTGTCAAGGTATGGCTCAAAAAGTCTCAAGATGCAAAAGTTTCCATATTTGAACAGTTGAAAAAGTCAATTGTAACTTGACCAAGGCATAACTTCCACATGGTTTATCAGAAAAATTCCATCCAAATCTCATTTTGAAGAGAAAGACATTTCCTACAACTCCTCTTCACACTTCAAGTCCAAGAAATGCTCTCACAAAAAGTTATCAATTTCAACATTGTAGGTCATTTTCAAAAGTCAACAAAAAGGGACTTTAAGTCAAAGACCATAACTTGAGATTGGTAAATCAAAATGACATGGGACCAAAGGCATTGGTTAGAGGACTTCAAGACCTTTCCAAAATGTCCAAGAACATGATCAAAGATTAAACATTGAGCAAGATATGCCTTGTGTAAGTTGGGAAATTTTTGGGAATTTTGAAAAGTCAACTTTGCTTCAAATGCCTTAAAATTGCTAATGGGCCACATTTTCTTCCAAGAATCATCATCCAAAGCATATGCACGACCCATCAAGCCCAAAGGGATTTACTTTCTTATTTTTAATTAATTAATTGAATTTTTATTGTTATTTATTCATTTAATTAGTTTTAAATATAAGGAAAATATCAAATCATTGGTTTTAAATCTTTTTGTGCAGAAAATAGGTCTATCACATGCTCATGATTTCGTGTGCCAATCAACAAGAGTAAAATCTTCCAAACTTAGCATGTTCTTCATGGAAAAGATTGAAAAAAGATTCATAAAAATCAAATTTTTGAAAACCATTAAAGACAAAGCTTTGGGCTTGGATTATTGACTAAAATCATTCCTTATACAAGCACAAACCTAACCCTAATGCCAAAGACCTTGAAGCTGCGCCCCATCTCAAAAACCAAGTTTGCATTTTTGTCAAAAAATCTGAAAACTGAAAACTGCCTTCTAGCATGATTCAAAGGAAAATAATCATACCATTAGCTTGCCAAAGCATCAAGGAACCTAACTGAGTCCTTTTCCACGCTTCCAACCTCAGGAATTGGTACATAGAAGTCAAACTGTTTCATATTTTTTGCATAATCGTGTTTCATCATTCATGCCATATTTTCGATTTCTAACGCTTGTTTTGTACTAGTCTTGTCATTCTGAAGCTAACCAGACCATTCAATTGAATTTTCGTGCCCTATACACGAATCCACCATTAGAGCTCGTTAGGGTTTCAAAACTGTAAAATTGGGGCTTTACGTTTGAGGAAAAATCAGGAAACAAGACGTATACCATTCGAACCAGGAGCTTCATACGAATCCAATACACTAGTCGCGCTAAATTTATCATTGGCCAAATTCTAATCGCTATTTTCATGTTCATCATTTAGTGGGGGTTTAAAACCTCCGCTATCTCTTTTTATTTTACAGGCAATTGAAGAAGAAGACAGACGTGTCCATGGCTTACAGGCGCATTTGAATTTCGCGCGAAATATCCCACTAACCCTTGTTTTACATTATATTGATTATTTGTCATATTATATACAAAGCGCGTTAACATCTCAGTTGGCAGGCACATGGTTTGGTAAGCAACGGGACCTAGGTTCGATTCCCAGGTCCCCTCCTTTCTCCATATTATTTTTCTTTCTATGCTAACATGTAGCGTTCCCCTCAGAAGACTACCATACGTCCACAATCCAAGCGTTCCACATGGCTCAGAATCTCAATCCAAGGGCCCTGATATGATGAACACCATACTCGTTGGTCAACGTTCCATACGCCAGCATGAAAAGTCAAAAAAAGCCAAAGTTCTATTGGGCCTGATTGCTACCACATGACCTCCAAATTGGGGTCAACACCCCATGGGTTTGCTTCCTTTCCTTCTTTTTATTTTCTTTCTATTTTATTTGTTTTTAATTTAATTCTTTAAATTGATTTGTTTTCTTTAACATAAAAAAAATAATAAAAATCAGAAAGACAAAAAAAATATATAAATATTCTACTTAAATGTTTTTGTAAATAAATTTAATTTAGTTTTTAATTCTAGGTTTAATTTCAATATTTTTTAAATAAAAATAAAAAATGTAGAATTAGGGTTTTAAGTTTTTATTCTTTTTCTTTTCTTTCACCATAATTAATTATTAAATATTATTTTTGTAAATAAATTGCCATATAAATAATTAGGTTAATTTTAGGTTCAACTTTAACATGTTTTTTTAATAAATTAAAAATAGTTAGAATTAGGTTTTGATTCCATTAATTCTCATTAAAATCCATAAATACAAAAAAGGACAAAAAAATAACTTTCTTTTTCTCATTAAATTTAATTAATTTATTAATTGCAATTTAATTTCCTTAAAAGGGTCCAACGCCCTCACATTCCCGATTTTAATTCTCTTCGCATTTTCATTTCTTTTTGTGAATATTCATGTAATTCTCCCAAAGCCATGTAATAGCTTAATTAGACATTTATCTTTCCGCTTTATTTTATCTCAAATCGGGTCCTGGATTAATTTGGCGATGTGGATCCGCGCCTTTGTAATAGCGTAGGACTTTTATATTCCCGCAACTTTTAACTGTTAACTATTGCATGAAAGAATGAATGTCAAAAATAAAAGCAATGCGTAGATCACTAATCCATGAACAAGATAAACATAATCGGAATCGACACACAAATCACGCACCACCCCTAGGGTACGCCTCACTGTTGCCTTGCCCCTCGAAAGGTGATCGTCGAGTAGAGGACGTTTTAGTAAGTCCTCATGTCCATGAACATGGCATGAGGGTAGCTTCTAAGGTGTCTTCCTATTGCTCCGGTGATCACCATGTCCCGAACCCTCGAATTGACCCGAACACCTCCAACGGTGGTGCTACCTACCTCTCAATGGTGGGATGGCACTACTTCAAGGACATTTACACAGACGAATTCCTTAGGGTAGGTAGACGACTCTAGATACTTGCTCTAATTTCAAAACAAATCAAAAATACTTTTCACACCGACACTTTTCAAAAAGCTTTCGAAAGCAACTTTTCAAACACTCTTGAGGACCGATACAAGAGTCGAACTGAAATTTTCAAAGAAACCTTTTTTAAAACCCACAGTTGAAAAGCAAACAAACCACTTTTGAAAACACAATGAGCAAGTATCTAAGAGCCCATGGATAACCATGGATAGAAAGGGTGTTAACACCTTCCCTTTCTATAAATCTACCTCCCGAACCGAGAGCAATCTCTATAAGGAATTTTTCTGTGCTTTTGTCCTTTCCATTTGGAGAAAATAAAAGACGGTGGCGACTCTTGCTTCCGTGACATTTTGCAAACCAGCGTTAAACATTCAGTTCCAGATCCACCGATCACAGAACTGGCGACTCTGCTGGGGACCCTAAACTTAAAGTAAGGTGTACCTTAGGATAGTTCATAACTGTGTTTTCAATTGTATTGATTTGCTTGCTTTATTATTGTGGGCTGCATCGGAGTTACATAGATCCTAACCCGGATCTGGGAATACCCTGTTAGGTAGCATAAGTTGTGAGGGACCTGTCCGGCGTAGACCGACACGGGTGAAGTAGTGGCTACGTTGGTGTGGCACCTTGGTCTGTACCGATATCCCTTGTGTTGCAACGAGGAGAATATGGGTCTTCCAAGGAGTCAATAAGCACCAACAGACCTTAGAACCTTAAATGACACAACTTGGCCATTAGAATAGTAGCAGTATGCTACGCCCATTGAGGCTAAACTCTCGTGATGGTTCTGGCCACAAGAAAAGATTGTGATGCTGGATTTATGACCGATTGAGGGTAGTCAATGATATTGGGATCCTCTAAGAACCCGGTTACTTTTGATAGGACAGGTATGAACCAACAAACTGAAAGAGGGTAATACTTAAACCTCATGCTGGCCTAAACTCTAAGGGCTTCTCTTGTGTGACTTGTGTGCCTTCCAACTTAAATATTTGCATGCTTGTTATCTGACACTTGAGTTCCTTGCAAGTTTTGTTTATAGTCCTTAATTGGGACTCATAACAGGGTTTACTGAATTTCTTGCAGGTTTTGTTTACGGTCCTTAAGGGGGACTCATAACAGGGTTTCATAACATCATACCATTGCATACATCCTAACCCATTTCAAGGATTTCAAGGGCTTGTGATGCAGGTCATGATGAACCAGAATGTCTAGCAAGGGGCAAAGGGGATTTATTTTCCTCTAGCCATGGTTGATAACTTGAGTCAGGGGCTATGACCCACTGGATATGGTGAGCCTTTGACCCTTGAAGAAGGACTCTCAACAACATGGAGTTCCTTCAATCAAGCTACCGGATCCCAATTCTAACAATTTTCTTGTTTACCCCGCGAGATCTTTGAAAACATTACATGCATGTCATATACATCATTGAATAACAGGTATCCTTGTTGCAGGTCACTTACCCTTTTTCGCTGTTTATTTCAGCAATGGCTTCCCAACAAGACAACCAGGACCTTCTTGCTCAAGAGACTCGGTTCGGGGAAATCCTCCTGAATCTATCCAAGGGGCAGGAGGAGTTGAGGACACTTCTCATGGAGACTTTGGTCAGGAACAGCGCTGAGGACGAACGGCTGAAACATCTGCAAGCTGAAGTGGATGCAATGGGAGTCCAGATTCTGGGGCAGGTGACTATCATTCAAGGCTTAGCTCAAATACAAGAAGAGCTCAGAGTTCTCGTCAACTAACTGCTTCAGGGTAACCAACTGGGGCAAACATCTAAGGTGGAAGGGCCAGTCATCATTCAACCACCTTTGAGGCGAGAGGATAAGAGAACTCCTCAAATGGCTTCAGTGTCACAAATTCAGCGCCAACCTCACCAGCTTCAGCCAGACAAGCCCAGGAGGCAATTCACCCAGCTCAACATGTCGCTGTTTCAAGCTTTACAACGCCTGTTGAGGTTGAATCTGATCACATTAAGGGCTCATCCCCGGAACCCCAACACAACATCTCCTACCTATCATCCCAATAAAAGGTGTACCTACCACTCTGCCAGTCCGGGACATGATACAAATGAGTGTTGGGCTCTGAAGAACAAGATCCAGGACCTGATTGATGAAGGAGCATTGGAGTTCACACAAGATGGTCAGGCTGAGTTTTTCTACCATCCCTCCAAGGCTCACCATTTGAAGTGACAAGCCCTGAAGATGAGAAAACTTTTGTTCATTCGAATGTTCAAGTTGTAATTTTCTTTTGTTCAAACATTTACTCATGTTAAACGTTGTTATTTCATTAATGCATCGCATATGTCTGTTTTGAAGCAATATATTCGTATTCACTATATGCAAATTATTTTCATATTTTTTCTGATGATCAACGCTCGATTAATAATTCTAAGCCTCTTGAGGGAGGATGACGAAAATGATACCACGACAATTACAGTATGCTTTTGAACAGACCCCGCTGATGAGGTACAAGCATTGTTTCAATTCCTAAACACTAGAGTTATAAGGATGATAATCCCTCATCAACCCCTTTGAGCTAAAGAAGTAGGAGTTTTTCTTTTCGAAAATTAAAACCCTTTATCATAACCTGGGGCAGGGTAGTTCTCTCAGTTGATCCAAGTGCATAACGAATGGCACCAAAGAGGTCCTTACAAAACAAAAGACAGTGATGGTTCTGAACAATCATACAGACAGGCAGTCATTACTTCTCAAAATAAAAACCCATTAAGTCAAAACCTATGAAGGAGACTTACAAAACTGGGGCATCCCGCTGACTGTAATCACAAAAGAAACAGTTCAGGCAAAAAAAAAAGGGATAACAAAAATTAGAAAAAGAGAGAGGTCCTACAAACCCTCAACAAAAAAGAGATGATTGCCTATTCAAAATAAGTTATCAACATCCGAATCATCACCGGAAAATCAGAGCAAAGACTCGAACAAGGTCTAACGCACGATCAACTGAGTTTAGGTTTGGAGAACATCACGAAGAGCGGGTGGGTACAAATAAAATTTGAGCCTTTATCCTTTGTTTCTTAAACCGTGAACCATGCCACGTTATAACCCTTAAAAGTCCTAGCTGAAGCATGGGTTAGTTCGAAAGCATACTGTTACGAAAGGTATCCTGACTCCTTAAGGCTTACGGTAAATACGGAGTTGACATCACGTTTTACAAACATTCATTTGTTTTATGAAAAAGAATGCATTTTCAAAATCTTCAAGACAGACATAAGCTTTGCATTTTTAACATAACTTTGTTTGCATATGACTTTTGTTTGAACAGCATAGAAATTCGCACGGCGAATGCCTAATGAGCAGAAGCACTTCCAATCAAGGGGCATGATATG
The DNA here is from genome assembly GCA_948472305.1 of Vicia faba. NCBI lineage: Eukaryota > Viridiplantae > Streptophyta > Magnoliopsida > Fabales > Fabaceae > Vicia > Vicia faba. Next base: position 1,270,201,144 of record OX451737.1, read on the forward strand.
ATCATGGTCTATTATCTGGGGCAGTCCAATCAAGATTCGGAGAATCTCTCAAAAGCCAAACAACCTGGGGCAAATCTCCGCCTGAGTCACTTAGGGGCATTCCAGTAACGAATCTTGCCCGATCGAACATCTTCTGGTGGCAAGGCAAAACACTTCTGACAGGGGCAACTCCCTACATTCTGAAAGCACGGACATAGTCGAAAAAATACGCATAATCAAAGACCCGCTAGGTTGACGTACCTAGGCAAAAATAAGGGCTTCCCGGCGAACCAAAAGGGTTCGGGCAAAAATAAGGGATGAAATGAAAAAAAATCCGCACACCCGGCAAGTCGAAAACCTGAAAAGGCGGCTTGGGCAAAAATGGGTATCCCGGTGGACTGAAAACCCGAAAGGGCGGTCCAGGCAAAAGTTAGGGATCAAAGCGTACGACTATGTTCCGTCACCTTGTCACCTGCCTGCCAGAAGAAGGTTTGTCCATCAACAACTATCAACACCTCACAGGTCTTCCTCTCCCACCTCAGAAACAGGGGCAGTAATGAGTCATCCAAATGATCTAATTGCTCTGTCCAAGATATCAGGGTAGGTTCAGCTAAAGAACGTAACCAGTACATCCTAATTCCCCAGAGAGTGAGCCAGCAAGTCAGTGCACTCCCCTCAAGCAAAATTACAATCAACCTTAAGGAAGTTGGGTATCCTCCAGCAGATCTCAACATTCCCCAGCATATCATACACATATTCTTAAACAAGCATCCCCGTCAGTCTTGATCTAAGATTGTTCCCCGGTGGTATATCAAACATTCAGTGGAGTTACTTCCAGTACATCTCAAAACTTCCCCAGGAGAGTCCAATCCAGTTTCCCCAGGAAGGTTGGAATCCATCTCCCCAAGCAGTAAGCTTATCCCCAGTAGATTCTGGAAGCTTATCCCCGTAGAGCACGAACACGTCTCCCGGCTTTATTCAAAGAGTTATTTCCCTACCAGGATATAAATGGGTTATCCTCAGCCAAAAGCCATGGAAAGATCGTCTTCAACAAAGTCTTCTTATCCCCAGTGAAGTCTATTAACACTTCCGATGCAACAATGGTATCCCCAGCGAAGTTACCATCAACACTCCAGCAAAGTACCTCTCTCCCCACAGAGTTATGGTTCCTCAGCAAGACCGCTAGAGTACTTTTCTCCCTGCAGAGTAATCCATTCGCCAATTTTATTCCCCAACGGAGTCATCTTCTCCTACCGGTATTCTTGCAATTATCATCCCAGCGGAAACAACAAAGCATTGTTCTCCAACATCAGCCCAGGAGTGACTTCCCGGCACCCGTCAAGGATTTATTTTCCCAAGACGAAAACATACATTCATAAACATCGCATTTCCATACATTATAGCATGCATATATGCATCATATCTTACAAATCTCATTTAGGTTGAGAACATCATCGCTTGATTCATATCATGCCTTGCATATGACTGACCTTTACCTTTCAGGAAAGATCCAGTTAAGTTCTCAGCTACATTTCAAGACCTAGTCTGGTTCAGTTAAATCAACCCTAAGATTTTTCTGATTCTTATCCAGTCAAAGGCCTTCTCTGGTTCAGTCAGATCGACCCTAAGATCTCCCTGTTTCTTTTCCAGTTGAAGATTTCAAGACCTAGACCGGTTCAGTTAAATCGACCCTAAGATTTTTCTGATTCTTATCCAGTCAAAGGCCTTCTCTGGTTCAGTCAGATCGACCCTAAGATCTCCCTGTTTCTTATCCAGTTGAAGATTTCAAGACCTAGACCGGTTCAGTTAAATCGACCCTAAGATTTTTCTGATTCTTATCCAGTCAAAGGCCTTCTCTGGTTCAGTCAGATCGACCCTAAGATCTCCCTGTTTCTTATCCAGTTGAAGACATCCAAGATTCTCTCAGCGTTACTGTTGAGGTAGTAATCATCCCCATATTCTCTCAGCGTTCCTGTTGAGGTAGTAATCGTCCCCAGATTCTCTCAGCGTTCCTGTTGAGGTAGTAATCGACCAAGGTTCTCTCAACGTTCCTGTTGAGGTAGTAATCGTCCAAGGTTCTCTCAGCGTTCCTGTTGAGGTAGTAATCGTCCAAGGTTCTCTCAGCGTTCCTGTTGAGGTAGTAATCGTTCAAGGTTCTCTCACCGTCCCGTTGAGGTAGTAACCATCCATGGTTCATTCATCACCTTTTTGAAGCTCCAGATTCAACTCCTGTAACCAGTTAAGGTGTGTCTATATACAGAGTTTGAAGACCAGCTCCTATAACAGGTCAGGTACTCATTTTCTTTTTCAGGTACGCAAGTTCTCGCTAAGGAATCTCTTACGCGATTGACACCCAGATGGCATCTATAAGCCCATCCACTCATCCATCATCTCTTAGCATGGCATCTATAAGCCCATCATCTTATCCATCAATCTCCAAATGGCATCTATAAGCCCATCCCCACCATCACACTACTATGTGAGCGCAAATTTCTGGGCACTCTAGTGTTCAATCATCTTCCACCTTCGGATTACGAAAGGCACATCAGCCAATCTGCATCCTCAGGTCTAAGAAGATTAAACAGGGGCAACTGTTGTACCCCAAAATTTTCCCTCCCATATTCTTCAAGAATGGTAAAGAGCATGCTTCAAAATCTCCCCAAGGGTTGCACAGTTCAAGGGCCTCCTAACAGTCAAAAACTAGGGTTTTAGGTCTGGCAAAGAAGTTGAAGTTTACAAGGGTCCAATCAAGTCCCACATGCCTACAAACATGGTCAAGCATCCTCATGCCAAGTTTCAAGACTTACAGCACAAAATTGCACAGTCAAAAACCCCAATTGCCCTACAGTCAACTGCAAGGGCAAAATGGTCATTTGACAGTCAAAAGTCCAAATTTTTGGTCAACATCTCATTTTGAAGCCACAAACATCATTTGATCAATTCTTGATCATGATTGTCAAGGTATGGCTCAAAAAGTCTCAAGATGCAAAAGTTTCCATATTTGGACAGTTGAAAAAGTCAACTGTAACTTGACCAAGGCATAACTTCCACATGGTTTATCAGAAAAATTCCATCCAAAGCTCATTTTGAAGAGAAATACATTTCCTACAACTCCTCTTCACACTTCAAGTCCAAGAAATGCTCTCACAAAAAGTTATCAATTTCAACATTATAGGTCATTTTCAAAAGTCAACAAAAAGGGACTTTAAGTAAAAGACCATAACTTGAGATTGGTAAATCAAAATGACATGGGACCAAAGGCATTGGTTAGAGGACTTCAAGACCTTTCCAAAATGTCCAAGAACATGATCAAAGCTTAAAAATGGAGCAAGATATGCCTTGTGGAAGTTGGGAAATTTTTGGGAATTTTGAAAAGTCAACTTTGCTTCAAATGCCTTAAAATTGCTAATGGGCCACATTTTCTTCCAAGAATCATCATCCAAAGCATATGCACGACCCATCAAGCCCAAAGGGATTTACTTTCTTATTTTTAATTAATTAATTGAATTTTTATTGTTATTTATTCATTTAATTAGTTTTAAATATAAGGAAAATATCAAATCATTGGTTTTAAATCTTTTTGTGCAGAAAATAGGTCTATCACATGCTCATGATTTCGTGTGCCAATCAACAAGAGTAAAATCTTCCAAACTTGGCATGTTCTTCATGGAAAAGATTGAAAAAAGATTCATAAAAATCAAATTTTTGAAAACCATTAAAGACAAAGCTTTGGGCTTGGATTATTGACTAAAATCATTCCTTATACAAGCACAAACCTAACCCTAATGCCAAAGACCTTGAAGCTGCGCCCCATCTCAAAAACCAAGTTTGCATTTTTGTCAAAAAATCTGAAAACTGAAAACTGCCTTCTAGCACGATTCAAAGGAAAATAATCATACCATTAGCTTTCCAAGGCATCAAGGAACCTAACTGAGTCCTTTTCCACGCTTCCAACCTCAGGAATTGGTACATAGAAGTCAAATTGTTTCATATTTTTTGCATAATCGTGTTTCATCATTCATGCCATATTTTCGATTTCTAACGCTTGTTTTGTACTAGTCTTGTCATTCTGAAGCTAACCAGACCATTCAATTGAATTTTCGTGCCCTATACACGAATCCACCATTAGAGCTCGTTAGGGTTTCAAAACTGTAAAATTGGGGCTTTACGTTTGAGGAAAAATCAGGAAACAAGACGTATACCATTCGAACCAGGAGTTTCATACGAATCCAATACACTAGTCGTGCTCAATTTATCATTGGCCAAATTCTAATCACTATTTTCATGTTCATCATTTAGTGGGGGTTTAAAACCCCCGCTATCTCTTTTTATTTTACAGGCAATTGAAGAAGAAGACAGACGTGTCCATGGCTTACAGGCGCATTTGAATTTCGCGCGAAATATCCCACTAACCCTTGTTTTACATTATATTGATTATTTGTCATATTATATACAAAGCGCGTTAACAGCTCAGTTGGCAGGCACATGGTTTGGTAAGCAACGGGACCTGGGTTCGATTCCCAGGTCCCCTCCTTTCTCCATATTATTTTTCTTTCTATGCTAACATGTAGCGTTCCCCTCAGAAGACTACCATACGTCCACAATCCAAGCGTGCCACATGGCTCAGAATCTCAATCCAAGGGCCCTGATCTGATTAACACCATACTCGTTGGTCAACGTTCCACACGCCAGCATGAAAAGTCAAAAAAAGCCAAAGTTCTATTGGGCCTGATTGCTACCACATGACCTCCAAATTGGGGTCAACACCCCATGGGTTTGCTTCCTTTCCTTCTTTTTATTTTCTTTCTATTTTATTTGTTTTTAATTTAATTCTTTACATTGATTTGTTTTCTTTAACATAAAAAAAATAATAAAAATCAGAAAGACAAAAAAAATATATAAATATTCTACTTAAATGTTTTTGTAAATAAATTTAATTTAGTTTTTAATTCTAGGTTTAATTTCAATATTTTTTAAATAAAAATAAAAAATGTAGAATTAGGGTTTTAAGTTTTTATTCTTTTTCTTTTCTTTCACCATAATTAATTATTAAATATTATTTTTGTAAATAAATTGCCATATAAATAATTAGGTTAATTTTAGGTTCAACTTTAACATATTTTTTTAATAAATTAAAAATAGTTAGAATTAGGTTTTGATTCCATTAATTCTCATTAAAATCCATAAATACAAAAAAGGACAAAAAAATAACTTTCTTTTTCTCATTAAATTTAATTAATTTATTAATTGCAATTTAATTTCCTTAAAAGGGTCCAACGCCCTCGCATTCCCGATTTTAATTCTCTTCGCATTTTCATTTCTTTTTTGTGAATATTCATGTAATTCTCCCAAAGCCATGTAATAGCTTAATTAGACATTTATCTTTCCGCTTTATTTTATCTCAAATCGGGTCCTGGATTAATTTGGCGATGTGGACCCGCGCCTTTGTAATAGCGTAGGACTTTTATATTCCCGCAACTTTTAACTGTTAACTATTGCATGAAAGAATGAATGTCAAAAATAAAAGCAACGCGTAGATCACTAATCCATGAACAAGATAAACATAATCGGAAACGACACACAAATCACGCACCACCCCTAGGGTACGCCTCACTGTTGCCTTGCCCCTCGAAAGGTGATCGTCGAGTAGAGGACGTTTTAGTAAGTCCTCATGTCCATGAACATGGCATGAGGGTAGCTTCTAAGGTGTCTTCCTATTGCTCCGGTGATCACCATGTCCCGAACCCTCGAATTGACCCGAACACCTCCAACGGTGGTGCTACCTACCTCTCAATGGTGGGATGGCACTACTTCAAGGACATTTACACAAACGAATTCCTTAGGGTAGGTAGACGACTCTAGATACTTGCTCTAATTTCAAAACAAATCAAAAATACTTTTCACACCGACACTTTTCAAAAAGCTTTCGAAAGCAACTTTTCAAACACTCTTGAGGACCGATACAAGAGTCGAACTGAAATTTTCAAAGAAACCTTTTTTAAAACCCACAGTTGAAAAGCAAACAAACCACTTTTGAAAACACAATGAGCAAGTATCTAAGAGCCCATGGATAACCATGGATAGAAAGGGTGTTAACACCTTCCCTTTCTATAAATCTACCTCCCGAACTCAGAGCAATCTCTATAAGGAATTTTTCTGTGCTTTTGTCCTTTCCATTTGGAGAAAATAAAAGACGGTGGCGACTCTTGCTTCCGCGACATTTCGCGAACCAGCGTTAAACAGTCAGTTCCAGATCCACCGATCACACGTGCCTTTCGTGATCCGAAGGTGGAAGATGATTGAACACTAGAGTGCCCAGAAATTTGCACTCGCATAGTAGAATATCAGCAATGTGATGTTAGGAATGGGCTTACAGATGCCATTTGGAAAGATGATGGATAGGAGGATGGGCTTATAGATGCCATCGGGAGATTGTCGATCGCGTAAGAGATTCCTTAGCGAGAACTTGCGTACCTGAGAAAGAAAGATAATTTCCTGGCCTGTTACAGGTGTTGATCTTCAAACTCTCCATGCAGATACTTTCCTGGCTAGATACAGGTATAGATCTACAATCAATCGCTCACAGACATGCCCTGGATAGATACAGGTATCGAATCTGGAACTTCAAAAGGTTGATCGAGATAGCTTTCCTGGCTGGATACAGGCGTAGACCTACAATCAATCGCTCACAGATATGCCCTGGCTAGATACAGGTATCGAATCCGGAACTTCAAAAGGTTGATCGAGATAGCTTTCCTAGCTGGATACAGGTGTAGACCTCTAATCAGTCGCTCACAGATATGCCCTGGCTAGATACAGGTATCGAATCCGGAACTTCAAAAGGTTGATCGAGATAGCTTTCCTGGCTGGATACAGGCGTAGACCTCTAATCAGTCGCCCGCAGATATGCCCTGGCTAGATACAGGTATCAAATATGGAACTTCAAAAGGTTGGTAGAGATAGCTTTCCTGGCTGGATACAGGCGTAGATCTCTAATCAGTCGCTCACAGATATGCCCTGGCTAGATACAAGTATCGAATCTGGAACTTCAAAAGGTTGATCGAGATAGCTTTCCTGGCTGGATACAGGTGTAGACCTCTAATCAGTCGCTCACAGATATGCCCTGGCTAGATACAGGTATCGAATCTGGAACTTCAAAAGGTTTGGTAGAGATAGCTTTCCTGGCTGGATACAGGTGTGGACCTCTAATCAGTCGCTCACAGATATGCCCTGGCTAGATACAGGTATCGAATCTGGAACTTCAAAAGGTTTAGTAGAGATAGCTTTCCTGGCTGGATACAGGTGTAGACCTCTGACCTGAGAATGAAAGATAATTTCCTGGCCTGTTACAGGTGTTGATCTTCAAACAGTCGCTCACAGATATGCCCTGGCTAGATACAGGTATCGAATCTGGAACTTCAAAAGGTTGATGGTAATCATCTTTTGATTGACCTTTTCCTGAAAAGGCAAACATTAGTCGTATGCAATGTCATGATGTATGAAATGCATGATGTCATGATGTTCCCAAGAATAAATGAGATTGTTTCGTATGCACTTTATCATATATGTAAGCAAGAGATATGAAATGTGAAATGTTTATAATTGTATTTTCGTTTGGAAAATAAATCCTTGACGAATGTCGGGAGTTTGTTAAATCTCGGGCCGGTGTTGAAGAGTAGAGTTCTTCGTCTCCGCTGGGGATGATGAACAAAGATGATTGCAAGAATAAACCGGTAGGAGAAGATGACTCTGTTGGGGAATAAACCTGGCGAAGAGATTATTCTGCGGGGAACTACTCTGTGGGAAAGAGATACTTCGCTGAGACTTTAACGATAGCTCCGCTGGGGATTCCGTTGATAAGCTCTGTTGGAGATTTTGATGAACTCCGCTGGGGGATAGAAAGAACTTCGCCGAGGACGATCTTTCCGTTTGTAATTTGGTGAGGATAACCCAGTTAGACTCTAGTGGGGATAACCTTTGCATATGGCTGGGGAGAGATATTTGTACTCTGCAGGGGATAAGCTTCCAGAATCTACTGGGGAGATGATTCAACTCTCCTGGGGAAACTTTTGGACTATACTGGGGAAATGGTTCCACTGGGGTGTCTGTATTCCACCGGGGAACAATCTTATATCTCTATCGAGGAATATTAAGACTGTCGGGGATGCTTGTTGAGGAATATCTGTATACTCTGCCAGGGAATATTGAGGTCTTCTGGGGATATCCAACTTCCTTAGAGCTGACAGTAGCCTAACTCTTCTTGGGGAGAGTGTTGTTGACTCTTGCCTTACTCGGCGGGGAGTGAAGGTATCTTGGTCAAATTCCTCAGCTGAATCTACCTTTGTACTTGGTGAGCAAAGCAGCTGTACAGTTTGGACAATTCTTATTTCCCCAGCTTTTGCGAGAGAAAGAGGCCTATGAGGAGCTTGATAACTGCCGATTGACAAATCTTCTTCTGGTAGGCAAGTGACGAGATGACGGGACATAGTCGTACTCTTTTGATCCCTAATTTTTGCCTGGACCGCCCTTTCTGGTTTTCAGTCCATCGGGATACCCTTTTTTGCCCAAGCCGCCTTTTCAGGTTTTCGACTTGCCGGGTGTACAGATTTTGCTCAATTTTCATCCCTTATTTTTTCCCGAACCCTTTTGGTTCGCCGGGAAGCCCTTATTTTTGCCTAGGCCAGTCGACCTAGCGGGTCTTTGATTATGCGTAGTATTTTTTTTGACTATGTCTACGTTCTCAGAGTGCAGGGAGTTGTCATTTTCAGTTGTGTTATGTCGCCATACTACCAGAAGATGTCTGATCATGCAAGATTCGTTGCTGGAATTCCTGTCCAATGCCCCCAGTGACTCAGGCGGAGATTTGCCCCTGACTATTTGGCATTTTGAGAGATTCACTGAATCTTGACTTGAATGCCCCAGATGATGGACAATGATCACGTCTGCCCCTTGGTTGGAGGTGTTTCTTCCACTTGAGATGACCCTTGAGAAGGTTTTTGTTCACTAGATATTCGTCGTGCGAATTTCTCTGCTGTTTGAACAAATAGTCATATGCAAACAATGTTATATTAAAAATGCAAAGCTTATGTCTGTCTTGAAGTTTTTGAAAATGCAGTTTTCAATAAAACGAGCGAATTTTGTAAAATGTGATGTCAACTCAGGATTTTACAGCCAGCCCTACAGGAGTCAGGATACCTTTTGTAACAGTATGCTTTCGAACTAACCCATGCTTCAGCTAGGACTTTTTAAGGGTTACAACGTGGCCTGGTTCACGGTTTTAAGAAACAAAGGATAAAGGCTCAAATTTTATTTGTACCCACCCGCTCTTCGTGATGTTCTTCGATCCTAAACTCAGCTAATCGTGCATTAGATCTTGTTTGAGTCTTTGCTCTGATATACCAGTGATGGTTCGGACACTGACAATTTATTTTGAATAGGCAGTCATTTATTTTTTGGTTGAGGGTTTGTAGGACCTCTTTCTTTTTTGACTTTGTTATCCCTGTTTTTTGCCTGAACTGTTTCTTTTGTGATTACAGTCAGCGGGATGCCCCCAGTTTTGTAAGTCTCCTTCATAGGTTTTGACTTAATGGGCTTTTATTTTGAGAAATAATGACTTCATGTCTTGACAATTATAGGGAACCATCACTGTCTTTTGTTTTGGAATGACTCCTTTGATGTCATTCATTGTGCACCCAGATTAGCTGAGAAAACTACCCTACCCCGGGTTGTGATTAAGGGTTTTAATTTGTGAAAAGAAAAACTCCAACTTCTTTGGCTCAAAGGGGTTGACGAGGGATTATCTTCCTTATAACTCCACTGTTTAGGATTTGAAACAATGCCTGTACATCGTCAGCGGGGTCTGTTCAAAAGCATACTGTAAAGATCGTGGTATCGTTTTCGTCATCCTCCCTCAAAAGGCTTAGAACTTTTTAATCGAGCATTGAACATCAAAAATGAAAGCAATTTGAATATAGTGAATACGAATGGATTGATTCAAAACAGACATATGCGATGCATTGATAAAGTAATAAAGTTTGCCATGACAAATGTTTGAACAATCAAAAGAAAATTACAAATTGAAAATTCCAATGAACAAAAAGTCTTCTCGTCTCAGGATTTGTTACTTCAAATGGTGAACCTTGGAGGGATAGTAGAAGAACTCAGCCTGACCATCTTGGGCAAACTCCAATGTTCCTTCATCAATCAGGTTTTGGATTTTGTACCTCAACTTCCAACAGTCGTCAGTATCATGCCCCGGGCTATTAGAATGGTATGCACACCTGGCATCAGGATTGTAGTTGGGTGAAGAAGTCTTAGGATTCAGGTGAGGTCCTACCAACGTCACCATATTCAAATTCAACAGGTGTTGCAAAGCTTGGGACAGCGGCATGTAGAGCTTGGTGAATGGCCTCGGAGTAGCCCGTTGCTTATGGTCAGGTTGTTGTTGGGCCTGTGAGGTAGTGGCACCCTAGAGAGGTCCATTCTTCATCAAACCAAACCTTTGACTTCTCGGAAGTTGATTAATGACTTGATCCTCAACCTTGACTGTTTGCTTCATACGGTTGTACCTGTCTTGATGAAGCTGGTTGATCATGGTTCTCAACTCTTCTTGCTCCCGAGCTAAGCCTTGGATAAGTGCCCAAAAATTTGCACTCACATAGTGGAGTATCAGCAATGTGATGGCGGGAATGGGCTTACAAATGCCATTTGGAGAGATGATGGATAGGAGGATGGTCTTATAGATTCCATCTGGAAGTGTGACAGAATCTTGTCGAGAATGGGCTTATGGATGCCATTTGGAGATGTCGATCGCATAAGAGATTCCTTAGCGAGAACTTGCGTACCTGAGAAAGAAAGATGGTTTCCTGGCCTGTTACAGGTGTTGATCTTCAAACTCTTCATGCAGATACTTTCCTGGCTAGATACAGGTATAGATCTACAATCAATCACTCACAGACATGCCCTGGCTAGATACAGGTATCGAATTTGGAACTTCAAAAGGTTGATCGAGATAGCTTTCCTGGCTGGATACAGGCTTAGACCTACAGTCAATCGCTCACAGATATGCCCTGGCTAGATACAGGTATCAAATCCGGAACTTCAAAAGGTTGATCGAGATAGCTTTCCTGGCTGGATACAGGTGTAGACCCCTAATCAGTCGCTCACAGATATGCCCTGGCTAGATACAGGTATCGAATCCGGAACTTCAAAAGGTTGATCGAGATAGCTTTCCTGGATGGATACAGGCGTAGACCTCTAATCAGTCGCTCGCAGATATGCCCTGGCTAGATACAGGTATCGAATCTGGAACTTTAAAAGGTTGGTAGAGATAGCTTTCCTGGCTGGATACAGGCGTAGACCTCTAATCAGTTGCTCGCAGATATGCCCTGGCTAGATACAGGTATCGAATTTGGAACTTCAAAAGGTTGATCGAGATAGCTTTCCTGGCTGGATACAGGTGTAGACCTCTAATCAGTCGCTCGCAGATATGCCCTGGCTAGATACAGGTATCGAATCTGGAACTTCAAAAGGTTGATCGAGATAGCTTTCCTGGCTGGATACAGGTGTAGACCTCTAATCAGTCGCTCACAGAAATGCCCTGGCTAGATACAGGTATTGAATCTTGAACTTCAAAAGGTTTGGTAGAGATAGCTTTCCTGGCTGGATACAGGTGTAGACCTCTAATCAGTCGCTCACAGATATGCCCTGGCTAGATACAGGTATCGAATCCGGAACTTCAAAAGGTTGATCGAGATAACTTTCCTGGCTGGATACAGGCGTAGACCTCTAATCAGTCGCTCACAGATATGCCCTGGCTAGATACAGGTATCGAATCTGGAACTTCAAAAGGTTGATCGAGATAACTTTCCTGGCTGGATACAGGCGTAGACCTCTAATCAGTCGCTCACAGATATGCCCTGGCTAGATACAGGTATCGAATCTGTAACTTCAAAAGGTTGATGGTAATATCTTTTGATTGACCTTTTCCTGAAAAGGCAATCATTAGTTGTATGCAATGTCATGATGTATGAGATGCATGGTGTCATGATGTTCTCAAGAATAAATGAGATTGTGTCGTATGCACTTTGTCATGTATGTAAATAGGAGATGTGAAATATGATATGTTTATGAATGTATTTTCGTCTGGGAAAATAAATCCTTGATGAATGCCGGGGAGTTTGTTAAATCCTGGGCTGATGTTGAAGAGTAGAGTTCTTCGTTTCCGCTGGGGATGATGAACGAAGATGATTGCAAGAATAAACCGGTAGGAGAAGATGACTCCGTTGGGGGATAAACCTGGTGAAGAGATTACTCTGCGGGGAATTACTCTATGGGAAGAGATGCTTTGCTGAGATTTTAACGATAACTCCGCTGGGGACCCCGTTGATAAGCTCTGTTAGGGATTTTGATGAACTCCGCTGGGGATAGGAAGAACTTCACCGAGGACGATCTTTCCGTTGCAAGTTGCCGAGGATAATCCAGTTAGGCTCTGGTGGGGAATAACCTCCTGAATATGGCTGGGGAGAGATATTTGTACTCTGCAGGGGGTAAGTTTCCAAAATCTACTAGGGAGATGGTTCAACTCTCCTGGGGAAACTTTTTGGATTGGACTGGGGAATGGCTCCACTGGGGTGTCTGTATTCCGCCGGGGAACAATCTTATATTTCTGTCGAGGAATATTAAGACTGTCGGGGATGCTTGCTGAGGAACATCTGTATACTCCGCTGGGGAATATTAAGATCTTCTGGGGATATCCAACTTCCTTAGGGCTGACAGTAGACTAACTCTGCTTGGGGAGAGTGTTGCTGACTTGCTGGAGATATTGTGCCTTTTCAGGGCTGATGGGAGACCAACTCTGCTTGGGGAGAGTATTGTTGAGTCTTGTCTTACTCTACGGAGAGTGAAGGTATCTTGGTCAAATTCTTCAGCGGAACCCACCTTGGTACCTTGGTGGACAGAGCAACTAGATTGCTTAGACAATTTCTTATTGCCCCTGTTTCTGATGTCACCTGTAATTAGTCCTTTGTTTCGTATGCAAATATTTATGAGTTAGCAATTAATGTCAAATGCATATATCAAAAATGAACATTGGACGTTCTTCGCAAAACAAAACAGGTAAAGAAAAACAATTGGCAATTTGTCTGAAAAGATGAGCTTATATTGATTTTGAAATTTGCCTGTAAATAGGTATTTTGTGTACAAGAGACTGACGTCCTAGTAAAGGAACGCCGCCAAACAAAATAGAGTTTATACAAAAAGGAAAAGGAAACAAAACAGATATGTGAAAAATCCCACTGGGTTCCAACTCTGCTATCGCCTTTATGTCTTCAAGCGTCTCATCACTTTGCTGCTTGGTTGAAGATGAAGCTGACTGATTGGTGCCGTCTGAGCCTGATTGTTGATACCGAAGTCCGGATGCGAGGTGATCCAATGAGACATAGTATTACGCTTTAATCCCTAACTTTTTCCTGGACCGCCCTTTCGGGTTTTCAGTCCACCGGGATACCCATTTTTGCCCAAGCCGCCTTTTCAGGTTTTCGACTGGCCGGGTGTATAGATTTTTTTTCTTTTCATCCCTTATTATTGCCCGAACCCTTTTGGTTCGCCGGGAAGCCCTTATTTTTGCCTAGGCCAGTCAACCTAGCGGTTCTTTAATCATGCGTAGTATCTTTTTACTATGTATGCATTGGCGGGGTGAGGAAGGTCGTCACCATCCATGGTGGTTAGAATCATTGCTCCTCCTGAGAAGATGTTCTTAACCACAAATGGCCCTTCGTACGTAGGGGTCCATTTACCCCTGGGATTACCTTGAGGTAGAATGATGCGCTTGATTACCAGGTCCCCAACTTGATACTCTTGGCGTCTGACTTTCTTGTTAAATGCCTTGATCATCCGTTTTTGGTACGTTTGACCATGGCAAATAGCAGTGAGTCTCTTTTCGTCAATCAGGTTTAATTGATCAAGCCGAGTCTGGATCCAGTCATCTTCGCTCAAACCTGCATCTTTCATTATCCAGAGAGAGGGTATCTGGACTTCAATGGGCAAGACTGCCTCCATGCCGTATACCAAGGAAAAGGGTGTTGCCCCTGTTGACGTCCGTGCTGAGGTACGGTACCCATGAAGAACAAACAGTAACATCTCGTGCCAATCTTTGTATGTCACTGTCATCTTCTGCACAATCTTCTTGATATTCTTATTAGCTGCTTCTACAGCCCCATTCATCTTCGGTCGGTAGGGAGAAGAGTTGTGGTGCTGTATCTTGAATTGCTCGCAGAGCTCAGTGATCATCTTGTTATTAAGATTGGTACCATTGTCCGTAATAATCCTCTCAGGTACACCGTATCGACAGATCAGGTTATGCCGAATGAACTGTGCCACGACATTCTTGGTTACGGTAGCAAAGGAAGCTGCTTCGACCCACTTCGTGAAATAATCAATCGCTACCAGGATGAACCCATGCCCGTTGGATGCCGTAGGTCTGATCTCGCCGATCATATCAATGCCCCACATTGCAAAAGGCCAAGGTGCTGTCAAGACGTTCAGAGGAACTGGAGGAATGTGCACCTTATCAGCGTAGATCTGGCATTTATGACATGTCCGAGAATGTTGGTAACAATCAGCTTCCATTGTGGACCAGAAATATCTTGCCCGAAGGATTTTCTTTGCCATGGTATGTCCACTGGAGTGCGTTCCGAAGGTACCTTCATGCAACTCTGCCATGATCCTTTCTACTTCAGTCTTATCCACACAACGCAGTAAGGTTGAATCATGGTTTTGTTTGTAAAGAATGTCATTGCTGAGGAAGAACTTTGCCGCGAACCTTCTCAGAAACTTCTTGTCATTAACGGATGCACCCTCGGGGTATTCTTGAGCTTCAAGGTACCTCTTCACTTCATGATACCACGACTTTTCTGTTACCTCTTCGGTCTCAAGATCACAGCAATGTGCAGGTTCATCTAATTTCCAAATAATGATTCGGGGAGCCTCGTTGTCCCATTTGACTTTGAACATAGAAGACATCATAGCCAGCGCGTCCGCCAACTGATTCTCCTCTCTTGGGAAGTGTTCAAAGGTCATCTCCTCGAAATTGGGGATCAACGTCAACACATACTCCTTGTAGGGAATAAGATTTGGTTGTTTCGTATCCCACTCGCCTTTGATCTGACTGATCGCGAGAGCGGAATCTCCGAAGACACTCAGAAACTTGATCCTTAGGCCAATTGCAGCTTGAAGACCCATGATGCATGCTTCATACTCCGCCATGTTGTTGGTGCAGTTGAAACATAATTGGGCGGTAAGTGGAGTATGAGAGCCTTTTGGAGATATGATCACAGCACCAATACCATTACCCAAAGCGTTTGAGGCTCCGTCAAAGTGCATAGACCATCGGGATCCTTCCTCAGGTCCTTCATCCGGTTCAGGTACTTCACAATCAGTCACTACCATGATATTCTCGTCTGGAAATTCAAAGTTCATGGATTGGTAGTCATCTACTGCCTGGTGTGCCAAATGGTCCGCCAATACACTTCCCTTGATTGCTTTCTGAGTCGTGTACTGGATGTCATATTCGGTCAAGATCATCTGCCATCTTGCTATTCTTCCGGACAAGGCAGGCTTTTCGAAGATGTACTTTATTGGATCCATTTTTGAAATCAATGATAACGAGAAAACATATCGTATAATTAACATGCTTTTTACCGATTTTATATTTCATTAAGTCGTCTAACTCCCGATTATTCCAAGATTATTTGTCTTTTTGCAGGTATAACACTTGTCGACTCAAACCAATGAAAAAGGACAAAATGAAGAAGGCTAGACGAAAAACAAAGAGAAAAAGAATAAAAAAATACAAATTTGGGACTTCTGGATAGGTGACGGTCGTCACGTCCCTGTGACGGGCGTAACACCCCTCAACATAAGGAAACGCTCGTCACACTCACCTGACGAGCGTAAGGCACCACTTCAGTGTGTGACGACCGTCACCCACCTGTGACGACCGTCACGCGCGTGAAGGAGGACGTTACGCATGGCCTGAAGACGTGGGCGTGAAGGGCAGACTAGTTCTCCCTGTTTCTACTGAATCTCCTATTTTATTGCCACCACTATGACTGCTCCTACAATTTCTCCACGAAGACTTCATCAAGAATTCAAAATTAAACTGCTGATTTTTCCTGCTATATATATGAGTACCAAGGCACAGTCCAGGGGTCGAAGAATTTTCTACAGACCAAATTTCTATTTTTCTGCATTATTTCTATTTCCTTGTTTTTGAGCTTTTTCTATATTACTGTAATTTTCATTCCAAGTTTTAGTTTTTAGTTTTAAGTGTTAATTCTTCCTTCAAGAATTAACACGAATTATTTACTGCAATCAAGCTCAAGGATTATTGTAATACTTCAAGATTACCATAGCAACTTTGATTCCAGGTTTTTATTGAAATTAATATTTATTCAGTTTTTATATTATGCCAATTGTTGTTATGAATTATATTTTGAATTGTATTGCTTCCAAGTTAATTATGTCTGGCTAAATTATTAATACCGGTATGTGACTGTAAGAACTGAAAGAATTCAATGATACCTTGGCCAAAAATATTTATAAAACAATTTCTGGTTTCCAATTTCCAAGATTAATTTAACTATCCTTGTCACGAGAGTGAGAGGTTAATTAACACGATTTTGCCACGAGAGTGGGAAATTAATTAAGGCAAGAACCTGCATGCGAGAGTTGGGGTTCAACCCAGATAGTGGTAACGAAGCATTGATTTTTAAATACACGAGAGTGTTTTAATAAATTAATTAAATTCAAATTGTTTTCAAAAAGTGTTATTAAATTTAAAGTGCATCCACTAGGTTTAGTAGCATGACTTATTTCATAAACACGAGAGTGTATGTCTCAGGTTTTTAAACAATTAGCTTTTACCGAAATACTTTATAGGCCAAGCGATTCACCGATTTCCCTAAGTCCAATTATCACATACCGGTATAATTAGTACTATTACTTTTAATTAAACTGTTTCCCCCAAAAATCGAATATTCATCGCTTAGTTAGACAAACTGTAGCATTAGATCGTATGCGATTGATCCTCAGTCTCTGTGGGTTCGATAATCTTTTAAAACTAGAACGACTGAACTGTATACTTGCAGTTAGTATCCCGACAGACTCATAAAGTCCCGATCAATCAACAGAGTAGTGTGAGTCAACATATATTGTCTCAGCCGTCGAGCAACCCATACCAAAGCGCAGCAAGTTTTCTCGAGCAGTGAGTATCGGGTCTCACAGTCGGTAAACTTTTTGCTAAGGTAATAAATAGCGTGCTCTTTTCGGCCAGACTCGTCATGCTGCCCCAGCACACACCCCATTGAGCTGTCAAGTACTGTCAAGTATAAGATTAGAGGTCTCCCTTCAACCGGTGGCATCAGAATGGGTGGCTCTTGGAGATACTCTTTGATTCTTTCGAAAGAGGCCTGACATTCATCGTTCCAACGTACCACTTGATCTTTCTTCAGTAGCTTGAAGATTGGTTCACAGGTAGCAGTTAGATGTGAGATGAATCAGGCAATGTAGTTCAACCGTCGTAGAAAGCCTCAGACTTCTTTCTTTGTCTTGGGAACTGGCACCTCTTGTATGGCTTTCACTTTGGCAGGGTCCACTTGGATACCTTTGTCGCTCACGACGAAACCTAGCAGTTTTCCAGATCTCACCCCAAAGGTGCACTTGTTCGGATTCAACCTCAACTTGTATAACTTCAACCGGTCAAACAGCTTATGTAGATGGTCAAGGTATTCTTCCTCAGTTTGTGACCTTGCAATCATATCGTCGATGTATACTTCAATCTCATGATGGATCATGTCATGAAACAAAGCAACCATGGCACGTTGGTAGGTTGCCCCAGCATTTTTCAACCCAAAAGGCATGACCTTATAGCAAAAGGTGCCCCACTGAGTAACAAAAGTGGTCTTCTCCATGTCTTCCAGAGCCATCTTGATTTGATTATAACCTGAGAACCCATCCATGAAGGAGAATACCTTATGCTGAGCAGTGTTGTCAACCAGAACGTCAATGTGAGGCAGAGGGAAGTCATCCTTAGGGCTCGCCCTGTTCAAATCCCTGTAATCAACACACATTCGGACCTTACCATCTTTCTTCGGAACTGGAACCACATTGGCAACCCACTGAAGGTAAGAAGTCACTGCTAGAAACTCGGCATCAAATTGTTTCATAACCTCAGCTTTGATTTTCTCGGACATCTCTGGACGCATACGGCGAACCTTCTGTTTTACCGGAGGGCATTCTTCCTTGGTAGGTAGGTGATGAACCACAATGTCGGTATCCAACCCAGGCATGTCTTCGTAAGACCAGGCAAAGATTTCCACGTAGTCATGCAGCATCTGAATCAACCGTTATTTCACACTAAGCTCCAGGTTGGCACCAATCTTGACTTCCTTTTTGTCTGTCTCAGTACCCAGATTTACCGTTTCCACTAGCTCTTCATGTGGCTGAATGGCCCTCTCTTCCTGGAGTAACAGTCTTGCAAGCTCACCAGGCACTTCACAATCATCTTCACCTTCGTCTTCGGCTAAGTTGATCGGATTTTCAAAGTCATAACTGGCAGTAGCAGAGTCGTTACCAGCGAGATCCAGAGTGGATTGGAACCTGTGTAGGTGAGTGTGTGTAAATATAACTATTTTGCAATATATAATAAAGAAAGACAAGGAGCGCAAGATTTGAAATGCAAAAAATGTCCAATGCTTTTATTAATGATATATGAAAATGACAAATAATAAGCCCTCACAAATGAAACCATGGTGCCCCGGGTAAGACATCGGGCCATAAAGTTCCAAATTATTGTTTGTTACAAATTCAAAACAAAGGAGTTCATTACTGAGTGACAAAAGTAATAGGTATGAAGTCTTTCGCAGTCCAGTTGCTTGGTCCATCGTTGGTCGTAGGGTAGATCCAGCTGTCGAATTCAGATTCCTCCATGTCGTCTTCAATAGCATTTACTCTTGGGTTGGTGATGAACACAGGAGGTCTTCCAATTCTTGCCTTACGAACAGCCCTCTGAGCTTCTGCAGCGAAACCCAAACCAAACTTGTCAGTCTTCGGAGTAAAATCAGGAAGTCGGCCCCAGTTTGCACACTCACCCTTCTCAATAACAGCCCGGGCATCCTTTAAGGAAGCCATCTTCAAAGGAGAATCTTCGATCACAGTTTCAGCTGATGCCAGTGTTGGAGGAACCTCTTCAAAGTGTTGAAATGGGGTCTCAATGAATTCCCCATCCATCTCTATGTACCGGAATGAGTTGAGGTGGCTGACCATGTATTCTTCCTCCCCTTGCACTGTTACAATCTTCCCTCTGACTGGGTACTTCAGCTTCTGATGCAATGTGGAGGTCACAGCTCCAGCCTTGTGGATCCAAGGACGACCCAGCAAACAAGAATAGGACGGTTGGATGTCCATTACATTGAATGTTGAATCAAAGACCTGAGAGCCAACCCTGATTGGGATGTTAACTTCACCATGTACCATCCTTTTGGACCTGTCAAAGGCCCGGACAACAATGTTACTTGGCTTAAGCTCTAAACCCTCACAATCCAGCCTGTCTAGAGCTTTCTTGGGCAATACGTTTAACGAGGAACCAGTGTCAACCAGCACATGGGCGAGAGTAGTGCCTCTGCATTCAATGGAGACATGCAGGGCATCGTTATGGTTCTTCCCCTTAGCAGTCAGATCGGTGTCAGAGAAACCCAAACCATTATCAGCAGTTAAGTTGGCCACACAATCGGTAAATTGATCAGTTGATGTCTCTTGTGGCACGTGGGCCGTCTTCAGGAAGGTAATCAGGGCCTTGTCATGGGCTTCTGAACATAACAACAGTGATAGCATAGAAATTTTAGATGGGGTGTGCCCCAGCTGCTCAACTACATTAAAATCACTATTCTTGATAATCTTAAGAATCTCTTCCATTTCCTACTTGGAAGCTTCAACAGCGGTTGTCTTTGGTGCCTCCATCTGGGCAGGCACATCAGTAGTAATCCCTTTGCCCCGAGCGTCAGATAACTCGGAAGCAGGGGTAGAAATAGGAACCTGGTTAGGGAGAGAAATAGGCACACTTGCAGGCGCAATATCTGGTGAGAAGAGCCTGCCACTGCGAGTGACTTTGGCAGGCCCGGTGATGTTGGTGACGCCGGTACTAGTATCAAACTCTTGTTTAACTCCAAGCACATAAACATCTGCCCCATAGTGCCACGGGACAGCTTTGTCAGATGTATAGGGGATGGGCCCCGGAACAGTGATGATGATGGGTGCAATCTTCTGAGTAGACACGATTTTGACAGGCTTCTTGGAGGGAGCCTTGGGAGAGTTGTTGAAAATAGTAACAATGGACACTTCTTCAGTAGGGATAGCAGGAACAACAATCTTCTCGAACAAGATCTCTTTATTATCCATCATGTTTTGGATACCTGATTTCAACAAAGGACAACCAGTAGGTGAAACAGAACATAGAAGGAAACCTTTACTACAACCCAGAAATAAACCGGCTAGCAACAGGTTCCTTTTGACAGTCAACAGCGGAGTAACAATCTCATCCACAGAGGCTACATATAGGTCTTCCTCAACAGCATTCACTCCATGCTTGGGCATGGGAGCAGTCACAACATTGGGCCTTTCTGGCGCCTCGAACTCTATCTCTTTAGCATCAATAAGGTCCTGAACCATATTCCTCAGAGCCCAACAATCATCAGTAGTATGCCCTGGGCTATCAGAGTGATAAGCGCAGCGGGCGTTGGGATTGTACTTTGGAGAGGTTGTATTTACAATCTTCGGAGCTTCTTTGACAGTTACCAGATTGGTTGACAGTAGTTGTGGCAATATCTGAGACAGGGTCATACTGAGCCGAGTGTACTGCCTTTTAGGTCTCTCACCCCTTGGTTGGTTGTATTGCTGAGGAGCAGCAGCAGGCTTTGAGATTACCACCGCGTTGACAGCTTGGCGGCGTTCCGGTTTATTTTGTCTCCTTGAACCATAAACAGCACTAGATTATTTCTTAAAGGGCTTCTTTTCAGTGCTCGAGGAGGCACCTTTATGTATCTTCCCAGACTTGATACCAGCTTCTATCCTCTCACCAGTCAAGATCAGATCTGTAAACCCAGCAGAAGAATTCCCAATCAGATGGTTGAAGAAAGGACCAGACAGGGTCCCCAAGAACATGTCAACGAGTTCACGGCCAGTCAACGGTGGCTGCACCCTTCTAGCCAGGTCTCTCCACTTTTGTGCATACTCCTTGAATCCTTCACCCGTCCCTAGTGACATACCCTGGAGTTGGGTACGCGTGGGAGCGAGGTCGGAATTATACTAATATTGCTTATAAAATGCAGTAGCCAAGTCTTCCCAGTTACGAATGCTGGCTCCATCCAGCTGATAGAACCATTCGAGTTGAGTCCCTAAAAGACTATCCTGGAAGAAATGGATCCACAAATTCTTGTCGGCAGTGTAAGGTTGGATCTTCCTTACATACGACCGGAGGTGCAGCTTTGGGCAGGAAGCTCCGTCGTATTTGGCAAAAGCAGGTGCCTTGAACTTATGTGGGATCACCACCCCAGAAGATAAGCATAGGTCTCCAAAGTCCAACCCGAGCACATGCTGAATCTCCATAGCACTTAGGCGGTCTTCTAACTGTTTGTACCTGTCCTCAGCAGGAGAGTATTGTTCATCATTGTAATCTGTCTCGTTGTCGGAGACCACGGGACTAGGAACCCTTCTCTCTTGAGGACTGTCTTTCCCTACAGAGGAAGTAGCCAGATCAGCCTCATTTTGTAGTCCATTTCCAAACCTCCGTCCAGTGTTGAACAGCACAGTCCTCTTCTTCTTCTTCTTCAGAATTAGAGTCTTCAACTCCTGTTGACCCTGGGCTAAGCTCATGACCAACTCTTGGAACTGGGCGTTCTGGGCCTGGAGGGCCTTGATAGCTTGTTTAGTAGTAGGCTTATAAGACATGATGACTGCTGAAATAAACAGCGAAGAAGAATAAGTGACCTGTGAAAAGGGTACCTGTTATGCGTATGATGAATGGGATGCGTATGATTTATGTATGCAATGTTTTCAAGGATCTCGCGGGGTAAACAGAGAAACTTGTTAGAATTTGAATTCGGTGGCTTGATTGAAGGAACTTCATGTTGTTGAGAATCCTTCTTCAAGAGTTAAAGCTCACCATATCGAGTGGGTCATAGCCCCTGACTCAAGTTATCGTGTTTTGATCTCCGAACAACCTTGGCTAGAGGAAAATAAATCCCCTTTGCCCCTTGCTGGACAGTTGGTTCATCATGACCTGCATCACAAACCCTTGAGATCCTTGAAATGGATTAGTCCTTATGCAGGATGTATGCAATGTTATGATGGTATGATGTTATGATAAGGCACACCACAAGTATTCACAAAGGGCAAACATGGTAAGGCACACAAGTCACACAAGACAACCCTTAGAGTTCAGGCCAGCATGAAGTTTAGGTACTACCCTCTTTCAGTTTCAGTTGGTTAAGACCTGTCCTAAAAATAGTAACTGGGTTCTAGAGGATCTCAATATCACTGACTACCCTCAATCGGTCATAACTCCAGCTTCGCAATCTTTTCTTGCGGCCGGAACCATCGCGAGAGTTTAGCCTTAATGAGTGTAGCATACTGCTACTGTTCTATGGCCAAGTTGGGTTAATTTAAGGTTCTAAGGTCGGTTGGTGCTTAACGACTCCTCAGAAGACCCATATTCTCCTTGTTCCAACACAAGGGATATCGGTACAAACTAAGGTGTCACACCAACGTAGCTACTGCTTCACCCGTGTCGGTCTACGCCAGACAGGTCCCTCATAGTTTATTGCTACCTAAAGGGTATTCCCCAGATCCGGGTTAGGATCTATGAAACTCCGATGCAAGCCCACAATATTAAAGCAAACAAGGCATACAATTGAAAACATAGAATGATCTAATCCTAAGGTACACCTCACTTATTAAGTCCCCAGCAGAGTCGCCAGTTCTGTGATCGGTGGAAATAGAATTGACTGTTTTTTAATGCTGGTTCGCGAAATGTCACGGTAAGCAAGAGTCTCCACCGTCTTTTATTTTATCCAACAAGGAAAGGACAAAAGCACAGCAAAATTCCTTTTCGATATGTTTCTCGGTTCGGGAGGTAGATTATAGAAAGGGAAGGTGTTAGCACCCTTTCTATCTGTGGTTATCCACGGGCTCTTAGGTACTTTCTCACTATGTTTTCAAAAAAAATGTTGCTTTTCTTGTGTTTGTGGGTTTTGAAAAAGTTTCGTTTTGAAAACTTCCAGGTAACTCTTGTATCAGTCCTCAAGAGTGTATGAAGTATTTGTTTGAAAACTTTTTGAAAGTGTAGGTGCGAAAAGTTTTTTTTGTTTTTGAAAGAGCAAGTACCCAGGAGAAATCTACCTACTCTAAGGAATTAAGCTGTGTAAGAGTCCTTTAGACAGTACTATCCCACTATTGAGAAGTAGGTAGCACCGTCGTTGGAGTTTTGGGTCAATTCGATTATAGGGACATGTGTGGTCACCAAAGCAATAGTAGGACGCCTTAGCGGTAACCCTAGTGTCCTAGATCCTTTTTTATCCGAGGCAACCGTTTCGAGGCAACTGGATCTTTAGACAGGAGAGCGACCTCTAAAACACCTTATACTCAATGACCACCTCGAGGTAACCAAGTGAGGCGTACCCTAAGAGTGGCATGTGCACGTGTGTCAGGATTCAGTTTAAGATCATCTTTGCACATGTATTATGGTGAGCTACGAGTTGATTTTATTTTTCAGGCAAGTCTTGTCATGCATAATTAACAGTTAATAATTTGCGAAAAATAAATTGCGGAAAGTAAATCTACGCTATTACAAGGCGTCGGGTATTTACATCGCCAAAAACTTAACCCTTGAAAATAAATGCGAGAAAATAAAGAAAGCGATAAAAGTCCTAATTATCTATTACATTCTCGGAGCAGATACATAAATATAATCAAAATAAGAATCAAGAAAAAATATGCGCGCGAAAAATTGAATCGGGAAAAATCTTAGGGTTTTGACCCTTTTTGGAGAAAAGAATGAATTTTGGTCCTTTTTTGCATTTAATTAATATTAAACCTAATTTACTAATTAATTAAATAATTACAAGAAAAAGTATTTTTTATGTTTTTTTTATGTTTTAATGAAAATAAAAATAAAATAAAATAAAGTCAAAGTTAGTAAAACCTAATTCTAATTTATTTTATTTACTATGAAAAAGTCAAAATTAAACCTAATTAGCTAAATTAATTATATTTAGAATTTATTTACAAAATAATAATTAATAGTGAAATTAATAAATAATAAAAATAAATAATATTTACATTTTCTGATTTTATTATGAAAATAATTAATTTATTAATTAAATACTAATAATAATAATAATAGTTATTATAGAAATTAAAAAAGAAGAAAATAATAAAGAAAACCAAGGGGGTGTTGGGCCCTTTTGGAGGTTTGGAAGGCAATCTGAAGCCCATTAAGCATCCCAGTCCATTGACTTTCTGGATCAGATGCACGTTCATTGACTGGGAGTGCCATGAACACTCACGCTTGGCCTTCAGATCTGCTTTGCCAGCCACTTGGCTTTTGGATGAGTGGAGGCATATGGTGAACCTGCCTTTGGAACCTGCACATGATTATGTGAAGAAAAATAACAAATAATGGTTTTGGGTGGACCTGGGAATCGAATCCAGGTCCCAATGATCAACGTCCAGCATACCATCCACTGAGCCATTTGCTTGCTTTTGTAATTATGATGGACAATGAACATAATATATAAAAAAGATCAATTATGCTGGAAACAAATAAAAGCGCGCGTTATTTTTTGAATGGACCAACCATGAAGCAACACGTCTTCATCTCCTTCGCCGAAGCCTGCAAATAACAAATAGATAGCGGGGGTTTTTAACCCCCACAAACTATGATAAGGAAAAATAGCGATTAGCTCCCTAGGCTACATAAATATTTCGCGAGGGTGGTTTTGCAATCGTCTGAGTCTCCTGAATTCAGCCATGGGTCTTAAAGGGTCCAATTTTTCCTGAATAATAAAGCCCCAAAATCAAAGCTTCGGAACCCTAGAATTTGTCAATGGTATCTTTTGATTTAGGGCGCTATAATCCAATTAACCAATACCATTAGTTTCCTGTGAGTGCCAGCAATGCAAAACCAACAAAAAATCATATCAAATATGCATGAATCATGAGTTTCAATTATAAAAAAAGTATGCAAACCGTGGGTTCGTTCTTGAGGATTTCTTGAGTTCTAGCGTATGATTTTGATTGTAAAAGGTCCCTGGGAGTTTCTGCAAGGTATTAGAAACAAGAAAAAGCTTTGAATCGTGTTGGAAGGCAAAAAAACAGTTTTCACTTTTCTTTGATTTTCTTCAATATGCTTATGGCTCTTCTGCAACAATTTTCACGTCCAATGAATTAGGGTTAGGTTGTGTATATATAGAGGACTGAATTTAGGTTAAATCTTGGCCAAGAAATCCATGGAATTGATGTTTCAATATTTGATTTGCAATCACATCTTTTTGCATCTTTTTGATTGAGAAAACTTGCCAAACTTGGAGATTTTTGTTCCCTTGATGTGCACACGAGTTTGCCAGCTCTTTTAGGTCATATTTGCTTCATGAAAAGATTGAAAAACCATATCTTGATATTTCCTACAATTTAAATTAATTAAAATGAATTAATATTGATAAAAAATTCAATTAATTAATAAAAAATAAGAAAATAATTCAATTTAATCTTAATGGGTCGTTGATAGGCCTTGGATAAAGTTTCAAGAAGAAATTTGAGGCCCATTAGCAAAAACAAAGTGTTTTGAGCAAAGTTGACTTTTGCAAGTTCACAAAAATTTCCCAACTTCTCCAATGCATATATTGCTCAATTTTGATCATATGAACATGTTCTTGGACATTTTGGAAAGGTCTTGAAGTCATCTAACCAATGCCTTTGGTCCCATGTCATTTGGATTTACCAATCTCAAGTTATGGTCTTTGACTTAAAGTGCATTTTTGTTGACTTTTGAAATTGACCTATAATGTAGAAATTGACAACTTTTTGTGAGAGCATTTCTTGGACTTGGAATGTGAAGATGGATTGTAGGAAATGTCATCCCCTTAAAAATGAGCATTAGATGGGATTTTTCTGATGAACCATGAAAAAGTTGTGCCCTGGTCAAGATACAGTTGACTTTTCTACTGTCCAAAAATAGTAACTTTTTACATCTTGATGATTTTTGAGCCATGCTTGTGGAATCATGATCAATACTTGATCAAATGATGATTGTGGGCTCAAAATAAGATGTTGACCAAAAAATTTGACTTTTGACTGTAAAATGACCATTTTACCCCTGCAGTTGACTGTGGATCAAATAGGGCTTTTGACTGTGGAATTTGGCACTGTGAGTCTTGAGACTTGACATGTAGATGCTTGACAATGTATATAGGCCTATGAGACTTGATTGAGCCATTGAAAATCCCAAATTCATTGAAGGAATCAAAACCCTAATTTTGACTGGCTTAGGAGGTGTTTGGATTGTGCAATCCTTGAGTAGTCTTGAACCATTTGGAGATGATTCTTGATATATCTTTGAAGAATATGGGAGGGAAAATTTTGGGGTACAACATTGGCGCTTTGGTATTCAAAATCTCCTTGGTTTTATTTTGATTGATCTCTATGCCTTTCTTGTGCACCACAAAACCCAGAAAACTCCTGGTTGTCCTGATTAACTTGCTCCTTAACAACTGTTTGATCTCTACTTTGATTTTGGACAGCACTTCTGGCGCGAACCTTCTTGGCATCTGCTTGATTGGTTGTTTACCTGGATTTATAGGCAGCTTCATCTCCACCATTTCTCTACTTAAACTAGTCATCTCATTGTAATTCCATGCAAAGCAGTCCCTTAATTCTTTAAGTAATTTGATCATTTAATCCTTCATCTGGTTGTCGATCTTGGTGCTGATGTAAGTAATTCTTTTAATCGAACCATCAACAAGGTCGATTTCCTCCAAGGGATCTTGTGCTTGCATCTTCAAAACATTGTCTCTTGGATCTTTCTCAAACCCCAAAGGCTCTTCTTCGTATTTATAATCAAACCTATGGCTTTCTGAAGCTGTTGTTTGGCTTGATTCTCCAAGCCCTTCCGCCATGATGGCCTCATGTGCCATATTTGCAACATCTTTAGCCTCTAAGGCCATGTTTATTCTACTTTTGGCCATATAAGCCAAAATCCTTGCCAGAGCATTCTCCTCAGGCATCATCATGATTTTTTTATTCTTCCCACCCAGTGGGCTCAAACTCCCCTTTTGTAGCTGGATATGTGTCCAACTTTTTTTAGTCCAAAATAAAACCATGAGTGAGGTGTAAAGTCAAAAAATTGATCGCATCAGGATGTAGTTTGAAAACTGCATCTTCTGGTCTGCACGTCGGTATAGTTGCAAATGCTTTGTCGAAATTCTTTCGATTCACCACTTTCTCATCAACAGTAAAATAATTATGATCTGCCTCTATGTTTTCAACGATCCCATCCTGACACCATATGGACACACGCTGATGCAGGGTCGATGGCCCCTCCCCTATTCCATGTGTCCATTTGCGCCCCAATAATAAGTTGAAATTTACCTTGGATGTTATCACCATAAATAATGTTGGCCTCGAAGTCGAGCCAACTGACAGATTCACTTGAATCACACCCAAGACACACTTATCTTTCCTCCATAGTTCGACATGACCATATTGTGTGGTTTAAGGTTTGTGTCGAACTTACCATTCTTCATCAGTAATAACTGTGGCATTAAATTAACAGCAACGCCACCATCAAAAAACACCTTGTTCACCGGGAACACATCAACCTTAGCCCTTATGAACAGAGGTTTGAGATGATAGATCATGTCAGTTGTAGGTTTCTCAAACATTGCATGTATCTCTTCTACCACCCCATTGTTCATGACATAATAACACAAAGGTTTTTGACCCGCTGATTCTTCACAAATATCTTCTTCCTTATTCCCATATGCCTCTGAGGCGAACCCATATTCATTGGGAAAAATCGTCATAATGTTGCAGTGACTTATCAAACCGTCTCTTGAACTATCTTCGAAACCGTCTGAAACTTCATCCTCCATGTTGTCGTCACCAAGATCTTCAACCTTTGTTGGATACTCATTCACAACTAGCATTGATAACCATTCTTTGGTCGGTCAATGTTGTACTTATTTTTGGGCGTTTTCACCCTTTTGTGGAACAACCTCTATTATAGCATCTCTCACAGCTTTCTTATTCCTCCGTTGTGGAAAAAAATTGTTGCAACCTCTGTTGCCACTTTATTGTTTCTCTGAAACCTCCTTCATTGAGTTCTCGTCATAAGATTCTTCCCTTTGTAGGTGGGAGGAACATGGTATTTCTTTGGGATAGACCCTGTTTTATCAAGTTGAGTTGAACTAGACCCTTTATCCATCATCTCCCATTTGTGGGTCGAACTTAACCCTTTTTTCACCACCTTCCAGTTTTGGGTTGCCCCCCTAGGATAAAAGGGACGAACCCATTTATTGTTGGGTACATCAGTTGGTGGCATAAAAGTTCTCAAATATGGAAACTTAGGTTTCTCTCGAGGCACTTGAACTTTATTTGGCCCCGTAGCACGGTCAAACACCACTTTTGGATTTTTTTTCTTTAATGGTGCTTTTTTTCAATGCCTCAATATGTTTGAAGCTTCTTCATCATAGATCACGTTACAGTTTGGGCATAACATGGATCTAGAATTACTCAGCTTACATCTGTTCATAAAGTCTACAAACTTTTCTTCAGGTTTAGGAAACACGGCCTTCATTAATTCAGCCACCATTTCCTCAGACAACTCTTCATCCTTACAATCCATTTTTGCTTTTCGTCTTGATCACCTTCAGGATTTTCATCAAAATAAACAATCATCACTTCATGTGTCTTAGACAGATTGTCATTGCCACCTTGGAGACCTTCAGTAGCCTCGATTATTGTAGCCAAACCTTGTTCATCTTCAAGACCACCAGTAGCCTTGAGCGACAATGTTGCTAGCGGGTTGATAGTGTCAACATGTTCGTCTATGAGGCCCTCAGTAGCCTCCATCACCAGCACTTCAAATGGATCCACATAGTGTGCATCAGCCACGTATAAGGAATCTTAGTCGATTTTCTTAGCATTCTTTGGTTTCTCACCAAATTTCAGTCGATCGTCTTTCAAAGCCTTTGAATCAAATATCTAAAAAGAAAACATTGAGAAGTATTACGACCCAAAAAAATATGATATTTGCAAAAACCTCTATTTTGTTTTTGTTCTAATGGTGGATCCTTAGTGCCTGGGGGTACTATAATCTAACCATCTGAAACTAAAACATCAAATATTTCATCATATTTTGACACATAAAAAATATATGTTTTAGTATTAGTGTTATCATATTTTGGACCTTCAACCGTCTTTCCTTAGACGGACTTATAGGTTTACATGCATATGGAGGCCCATCTTTTAATTCGACCATGTTAACCTCTCCTTCTTTCATGTATTCGTCCTCAGACTCTATGGAATAATCCTTTATGTCTACATAGGAAATATTGCCTTTTCTATGGTCCTTTAACACTCTAGCTTTCTTTGTTTTTAAACGTTCGGCATATCTAACCTTATCACCTAATTGAGACATATCTGTAATAGATTCAGGATTAAACTTTTTCCTAATAGAATAATCTAACCCCCCATCGGTTATTTCGACCAGCTCGTGTTCAGGAACCCTAGTAAAACATCTAGATTTTAGTAACCTAAACCTATTCAAATACTCTTCCATTGACTCAGACGACCTTCTCTTGATGGAGGATAATTCTTTCAAACTTATCTTAGGCTGACCAGCATAAAACTGTTCATGAAATATCCCCTCAAGTTGTTCCCAAGTACGTATGGAGTTTGGAGTTAACATTGTAAAACAAGTAAAAGCATTCTTTGTCAAAGAATTAGGAAAATATCTTAACTTTAAGCCCTCATCATTGGAGATATCGCCAACTTTTGTTTCGTACCTAGCAATATGTTCAATGGTCGACTCATTGGCCTCACCAGCAAACTTGGTAAACTTAGGCACCTTACATCCCCTTGATAATTCTTCTTGTCGAATGTAATCAAGCAAGGGTGAAGAGTAATTGAGCCTCCGGAGGCCAACATTTACTCTGGATCATGTTAATACTTCTTCCACCACATTTTCTATATTTTTACATCCAACAGTGGCATTTCTTAACACTCGATCAACATCTTGGTTTCTCCTAACTACGACTGGTCTAGGTTCATATTATTCAATGAATTCTTCCTCTTTATAAGTGGATGTTTCCACTCTTCGAGGTCTAAAATAACGCTCATTGCCCCCTTCTAATTCTTTAAAAACCCTCAACAGCCTGTTACGCGTTTGAGTTTGAGTTGGTTGGACTCTTAATGAGTCGATCAATCTACCTATTTGGTCAACTACAAGGTTTAGGGAGACTCCCATTTGTTGGGTTAAGATGTTTACTAACTCTAAATTACTTTCTTCCATTTGTTGCCTTAAAGCCATAACGGATATAGTATTCAAAGATGGTGTCGACTGCGGGACATAACTAACACCACCTAGTTGACCACTTAGGGCATAATTGCCTTGGTTTCTAGTGGCAACTACGTTTTCTGTATATGTGGCAGGACTCGATTGTAACCAACCATCATGGAATAAGGCATACCATATTGGTGAGGGACAAATGATGATCCTGGACCCCCTAGAAAGAGTTGTCATTTTGTTCAAATGGTGATACCTCATGCCTAGGTTCTGTCGTTGTGACTGCTGTCATTGAACCATGAACTGCGGTGAATCTTACGGGAGATAAAACTGTCTTACTTTGAGTTGTGGTACTTACTAGTATAACATCCACATTTTATGTAGAAATCTGCGTATGCGCAATGTTTGTGTCAGAGCGTGGCATTTTAGACTTAGACAAAAGTTTACCACTTCTCAAATTCATACACGCTAACTATAAGAAACTTTGTGAAACTACACGCAAAAATCCAAAAATATTAGCATTGTCCCATTGGGTGTGTCAATTTGTTTACCTCTGGATTTTGTAAACAATACTGGTCTCTTGAAAACAAGTTTACGGGCGAGCTCGACCAGCGAATCTCAGAGGAGTGCCTCAGTTCGTGCATGTAATCAAAGCATTTTCAGAAAGGGTGTGTTCGACTGGGAGCAAAACATTTTAAATTGTAAAAGATAATGACAAAAAGACAAAGTAAAGGAGAGGAAAGCATTTTAAGTTGTAAAAGATAATGACGTAACATTAAAGAAAGATTGAAAAATAGGTTGGTTCAAACATACATTGCCTTTGCCTGACTCATTTTGCTTGTTCGCTTGGTTACTTTGAGTGACTGGCGTGCAGAAATGTGAAAAGTTTGACCCCTTTACAAAGTGCGCTAAGTGCTTTATTTATAATACACAAAAATAACTACTTTCTAAGTGGGCTTCATTTCCTTGCATGGCACGTGTTCTTCGTAACTTCCCCTCACGAACCCACGTTATTCATTATGGTCGAACCCACGTTCTCCCTCCATAACGTTTCACCTTTACATTTAGACGCTTATGAGCCTTTTAACTCTTTTGGACTTCTCACCTCTCATGAGCCCAATTCATTTACCATGAACCTTTCTCTGATCGATTGCGCTTACGAAGCCTTAGTCGACTACATGTGAAATCAACCATGATCGACATACTTATGTAGTCGACTTCTCATAATTTAATGCTTTTTAATGCTCTTAAAAGAGCTTTTTTGACTTTTGACTTAGATTTTTCTCTTTATGAAAATCTCAGCCAACAAAAATACAAGAAAATTATTATGATCCTCAATAATGAACATGTGTCAATTTTTTTTATTTATGGAATCGCATATAGTGCTAGCTGTTTACACAACTCCTTTTCTATTCATCTATTCATGGGATATTCATTTCTTGATGTTATAACTTACTATATACCATGTGTTTTCCTAAAAGTAAAGCATTGTAAGGAAAAAGTGTCAAACTACAAGAAATAATTGTCTAAGAATATGATATTATTCGAGAGATATAATTTTTCAAACATCAAAATTTTATGTTAATTAAATATGATGTTCTTTACCTTTTGTCTATATTTTTTAATGAATAATGATATATATAGTAAAAATTATTTGAATAAAAAATATAAAAATATATATTTGTTATTACTTTAGAGGATAATTTTAAATTTAATTTTTTTTAATAAATAATAATAATGAATGATTGAAATTTAATTCTTATTTTTCTTATTTTTACATTTTCTTACAAATAAATATTTTCTTTTTTTTAATATGTATGAGACGTGTGAATATGATACTATTCGAGGAATATAATTCTTCAATATCAAAACTTATCAAAATTTTATTCTAATTAAAAAATGTTCTTTAATTGTCTATATACAAATGAATCCAAACTCAATTTTTATTATTACCATTGGATGAGAAAGTAAAAAAAATTGCTAGTATATAATACTATGAGTTCGTTGGCATCACCGAATGCTACGATTAGGGTGGGAGAGGATAGATCTCCAAAATAAAATATAAGCATCTATTAATGATTTTTTTTTGGAATAATTAGGTATTAAAAAAAATTCACAAATAACCATGTTTCGGATAAAATTACGCAAATAACCATGTTTCAGAAAACCCTATAAGGGAGGAGCCAACCCAGTTGGCGCCTACACCTTATTTTAAAGGGGAGGCGTCATCTCACTTGGCGCCTAGGTGTGAAAGGCTTGCCCTAAGTCAAGTGAGATGGCACCTTAGTGCAATTGGGAGACGATGTTTCGCGTTTTTTATTTTAAATGTGATGCGTTACATAAATGATATAGGATAAACAAAATTGACTTTTTATTTACACAATATGATTACACACATAACGATTACATAAAAAAATACAGATTAATCAGTGGTCCTCCGGAACCCGGTAATGACCCTCGGTTCCGCATCCCCGTCCTCGCCTTTCCCGTGCTAGTTTTCGTCGCGTTTCCTGTTGTGGCAGGGTCGATGGCCCAGCGAAGTCAATGCGTTCCAGATCCATGAAATCGGTCATAACTCCATATCTAGAAGATCCGCTTTGGTACAGTCGGTTGTCCATACCCTCAAAGTTTGGTCGTGTTTGTGGTGGGTGGGTTCCATGGTTGGTCTGTAGCACTGGTCGTCTGAGTACGGGGGTAGAAAGGAAATGGATCTTGGGGTGTTTCGTATTGAGAATGTTGGGTGCTTTGGTGATTTTGTGGTTTATGGTAAATTGGATCGGTTGGTTCATAATCTTCAGACAATCCCAGATCAGGGCTAAGGTTGGATGTTGAGGGGCCCATATTGGGATATGTAGAAGACTGAAATTGTGTGTGGGGTATGCGGGTGTGTGGTACGGTGGGAAAACTGACTTGAAGGTTTTGCGTTTGATCGCAAATGTTGCGGTTATCAAGAGTCGCCACCGACTTTTCTTTTATCCAAAAGGAAAGGTGAAAAAGCACAGGAAAGACCTTTGAGATTATTTCTTGAGTTCGGGGGTTAGATTATGAAAAGGGAAGGTATTAGCATCCTTTTCATCCATGGTTTTCTATGGACTCTTAGTTACTTGCTAGATCATTTGCTTTTTGTTTGAAATTGTGCTTGGTGTGGTTTTTTGAAAGTATTTTGTAAAGAGGCCTTTGTTTAGGCTAACTTTGTAATGATTCTCGTTCGTAAGAATGTATACAAAGTGTTTGATCTTTTTGAAAATGTTTTCAAGTTTGTAAGATGTTTGAAAGTGTAGGTGTTTGTTTTGAAAATAGCAAGGATGTTTGTTTTGAAATGGAGCAAGTAATTAGGAGCATTCTACCTACTCAAAAAGTGATTCTTGTTCATTTTCTTTTCCTTTGACATTGTTATCTTACCATTGATTTGGTAAGTAATATTATCTTTGTATGTAAACGGGACGGGTGTGGGTCATCGTATAACCATGATTAGAAATATTGCAAGGTATCTTGGCATTCTTTTTTAGGGACTAAGATCATTTGAAAGGAAACTTTAGATAGCGTCATCGAGGGACTATGATCTTATATTTGCTTGTTTTTGCTAAGATACCTCACATGCGTAATATGGCCATTTTGTAAAGGCAACCAAATGGATTTACTCTAGAGGTGCTTGTGTGCAAGTGTATTGTTTTCATTCTTGATTTTATCTTGAATTAGGATTTTCTAAGTATTGGTTTTAGTCTTTCCATACAAACCCTAACTACTAGCATTTGTATATAAAGCGATAAATTATGGAATTTAAAGTTACTAAGCTATTACAATACTTGTGGGAGGGGGTGTACAAAGTATAAATGAGGATTGCAAGAAAATAAACCTACTTAATTTATTACAACTATATTGAATTTATACAAGAATTGAAATAAATAAATGTACAAAAATAAATATGCAAGAATGTAAAGGAAAAAAATGGATCTTTTGTTTGGATTTTTTAGGAAAAGTGAATTTGTTTTAACCTAATTAATTAAAAGAAAATAATTATTTAAAATAATAAAAGTAAACCTAATTTAATAAGAAAAGATTTTAAATAAAACCTCTGTTGTACTTCCTTTTGGGCGTTTTCACCCTTTTGTGGAACAACCTCTGTTGTAGCATCTCTCACAGCTTTCTTATTCCTCTGTTGTGGAACAAATTTTGTTGCAGCCTCTCTTGCCACTTTCTTGTTCCTCTGAAACCTCCTCCATTGAGTTCTCGTCATAGGATTCTTCCCTTTGTAGGTGGGAGGAACATGGTATTTCTTTGGGATAATCATTGTTTTATCAAGTTGAGTTGAACTAGACCCTTTTTCCATCATCTCCCATTTGTGGGTTGAACCTGACCCTTTCTTCACCACCTTCCAGTTTTGGGTTTCCCCCCCTAGGATAAAAGGGACGAACCCAGTTATTGTTGGGTACATCAGTTGGTGGCACAAAAGTTCTCAGATATGGAAACTTAGGTTTCTCTGGAGGAACTTGAACTATATTTGGCCCCTTAGCACGGTCAAACACCACTTTTGGATTTTTTTTTCCTTAATGGTGGTTTTTTTCAATGCCTCAATATGTTTGCAGCTTCTTCATCATAGATCACGTTATAGTTTGGGCATAACATGGATCTAGAATTACTCAGCTTACATTTGTTCAAAAAGTCTACAAACCTTTCTTCAGGTTTAGGAAACACGACCTTCATTAATTCAGACACTGTTTCCTCAGACAACTCTTCATCCTTACAGTCCATTTTTTCTTTGTTGTCCTGATCACCTTCAGGCTTTTCAGCAAAATCAACCATCATCACTTCATGTGGCTTAGACAGATTGTCATTGCCACCTTTGAGACCTTCAGTAGCCTCGATTATTCTAGCCAAACCTTGTTCGTCTTCAAGACCACCAGTAGCCTTGAGCGACAATGTTGCTAGCGAGTTGATAGTGTCAACATGTTCGTCTATGAGGCCCTCAGTAGCCTCCATCATCAGCACTTCAAATGGATCCACATAGTGTGCATCAGCCAAGTATAAGGGATCTTAGTCGATTTTCTTAGCATTCTTTGGTTTATCACCAAATTTCAGTCGTTCGTCTTTCAAAGCCTTTTGAATCAAATATCTGAAAAGAAAACATTGAGAAGTATTACGACCCAAAAAAATATGATATTTGCAAAAACCTCTATTTTGTTTTTGTTCTAATGGTGGATCCTTAGTGCCTGGGGGTACTATAATCTGACCATCTGAAACTAAAATATCAAATATTTCATCATATTTTGACACATAAAAAATATATGTTTTAGTATTAGTGTTATCATATTTTGGACCTTCAACCGTCTTTCCTTAGACGGTCTTATAGGTTTACATGCATATGGAGGCCCATCTTTTAATTCGGCCATGTTAACATCTCCTTCTATCATGTATTCGTCCTCAGACTCTATGGAATAATCCTTTATGTCTACATAGGAAATTTTTCCTTTTCTATGGTCCTTTGACACTCTAGCTTTCTCTGTTTTTAAATATTCGGCATATCTAACCTTATCAGCTAGCTGAGACATATCCGTAATAGATTGAGGATTAAACTTTTTCCTAATAGAATAATCTAACCCCCCACCGGTTATTTCGACCAGCTCATGTTCAGGAACTCTAGTAAAACATCTAGATTTTAGGAACCTAAACCTATTCAAATACTCTTCCATTGACTCAGAAGACCTTCTCTTGATGGAGGATAATTCTTTCAAACTTATCTTAGGTTGACCAATATAAAACTGTTCATGAAATATACTCTCAAGTTGTTCCCAAGTACGTATGGAGTTTGGAGTTAACATTGTAAAACAAGTGTAATACGGTGGCAGAACCGACTGTCTAATACTGGTTTGCGTTTTTGTTCACAAAATGTCGCGGTAAGCAAGAGTCGCCATCGACTTTTATTTCATCCAACCGGAAAGGAAAAAATTACAGAAAAAAAAAATCCTTTTTTCGAGATTTTGAGTACGGGGGGTAGATTATAGAAAGGGAAGGTGTTATCACCCTTTCTATCCATGGTTTTCCATGGGCTCTTAGGTACTTGCTCATTTTTAAATTGCTTGTATTTGTGTGCTTTGTTTTTGAAAAATGTTTTACTTCGTGATAACCCTTGTATCGGTCCTCAAGAGTGTGAAGAAGTTGTTTTGAAAATTTGTTTGAAAACTATAAGTGTGAAAAGTTTTGATTTGAGAAAGTACCTACTAGCATCTACCTACTCGAAAAAAAGATTGTTTCTATTCTTGTTTCCTTTAGGCAGCGCTATCCTACTATTGAGAAATAGGTAGCACCGTCGTTGGAACTTGTAAGGGTCAATTCGAAAGGGATGTATGGTCATTAAAGCAATATTAGGACTCCTTAGTAGTAACCCTAGAGTCTTAAGATCTTTTTCGAGGCAACATTTCCGAGGCAACATTAGAATGGGACACTTTGATCTTTTAGAATGGAGGGCAACCACTGAGACACCCTATGCTTAATGATCGTTTACCGAAGGAAACTGAAGTGAGAGTATACCCTAAGAGTGAATATGTGCGAGTGATTCATTTTCAGTTTATTATCTTTGCACATTAGGGTTTTCTAACCATTTTAATTTTGTCATGCATTCTTACCATACAATCCTATTAGCATACATCTAAACAGTTAAATATTTGCAGGAATTAAAAATGCGAGAAAATAAACCTAGCTATTACAAGGCTTCGGGAAGGGGGATTAATTACATAACCGAAAAATCGGGGAAAAGCGATAAGTAAAACCCTAGTTAAAACTGTTACATCCTCAAAACAGTTACAAAAATAATAAAAGAGTTAAATGTGTGCGGTATGTTAAATGTGAGGTGATTAGGGTTTTGACCTTTTGACTAATCCTACTTGCGATTGATTAAAGAAAAAATGTTTTTTGTCATGTTTTGTTATTTGAGAAAATAATGAATAATTTAATTAAAAAACCTAATTACTAATTAATTTTAATTAAGAAAAATAATTAAGTTAACCTATTTTTGTGTTTTTGTTAAAAAATAAAAAAATTAGATCAAGAATTTAAACCTAATTTTCTAATTGCTTTTAATTGTGAAAAGAAGAATTAAATTATCCTAAATTACATTAAGCTAGTTAATTAAAATTTAGTAAAAAAAAACTAATCCTAATTTTGTGAATTTCTTGATTTTATGATTTTATAAAAAAGATGATTTTTAAAAATAAAATAAATAAATAAATTGACAAGAATAAAGAAAAATAAGAAAATAAAAAAAATTTAGGAATGGGCCTGTTGTCTTGCTGAAAGAGGGGGTGTCAATATGAATATCTTTGGCCCATTAAGCTCCCAAGCCCAATCAGCGTTGGATCTAGTGCATCGTTGACTTGAGGAGCATGGTAGACCTTCATTGGAGAGGCGTGGGATCTGATGATACGCTGGATCACATGGATGGATGTTGAGGGTGTATGGAAGGCGTGTGATGGAGAATTGCATTAGATCTTCCTGAAACAATCAAGAAAATAATAAAATGCACACGCCTGGGATCGAACCCAGGACGTGTGCATCAAAGGCATTCCATCCAACCATCTGCGCTAGAGTATTAACTTGTAAGCATAATAATAATAAAACATAATATGAGAAAAACAAAAAAACTGATTCCAAAGCGCGCGAAAGTTCAAACGGGCCAGTCACATGCTGCCACGCCATCGTCTTCCTCATGGATTCCGTCGTTTTAGACAAAACGCTTTTACCTACAGACGTTCACTGTAGGTATAACCCTGCATATTTCCAAAATTGCATACAAACAAGATAAATGAAAAGTAATGGTACCAATCAACTCGTCTAATCCTCACGAGCATCATGGTACCTGATTCAAGGCCCAATTTTTCCTGCATCAAGAAACCCTACACAAGAACATAAAACCCTAACAATGGCAGGTTCGTGTATAAGTTTCAAAAATGTAATTAAATGACATGGTTAGCTTGCAAACATGATGACAAACACGAATATAACAATTAAAAGTGATAATGATGCAAGAATTGTGATAATCAAATTGAAAAAAATGTGAAACCGTATGAAGTGTAGCGCGCGTTTCTGAGTGTTTTAGGCCTTGCAAACGATTGAGACAGCTTCCTAGGACGTCTGACAATGGATTGGGATAGCTAGGATGGCTTGAGATGGCCTGTGGAGTGAAAACCAATTCACACTTTTGCCAACTTTTTTGAGTTTTGTTATATGCTTCTCACGACCTCTAACCCTTGTTTTTTGATCTGGAATTCTTCATTATATAACCTAGAGTGAATTAGGTTAACAAACTTGGACTAAATCTTTGCATTTATCCAAT
The DNA here is from genome assembly GCA_948472305.1 of Vicia faba. Lineage (NCBI taxonomy): Eukaryota > Viridiplantae > Streptophyta > Magnoliopsida > Fabales > Fabaceae > Vicia > Vicia faba. The sequence continues at coordinate 1,270,240,065 of OX451737.1, forward strand.
ATTTGATTTGATTTGTAAGCTATATGATATGTTGCTATTTTGAGCCAAATCATGCCTTTCTTGTATCAATTGCCCTTAATTAGATTTTCTCTTGTTTACTCAGCATATCTTGATTCCCAAACTGTCAAAAAAACAAACCAAATCATATCTTTGTTAATTTTCATCATTTATTTGATTTAATTCACTTTTTAATTAATGAAAAATCAAAATACATTGAAAAATGAAGCACATAATGAGTGAGTGAACATTTGAGTCGTGGACCACATTATAATTGAGGTGCAAGCATAAAAAGTTGGGCCCCTTTAGCAAAAAATGCAAATTTGAGCACATTTGACTTTTGGCAATTTTGCAAAAATGGTCATCTTGGCCAATGCATAACTCTCTCAATTTTGACATTAGAGAAGTTTTCTTGGACTTTTTAGAAATTTTAAGATGTTCTCTAAACAACCCTTTTTGTCTCATCTCAATTGAGTCTTCCATGTTCATGTATGAAGCTTTGACCAAAAAGGTGTTTTTGTTGACTTTTCAAAAGGACCTATAATATCAAAATTCATATCTTTTTGTGAGTGCATATTTTGAACTTGGGAGATGAAGATGAATTGTAGGGAATTTCATCCTCTTCAAAATGAGCTTTGGATGGGTTATTTCTGATAAAGTATGAGAAAGTTATGCTTGGTCAAATTTGAGTTGATTTTTCCTATAAAACCCTAATTTAGTAACTTTTGGGTTTTGATGAATTGTGAGCAATCCTTGAGGAATCATGATCAACCCTTGATAAAATGATGAATAATACTTCAAAATGAGGATGTTGACCAAAATTCTTGAAGTTTGACTATATGTGGGTCACAATTGACTTTTGACCTAGTACAGTGGATTTTCAGGTATTTGAGCAATTGACTGAGCAAACTTCTTCTGCAAGGCTTGAAACTTGACATGGATGATCTTGGGAGCATATTAGGACAAATGGTGAGAATTTTATTCCTTTTTGGTTCACACATATTGATGAAGATGGAAACCCTAATTTGAGGTATACTGCCTTATGAGAGAGTTTGTCTGGTCAATTCTTGGCCAACCTTAATCAAATTGGGGACCTCACTTGACATTTGTTGAGTAAAATGAGAGGAAAAATTTTGGGGAACAACAACAAGTAAAATCATTCTTTGTCAAAGAATTAGGAAAATATCTTAACTTTAAACCCTCATCATTGGATATATATCCAACTTTTGTTTCGTACCTAGCAATATGTTCAATGGTCGACTCATTGGCCTCACCAACAAACTTGGTAAACTTAGGCACCTTACATCCCCTTGATAATTCTTCTTGTCGAATGTAATTAGGCAAGGGTGAAGAGTAATTGAGCCTCCGGAGGCCAACATTTACTCTAGATCATGTTAATACTTCTTCCACCATATTTACTATGTTTTTACGTCCAACAATGGCATTTCTTAACACTCGGTCAGCATCTTGGTTTCTCCTAACTACTATTGGTCTAGGTTCATATTGTTCAATGAATTCTTACTCTTTATAAGTGGGTGTTTCCACTCTTCGAGGTCTAAAAGAACACTCATTGTCCCCCCTCTAATTCTTTAAAAACCCTCAACAGCCTGTTACGCGTTTGAGTTTGAGTTGGTTTGACTCTTAATGAGTCAATCAATCTACCTATTTGGTCAACTACAAGGTTTAGGGTGACTCCCATTTGTTGGGTTAAGATGTTTACTAACTCTAAATTACTTTCTTCCATCTGTTGCCTTAAAGCCATAACGGATATAGTATTCAAAGATGGCGTCGACTACGGGACATAACTAACACCACCTAGTTGACCACTTAGGGCATAGTTGCCTTGGTTTCTAGTGGCAACTACGTTTTCTATATATGTGGCATGATTCGATTGTAACCAACCATCATGGAATAAGGAATACCATATTGGTGAGGGACAAATGATGATCCTGGACCCCCTATAAAGAGTGGTCATTTGGTTCAAATGGTGATACCTCATGCCTAGTTTCTGTCATTGTGACTGTTGTCACTGAACCATGAACTGCGGTTGATCTTACGGGAGATAAAACTGTATTACTTTGAGTTGTGGTACTTACGAGTATAACATTCACATTTTATGTAGAAATCTGCGTATGCGCAATGTTTGTGTCAGAGCGTGGCATTTTAGACTTAGACAAAAGTTTACCACTTCTCAAATTCATACACGCTAACTATAAGAAACTTTGTGAAACTACACGCAAAAATCCAAAAATATTAGCATTGTCCCACCGGGTGTGTCAATTTGTCCGACCAGCGAACCTCAGAGGAGTGCCTCAGTTCGTGCATGTAGTCAAAGCGTTTTCAGAAAGGGTGTGTTCGACTAGGAGCCAAACATTTTAAATTGTAAAAGATTATGACGAAAAGATAAAGTAAAGGAGACGGAAAGCATTTTAAGTTGTAAAATATAATAGCATAACATTAAAGAAAGATTGAAAAATAGGTTGGTTCAAACATACATTGCCTTTGCCTGACTCATTTTGTTTGTTCGCTTGGTTACTTTGAGTGACTGGCGTGCAGGAATGTGAAAAGTTTGACCCGTTTACAAAGTGCACTAATTGCTTTATTTATAATACACAAAAATAACTACTTTCTAAGTGGGCTTCATTTCCTTGCATGACACGTGTTCTTCGTAACTTCCCCTCACGAACCCACGTTATTCATTATGGTCGAACCCACATTCTCCCTCCATAACGTTTCACCTTTACAGTTTAGACGCTTATGAGCCTTTTAACTCTTTTTGACTTCTCACCTCTCATGGATCCAATTCATTTACCATGAACCTTTCTCTGATCGACTGCGCTTACAAAACTTTGGTTGACTGCCTGTGAAATCAACCATGATCGACATATTTATGTAGTCGACTTCTCATAATTTAATGCTTTTTAATGCTCTTAAAAGAGCTTTTTTGACTTTTGACTTAGATTTCTCTCTTTATGAAAATTTCAGCCAACAAAAATACAAGAAAATTATTATGATCCTCAATAATGAACATGTGTCAATTTTTTTTATTTATGGAATCGCATATAGTGCTAGCTGTTTACACAATTCCTTTTCTATTCATGGGATATTCATTTCTTGATGTTATAACTTACTATATACCATGTGTTTTCCTAAAAGTAAAGCATTGTAAGGAAAAAGTGTCAAACTACAAGAAATAATTGTCTAAGAATATGATATTATTCGAGAGATATAATTTTTCAAACATCAAAATTTTATGTTAATTAAATATGATGTTCTTTACCTTTTGTCTATATTTTTTAATGAATAATGATAGTAAAAATTATTTGAATAAGAAATATAAAAATATATATTTGTTATTACTTTAGAGAATAATTTTAAATTTTTTAAATTTAATTTTTTTTTAATGAATGATTGGAATTTAATTCTTGTTTTTTCTTATTTTTATATTTTCTTACAAATAAATATTTTCTTTTTTTTAATATGTATGAGACGTATGAATATGATACTATTCGAGGAATATAATTCTTCAACATCAAAACTTATCAAAATTTTATTCTAATTAAAAAATGATCTTTAATTGTCTATATACAAATGAATTCAAACTCAATTTTTATTATTACCATTGGGTGAGAAAGTAAAAAAAAATTGCTAGTATATAACACTATGAGTTCGTTGGCATCACCGAATGCTACGATTAAGGTGGGAGAGGATAGATCCTCAAAATAAAATATAACTATTCATTAATGATTCTTTTTTTGGAATAATTAGATATTAAAAGAAATTCGCAAATAACCATGTTTCGGAGAAAATTACGTAAATAATCATGTTTCAGAAAATTCCACAAGGGAGGAGTCAATCCAGTTGGCGCTTACACCTTATTTTAAAGGGGAGACGCCATCTCACTTGGCGTCTAGGTGTGAAAGGTTTGCCCTAAGCCAAATGTGATGGCGCCCTAGTGCAATTGGGAGGCGATTTTTCGCGTTTTTAAATTTTAATGCGGTGCGTTACGTAAATGATATAGGATCAACAAAATTGACTTTTTATTTACTCAATATGATTACACACATAACGATTACATAAAAAAATACAGATTAATCAGTGGTCCCCGGAACCGGTAATGACCCCCGGTTCCGCATCCCCGTCCTCGCCTTTCCCGTGTTGAGTTTCGTCGTGTTTCCTGTTGTGGCAGGGTCGATGGCCCAACGAAGTCAATGTGTTTCGGATCCTTGAAATCGGTCAGAACTCCATATCTAGAAGATCCGATTTGGTACAGTCGGTTGCCCATACCCTCAAAGTTTGGTCGTGTTGGTGGTGGGTGGGGTTCCATGGTTGGTCTGTAGCATTGGTCGTCTGAGTCAGGGGGTAGAAAGGAAATGGATCTTGGGGTGTTTGGTATTGAGAATGTTGGGTTCTTTGGTGATGTTGTGGTTGATGGTAAGTTGGGTCGGTTGGTTCATAATCTTTGGACAATCCCAGATCAAGGCTAAGGTTGGTTATTGAGGGGCCCATATTGGGATATGTAGAAGACTGAAATTGTGTATGGGGTATGCGGGTGTGTGGTACGGTGGGAGAACTGACTTGAAGGTTTTCCGTTTGATCGCAAATGTTGCGGTTAGCAAGAGTCGCCACCGACTTTTCTTTTATCCAAAAGGAAAGGTGAAATAGCACAGGAAAGACCTTTGAGATTATTTCTTGAGTTCGGGGGGTAGATTATGAAAAGGAAAGGTATTAGCATCCTTTTCATCCATGATTTTCCATGGGCTCTTAGTTACTTGCTAGATCACTTGCTTTTTGTTTGAAATTGTGTTTGGTGTGGTTTTTTGAAAGTATTTTGTAAAGTGGCCTTTGTTTAGGCTAACTTTGTAATGATTATCGTTCGTAAGAATGTATACAAAGTGTTTGATCTTTTTGAAAATGTTTTCAAGTTTGTAAGATGTTTGAAAGTGTAGGTGTTTGTTTTGAAAATAACAAGGATGTTTGTTTTGAAATGAAGCAAGTAATTAGGAGCATTCTACCTACTCAAAAACTCATTCTTGCTCATTTTCTTTTCCTTTGACATTGTTATCTTACCATTGATTTGGTAAGTAATCCTATCTTTGGATGTAAACAAGACGGATGTGGGTCATCGTATAACCATGATTAGGAATGTTGCAAGGTATCTTGGCATTCTTTTTTATGGACTAAGATCATTTGAAAGGAAACTTTAGATAGCGTCATCGAGAGACTGTGATCTTATATTTGCTTGTTTTTGCTAAGATACCTCACATGCGTAATATGGTCATTTTGTAAAGGCAACCAAGTGGATTTATCCTAGAGGTGCTTGTGTGCAAGTGTATTATTTTCATGCTTGATTTTATCTTAAATTAGGATTTTCTAAGTATTGGTTTTAGTCTTTCCATACAAATCTTAATTACTAGCATTTGTATATAAAGCGATAAATTGCGGAATTTAAAGTTACTACGCTATTACAATACTTGTGGGAGGGGGTGTACAAAGTATAAATGGGGATTGAAAGAAAATAAACCTACTTAATTTATTACAACCATGTTGAATTTATACAAGAATTGAAATAAATGAATATACAAAAATAAATATGCAAGAATGTAAATGCAAAGAAAATAGATCTTTTGTTTGGATTTTTTAGGAAAAGTGAATTTGTTTTAACCTAATTAATTAAAAGAAAATAATTAATTAAAATAATAAAAGTAAACATAATTTAATAAGAAAAGATTTTAAATAAAACCCTAAGTCTATTAATTGATTAAAAGGAAATTAAGTTTAAGAAAAGTATTTTTGTATTTTTGTCTTGAAAATAATTTATAGTATTATAAAATATTTTTGGCCTTTTTTATATTAAAATAATATATTTTAATTGGTATAAAAGAAAAATAAATAATAACCTAGTTTTAATTAAGTTTACAAGATAATTAGTAATAATAAATAAAGTATGATTAATAAAATAATTTTTGTGTGAGAAAAATAAATAAACTATGACAAAATGTAAATCTATTAATTTTTTTTGTATTTTTATGATTTTTTAATATTAGAAAATGTATTAAGAAAATAAATAAAATAAAAATAAGAAAATAAAATAAAACTGGGCCAGGGGTGTTGATAGCCTGCAAGGGGTGAGAAGTAACAAAAAACATAGGCCCAAAGATTGAAGCCCATCGCCTGCCAAAAAGGGTCAGAAAATGCAAAAAATATGAAAAATCAAAAGGGTACCACTGGGGCTCGAACCCAGGTCCTAAAAGTTACAGGCACGCGCTTCTACCATTGGGGTGGCTATACATCTGTTAACATAAGCAAAACAATAAATATATGATATAAAATGCGCCCTGATTTACACTTCATCTTCAACCTCCAGTCAGACCAACTGTAACTTGCCCATTTCTCAACAAAAATGAAAACTGTAAATATGAAACTTGTAGCAAATTTCCTCACGGTTTCAGAAATGTAAAGCATTAAAACTATATATCAAAGATAAGCATGAATTTCACTGGCCCTAAATTGAACCCTAAAAATCCCAGAAACTTCAATCTTAAAATTCTCTAAGCTCAAGCAAAATTAATGGAAACTATGGACATGGTTAGCTTTAGGGCAATGATATCTACATGTTTTATTCTCAAATAAATCATTGGTGATGCATGTATGAAAAGTTCCAAAGTTAGAAAATTTACCTTGCAAGAGGGTACCGGGTTTGAAGTTTGAACAGCTTTCAAGGAGTTCTAATGGTTGGGTTAGCTTCCTCAAGTTCCCAGGAAGCTAATGGGATAATTAGCTTGAGTTGGAAATGGCTGAGGAGTTTTGGAGAAGTCCGAGTGCAAAGCTCTATTTTTGAAAATGGAGGATGGTGTTAATGGTGTTACAGTTCTATAACAGGGTGTGGGATCAGTTCTAAATGATGTTTAGAAGCTTTAGGAACCAAAAGGCTTGAAAACGCACGAGGGAGTTATGAGTTTCAAGTTTTTCGTCAGTTTATGTGAAAATGGAGGTATGAGATGTGATTATGAGTTCTAGCTGTTTTCAGGGCTTAAGAATTCGTGTCCTTTGTGGCTAATGATTTGTATATCTATAAGCAAAAGGTCTTGAGTGCATTGGACAATCATAAGTACAAGTCACAAGCTTTTGGCTAGGTTACTTGATTTTCAAGAAAAGAGGGAAACCAAGTTTCAATGTGAGGTACAAGCATAGGCTGGGTGATTGTAAGTGTATAAACCATTTCTCATGTGTTATGAGACATGTATGATCAGAAGAGAACAAGTACAAGGCTCAAGAACTAGTTTTGTACAAAAAGTCACTTTATCAAAATGGCAATGTACACTTTCTTCCCAAAATGGATATAAAGCATGTCCATGCATTGAATGCTTGAAATGAGACCTCTAACAGTTGTGCAAGCAATTAATTATGAAGTTCCTAACAAGTTTGAGGCCTGCAAAGTCGAGTTTATGCAGCATAGTTTGAATTTTGAACTTGGTTCATCATAAAATGACTTGTAATTCAAGTGATAAAACCCTAACTTCATCTCTTCAATTCTCCCTACTCAAGAATGATCTCAAGGAGTTCTTGGACATTTTGGAAAGCTTGAAATGTGCTTTACAACCCATATTTTAATTGCTTTTGAAGATTCCCCTTGGAACTATATGAAAAAGTGCCGTGAAGTTGGGTCAAAATCCTGACCAAATTAGGGCAAATATTTCACTAAGTATTTTATTTCATGACCACATGTTCTTAAAATTATAACTTTAGATCCAAGCAGTTTTGGAAGAAGTTGTGTAAATAAAAGTTGTAGATTTCATGGAGATATACAACTTTCATGCTGGAAGTTTCTCTTGAATCATCTTGCATCATGGTGAGAAATTTGTTCAAAGTTGTGAAAAAACATGAAATTTTCAACACTTAGAAAAAATTCTAAGTTTGAAAATTTTGACTTTTCAAAATGAAATCTTACCTTTTTTTATTTCTTGATGAATAAGTTTCATATTTTGACATGTTTTGATGAATTGTGATCTTTGACATTTGAATTTGATCAAAAAGTCAAGGTTTGACTTTTCAGTATACAGTTGACTTTTGATCAGTTGACTGAAAATTCATCTGTCAATCCTTTGAACTTGCAATGTTTTGAGCCATGTAATTAGGTCAAAATGATGCAATTGTACTCTTGAGATCATGCCTTAAACCAATTGATCATTTGCTAGGTCAAAAATCAGAAATTGCCCTTTCCCTGTCAAAACCCTAATTTTAACCATTTCGCCCTTTTGAAGATTTGATCAAATTTCTTGGGGAATTATGGTCCAAACTTGATAAAATGATACACATGAGTCTAAAATTTTGATGTGGATAAAATATTATGAAGTTTGGTTGTAAATTGGACATGGTTGACTTTTCCCCAATACAGTTGATTTTTAGGTCAACTGCTTAATTGACTGAGCAAAAGTGTGATCCAAAGCTTGAAACTTGACATGAATAATCTTGAGGGTCCATAATGATCCATGAAAGTCATATAGGGAATTGGAAGTTCAAAAATCCTTGTGCAAACTCAAACCCTAATTTTGGTCCTCAGTGCTTAAGGAGGTGTCTTGAGCTGATCAAACCCTAGTGCAGTCTTTAGTCCAATGAGATCTTGTGAGAAAATTCTTGATAAGTGAGAGGGAAAATTTTGGGGTATGTGATACGGTGGGAGAACTGACTTGAGGTTTTGCATTTCGTCGCAAATGTTTCGGTTTATCAAGAGTCGTCACTGACTTTTATTTTATCCAAAAGGAAAGGTAAAAAAGCACAGGAAAGACCTTTGAGATGTTTTCTTGAGTTCGGGGGGTAGATTATGAAAAGGGAAGGTGCTAGCACCATTTTCATCCATGGTTTTCCATGGGCTCTTAGTTACTTGCTTAGATCACTTGCTTTGCTTTTCCAATTGTTTGAAATGGTGCTTTGTGTTGTTTTTGAAAGTATTTTGAAAAGAGGTCGTCGTTTTGGCAATCTTTGTAATGATTATCGTTCGTAAGAATGTATACAAAGATGTTTGTCTTTTAAAAAATGCTTCAATGTTTTGAAAGTTGTTTGGAAATGTTTTGAAATGTGTGTGTGATGTTTTTGAAAATAGCAAGGATTGTTTGCAAATTGATCAATTAACTAGGAGCATCTACCTACTCAAATGTCTTTCCTACACATTTGTATTCCTTTGACATTGTTGTTTTACCATTGCATTGGTAAACAACCCTATCTTTGGATGTTAAATGGGATGGGCGTGGGTCATCGTATGACCATGATAGCAATGGTGCCAAGTATCTTAGCAAGTTTTAGGGAATAAGATCATTTGTTTTTAGGCAACCTTGTCTAGCGTCATCGAGGGACCATGATCTTTTGTTTTGTTTTGTTTTGTTTTGCCAAGATACCTTGCATGCATACCATGGCCATTTTTTAGGCAACAAAGTGGGTGAAACCCTAGAGGTGCTTGTGTGCAATGTGTGACATTTTACATTCTTTTTGTTTGTCTTGTATTAGGTCATGCTATTTGTTTGATTTTGTCTTGTCATGCAAACCCTAATTTTACTAAACATGTATATAATGCGATAAATTGCGTAAAGTAAATCTAAGCTATTACAACAATATTATGGGAGAGGGGATACAAGGTTTGAATGGGGGATATTGCTCAAAATAAAACCCTAGAAATTATTACAACCCAATCGAATTTTGGTACAATAAATAAATAAATAAATATTTAAATATGCAATAAAATGTATGGATGCAAAATGTTTTTTGTATTTATTTTATATATGTAAAAATAAAATTATTTAAGTCCTAAAAATAAGAAAATAATAATAATATTATTATTTTTTGAAAGGGGAAACCCTAGTTTTTTATTCAAAAGAAAATTATGTTTTCTATTTATTTTATTTGTCCATTTTCTACAAGAAATAATAAATAAAATACAAGTATTAAAAATTAAAATATATATGGAAATAATATATTATGTGTATGAATGATAAAAATAAAAATGTATGATATTTTTAAATATGTTTACTATTTATTTTAAGAAAATAGATTCTATTTATTCTAGTAAATCAATATTTTATGCAAAAAATAAAATAAAATAATAAAATAAAATGAAAAAATAAAGTGTTGTACTCCAAAATTTTCCCTCTCATTTTATCAAGATTTTCCTCACAAGACTCTTTGGACTTAAGACTAGATTATAGTTTGCTCAGCTCAAGACATCTCCTTGCACTGATGACTTGAAATTAGGGTTTGAGTTTGCACAAGGATTTTTTGACTTCTAATGCCTCATGTGACTTTCATACTTCATGTTGGACCTCTAAGATTTCCCATACCAAGTTTCAAGCCTTGAATCAAATTTCTGCCCAGTCAATTGGACAGTTGACCTAAAAATCAGCTGTATTGGGAAAAAAGTCAAATGTGGCCAATTTACAGTCAAACCTCATAATTTTTGATCCACATCAACATTATAGACTCATATGAACCATTTGATAAAGTTTGGATCACAACTCCTCAAGAAATTTGATCAGATCATCAAAAGGGCAAAATGGTCATTTTTAGGGTTTTGACTGTAGAAGGGAAATTTCTGATTTTTCACCTAGACAATGGAAAATTGGGTTAAAGCATGGTTTAAAGGACTCAATAGCATCATCTTGACCTAATCACAAGGTTCAAAAGATCTCAAATGCATTGGATTGACAGATGAATTTTCCAACGAACTGATCAAAAATCAACTGTACACTGAAAAATCAAACTTTGACTTTTTGGTTAAAATCAAGTGCCAATGGTCATTTTTCATCAAGATGTGTCAAAATATGAAACTTGTTCACCAAGAAACCTAATTTTGAAAATTAGGGTTTAAGTTTGAAAAATTTCATAACTTAGAATTTTTCTAAGTTATGAAAATTTCTTATTTTTTCCCAAATTTTCCCAACTTTTTCACCATGATTCAATTGGATTCAAAGAAAATTTCCAACATGAAATTTGTATTCCTCCACAAAATCTACAACTTTGATTCACAAAGTTTTCCAAAAAGATGCTTGGATCTCAAGTTATGATTTTGTGAATAAGGGTCCATAAACTTTTTAACTTTGTGAAATTTTGCCCTAGTTTAGGCAGATTTTTTACCTAACTTCATGGAAACTTTTCACCTAGTTCCAAGTGGAATCTCAAAATGAATTTCAAATATGGATTGTAGAGCACGTTACAAGCTTTTCAAAATGTACAAGAAATCTCCAAGATCATTTATGGTTAGAGAGAATCGAAGGAATGAAAATGGAAAATCATCACTTTTGTCCAAGGCATTTTTCACATTGGTTCAAGTTGCAAATCAGTTTGGATCATGCTTGTACTTGCATTACAGGTTCCAATCCTTTTTACACTCCAAAATTGAATGCAAATAAATTGGACAATGGCTTTGTTCTGAGCTATAGAGCATTGCACATTGATTTATTCCATTTATGGCAAAAAGTTTACATTGCTATTTTGATAAAGCATGCTTTATGTAAATTTGTTTATCTTGAGCCATGGACCTAATATCTTTTTGAAAACAAGATCCACAGATATCAAGCAATTGGTACCAACTCTCATCAGGCCTTGAGCTAGCCTGTACAGGCTTTGAGCTTTGTCAACTCACATTTTCTTCAAAACAAGAAAACTTGCAAAAGTGAACATATATCTTCTATCTGATAAAACCAAGCTTTGATATCATTTCAAACAACTTCAGCATATTGTAACAAGCCAATACACGAGCTCATAGCATTGCAAACACCCTAAAACACCAAAATCACCATTTCTTCCCAAAACAGGGCAACCTCTGCAGATCACTAGCCAAAACAAATTTCACTCGTGCGTTTTTGTTTCAAGGCTTCAAACACATTCCCTACAAGACACCTGAACTATCCAGCCCCCTGTCCAGCAACTGTGAGCTCATTTTCAAGCTTCACCATTTTCAATTTCTGAGTTTGCAGGTTGACTTCGACAAGGAGATTCAAGCCATTTCAAAGCAAGTTGAGCATTGGGAAAGCTTGAGGGAACTTCAAGCAAGCTCACAAGTACTTCAGGCCTCACTCAAAGTTGCTACATAGCCATATTCAAACTCAACTGAACAAGGTAATTTTCAAAGTTCTATCTCCTTATTTAGGCATCATTAAGCTTAGGTTTGTGAAGCAAAAATGTAGTCTTTAAGTTGCTTGAGTTGTACATATGCATAGCTTGTATTTATATTAACTGAGCTACGAGTATTTTGATAGTTGAAGTTGCTGAAAAAACTAGGTCAGAATTTAGGGCCATTAAAATTCTCTCTGATCTTTGAGAGTTAGGTCAAGTTCTTTATATCATTGGAATCGTGTGATGATGAGTTACATTTGTCATGTTATAAGTTTTTGATTTTATGCAAGCATGAGCAAGAACAGGATTTGTACATAGCGCGCACGTTTTGGAGAAGACAGAGGTCAGGGATGAAGTGAAGTGGGCCTGGCGCCTTGGGCTTGATTCTATTCACACCCCCTGTTTACTTTCTGCACCCCCTTGGCCCATTTTCTTTATTTTGCATATTTTTTTTATTTCTTTTATATTTTCTGACTTTATTATTTTTTTTCTTGAACATTAAAAAACCCAAAAATATTTTCTTAATTTTTGCATTTTTATTTTATTATTTTTATTATTTTTTTGGCATAAAAATAGTTTATTAATAATAATATACTTTATTTTCTTATTTAAAACTTGTAATTAATATAAAAATATCATATATTTTTATTTTTATTATTTATACACTTAAAATATTATTTTCTCACATATTTTATTTTTTAACATTTTTGTATATATTTTTATTTATTTTTCTTGTACATAATTGAAATAAATAATAATAGAATATATATTTTCTTTTAAACCAAAAATTAGGGTTTTTACCCTTTCAAAAATAATATTTTTATTTTCTTATTTTTTAAGACATTAAATAAATACATTTTTACATACATAAAACAAATACAAAAAAACATTTTTGCATATTTATAATTTATTCCATATTTAAATACTTGTTTATTTATTTATTTATACAATAAATTCAATTGGGTTGTAATAGTAAATTAGGGTTTTATTTTGTGCAAATACCCCCTATTCAAACTTGTACCCCCCTTCCCATAATATTGTTGTAATAGTCTAGATTTACTTTACGCATTTTATTGCTTTCATATGCCATGATAGTAAATTAGGGTTTTGTATGCAAAGACCAAAAATCAAACAAATAGCATGACCTAACACAAGACAAAAATGAATGAAAAATGACAACACATTGCACACAAGCACCCCTAGGGTTTCATCCACTTTGTTGCCTTAAAATGACCATGGTATGCATGCTAGGTATCTTGGCAAAATCAATCAAAACAAAAAGATCATAGTCCCTCGATGACGCTATCTTGGTTGGCTAAACAAAAATGTTCTTAAGTCCCTCAAAACTTGCTAAAGATACTTGGCAATATTGTTATCATGGTCATACGATGACCCGCGCCCGTCCCGTTTAACATCCAAAGATAGGGTTGTTTACCAAATACAATGGTAAAACAACAATGTCAAAGGGTTAAAAATGTGTAGGAAAGACTTTTGAGTAGGTAGATAAGCTTCTAGTTACTTGATCAATTTGCAAACTATCCTTGCTATTTTCAAACAAACACACACATAATTTCAAAACATTTCCAAACAACTTTCGAACATTGAAACATTTTTCAAAAGACAAACATCTTTGTATACATTCTTCAAACAAGAATCATTACAAAGATTGCCAAAACGATGGCCTCTTTTCAAAATACTTTCAAAACCACACAAAGCACCATTTCAAACAATTGAAAAAGCAAAGCAAGTGATCTAAACAAGTAACTAAGAGCCCATGGAAAACCATGGATGAAAAGGGTGCTAGCACCTTCCCTTTTCATAATCTACCCCCCGAACTCAAGAAAACATATCAAAGGTCTTTCCTGTGCTTTTTGACCTTTCCTTTGGATAAAATAAAAAGTCGGTGGCGACTCTTGCTAAACCAAAACATTTGCGAACACAAACGCAAAACCTCAAGTCAGTTCTCCCACCGTATCACAGAACTGGCGACTCTGCTGGGGACAAATCTAAAAGATGGGGTTACCTTAGGGTTTAGATCACCTTTACATGATTATCTTGTTTGACTTGTATGCTTTACACTTTGGTTATATTGTTTGGGTTTGAATCCTCCACCAGGATTTGGGGAAAACATTCATAGGTAAATAGCAATACGTTGTGGAAACTGTGCGGGGTATACCGACACGGTCTAAGCAATAGCTATGTTAGTGTGACATATTTGTGGGTACCAGTTGCCTTTGAGTCAATCAAAGAGAATACAGGGCCGCTGAGTGATGTCATGAAGCACTAATAGACTTTTAGAACCTTTACTTGACCAACTTGGCCTTTTAGGATGTAGTGAGATGATCGGCTTTGGTGCAGTCCGAAGTTGGTAGATACTCGATACTACACTCATTGAGGGTTGTTTTCTTGGAATATTTCAGTCGCCAATAAAGTGGCTAAACTGAAACAATGAACACAGAAAATAATCCAGTGATATTGAGCTCCTTAGAACCCGGTTACTATTTATAGGACAGGTTGAGCCAACTAAACTTCAAGAGGGTACTTACCTATGAAACCCCGTGCAAGCCTAAACTAGGAACTTTTGTGATTTGTTTGTACATATATACTTGTGCATAACATCATGAGCATCATGAAGCATCATTTGCACCCACTAACCATTTCAAGGATTTTGGATTTTCATCTTTGTTCCTGTTTTGTAGGGTATGGAATCACTTTGCAGGAAAACTATTCAGGCCAACCTTGTGAGAATTCCTCCTCAACTCAAGGAGCTTGCTTCCAAGATTCCAGAGTATTCTCCATTCACTGAGAGACATGGTCGACTTCTTAACTTGGTCAACTCCAACACAGAGGAAGACATGGTGAAAGTTCTCTTCCAGTTGTTTGACCCCCTACACCACTTCTTCACATTTCCTAATTACCAGTTAGTGCCCACTTTGAAGGAATTTTCTCAACTCCTAAGGATTCCTATTATCCATCAACTACCTTTCAACGGTACGGAAAGAGATCCAAAGCCTGAAGATGTTGCTCAAGCCCTGCACTTGCAACCATCATATGTCACAAGTCATTGGGAAACCAGAAGTGGTGTCAAGGGTTTCTTGGCAATGTTCCTGTTTGAGAAAGCTCAAGAATGATGGAATTCTCTAGACCTGCAAGCTTTTGAGGAGATTGTATCTCTTCTCATCTATGGGTTGGTCTTATTCCAAAACCCTGACTAGCTTATAGATGTGAATGCTGTCAAAATCTTTATGGCTCGCAACCCGGTGCCTACACTGCTTAGAGATATCTTGCACTCTTTTCACACTCGAACAATGAGGAAAAGAGGTGTTCTCATGTGTTGCACTCCTCTACTGGCAAGGTGGTTTATTTCTCACCTTCCCCAATCAGTCTTGAAGAACGAGCAAGGTTTGAGGTGGTCACAACGATTGATGACTCTTACACATTCAGATGTTCATTGGTGTTATCGATCTAGAGAAAATGTTATCATCATTGACCGTTGTGAAGATGTGAAAAACACAAGAAGGGGGGTTGAATTGTAAAACTTAAATCAAACGTGCAGACAACACTGTATTTTTATCCTGGTTCGTTTGATCTCAAACTACTCCAGTCCACCCGTCAAGGTGATTTCGCCTCTCTCCAACGAGGTCTTAATCCACTATAATCAAAGGATTACACAGTCACTTTAACAACTATTAAATCCTTCTTGAGTATAACCATAATCCGGTTTATCTCAAGGAAATCTCTTTACAAATATTTGAATAATAATGTGTTTGATGTTTTCTAATAAAACAGTATACCACAACTGTGATAATACACAGATTTAAGCTTAGAATGAAACTGGATTGCTAATGCGTTTGAATGAGCGTGGTTTGAGAGCTTAGCAAATTGTATGAGTGCGTGTGTGTAGATTAGCCTTTTCTTTTCTCACACTGACTTGTTTATATAGCCAAGGAAAAGATACGTTGTTGTCCATAAATCACTTTCAATGATAATAACGTTCTTTCCTTTTTGAGAAGATCTTGTCTTTGAATAAAGCCCTTGGCAATTAATTTGTCTGGAATGTTTAGTAACGCTTCAGTCTTCTTTATGATAATCAGAGTGTTCTTTGTTTTAACTTATGCTGACGCTTCTGAGTGCTGATGACTTGGTAAGGATCTTGATCAGAGTCAGAGTGTTTTATGTGCAGATTTTGTTCATCAAGCTTCAGCGTATGATCTGGTAGCTTCAGCGTGTAGCACATGTTATTAATCTTCTAATGCTTACGTATTACTTATCTTCTGATGCTTCTGATGTTGATACTGATCTTCTGATGCTGATTCCATCAGAACTTCTGTAAATACATAACATAATTTTAAGTAGCATATATGTCTTATATATATATATAAATCTTTGAATTTATTTATTCTTGTATTTTTTTATCATCAAAACTCTAATTAAGGGTTGTAGAATCAAACTATGTTCTAACAATCTCCCCCTTTTTGATGATGACAATAACCAGATTTTTTCAATTAACAATAAAGAATAAAAGGTATCAGAGTTAAGAGGAGAAAACTCCCCCTGAGTTGATTACTTCCCTTTAATTCCATGAGTCTTTGAGCATCAGAACTTTACTGTATCTTTCGTCAGAATTTTGTACCTGTTCAAGCTTTTCAGAAGAAAGAAATTCAAATAGATCAGAATGTCAAAATGTTTGAGACTTATGTCTCAGTAATCCGTTATTGAAAAATATCATTATTTCTCCCCCTTTTTGTCAGTTATCAAAAAGCACAAATAATCAGAGTCAAAAAATGCATTTATATTGAAAAACATAAGCAATGATAAGTTTAGAATATTGTAAAAATATTACAGATAAACAAGTTATAAAAACAAGAAAATTTCTAAGAAGGAGGAGGGAGTCGTGTGAACAAAGCCTCCAACATGCTCTTTATTTGAGTGTTGGTTTCCTGTTGCTGGGTTAACATGCTGGCTATTGCATCAATTTTATTGTCCTGTTTATCCATTCTTTCATTCATCAGCATATCAGATCTTTTCAAGTCTTCAAGAGTCTGTCTGTCAAGGGAGGAAGCTTGAGGATCTTCAGAAACAGGATGCTTCTCAGAGCTTTCTGCAATATTTTCTTCTCGAACCAGTGCTTCACCAGGAACCATCTGATCTTGAGTATCAGGTTGAACTTTGGATGCTGGACGGTGTTCAGACCAAGGAGCATCGTCCAGAGGGAGAACTTCTTCCTTAAGCAGCTTGCTCAGAACTGGACCTTCAATTTCTTTCAGCAGATTGCTAAAGTTCTGTTGAGCTTGTCCATAGCTCTATTCTTGCAACTTAAAGGTTTCAGAGCATACCCATCTTCTGAACTTTGTCCAAAGGTAGTCTGATGCAGCAGGATCAACCAGCTCAAGACTAGCTTGTTTCAAAGAAGTGATCCACTTCTGTACTTCTGTTTCAAAGTTCAATATGTTGGTACCAACATCAGGATGTTTTGGCTTTGGGATAGCAGTTTTGTGGTTGATGGCAGCAAGACGTTCAAAAACTGTTAAGTCAATGACAGTCTTGATGTTATCTTCTGTATTGTTCTTTGGTGAGGGAGTTGGAGAGTCAGGAATTATGATTGGACTTGATGGGGAATTTGGTGGAGTTAGTTTTGGTGAAGAGGGAAGTTATGGAAAATTCACAATGGTGCCACAGGGCAAATGAATGGCCAGAGGTTCTGGTTCAGGGGATTCAGAGGGTTCAGCCTCAGAAGTTTGAACTTCTGGGTGAGATGGTTCAGGTTTTGGAGAAGGTGGATTAATTTCTGGTTGAGGAGATGAAGGTAGTGGGATTTCTAGTTCTGGAGAGAGTGGAATTTCTGGTTGTGGTGAGATGGGAATTTCTGGTTGTGGTTGTGTGGTAGTTTCAGGATTTGGATTGTCTGGAATGGGAGCAGATGTGTGTTGGTCTATATCAGAAAGAACTTTTTCAAGTTCTTGTTGGGTTTCAACAATATTTGGATTCTGAGGTTGGGAGCGAGATCTTCTTAGAGTTAATGATTCAGAGGGGTCAAAGTCAAGGTCAAAATCATCAAAAGTTTGAGGTGTGGGGTTTTCAGGTTGAGTGGAAGTTGGGATAGATGTTGATACAGCAGTTGAATCTAAAACAGTTACAGAAGAAAGATTACCTCTCTTTTTAGGAGTCTGCTGGGAGGATCCTTCTGCTGTAGCTTTCCTTTTCTTGGACTTCTTTAGCATAACTTCTGGAGCCTTCTGCTGAAGATCTTGAATATTCAGATTTGGTGTTGTACCATCAGCCTTGCAAGCATCCAGATATCTGAGAATTATATCTGGTTTAGAATCAATCTCTGAGAACAGAGGGAAGTTGTCCAGAGGGACTCTTCTGCTGGAGATTGCAGCAAAAGGAGTGACGCTAGGTTCCTTCTTAATGTTCTCAATCAACTTCATCTTCTTCAGATTTTTAGCATTCAGCTGTTTGCCCACAGTAGCTTCCAAAGAGTTGATTTCTTGAGCCTCTCTAAGGTGATTAATCAGCTTATTCTCTGTTAGATTATCTGATATCAGTCTTCCTAAGGGTATCCAATCCCTTTTTGTACATTCCTCTTCTCTTGTTTCCTTAACACTTGTTCTGAGATGGTTGAACAGAAGATGAGCTAGATTTATCTTGACCTTCTGGGAGATGAAATAGATCAGAAACTGCTGATCAATATTAATGTAATCAGGAGAGCTGGTAGGCTTCCTGTGATTGAAGCACCCCAGAATAATCTTGGCCCAAATTCTGTGTTTGTCTTTCAAATCCCTTATCTTGCTGGAGGGAAGCCCCAGAGTGAAGATTTCCCTTGCAATTAGGGCAGCATCAGCACACCACCACTGTACCCTATTAAGCGTGCAATTAGGTCTTCAGTAATAACAATCTTCTTCCCCATGATGTAAGACGTAACTTGATGATTTGAAGAAGAAGCGTGAATCCAAAATTCCTTTACCAGAATAGGAAATGTTGGACCTAACAGTCTGTCAAAGTACTTTTCCCAGCCTTGAGCCTTAACCTCTTCAGATAGATCAAACCCATTCTCCTGAAGACTGTTGAAATCCATGATTAATTCTGACAGAACCTCTAGGTTTTTGATTGGAGTTAGAAGCGTTCTGTGGGGTTCTTCATGTTGTTCAGATGAAACAATTTTCTGGGAACCTGAAGTAGGAATGCTGGAAGAAGCCATGTTCACACGAAGGTTTTTGTGAAAAAGATTGAAAGGGTTTTTGAGAAAGTGAGAACGCTGAAATCAGTAAGTTTGAGAGAAATTGAAAGTGAAGGTAAAAGAGTGTAAATGGTGTGAAGTGTGTTTAAATAGATTTCTAAACAATTTTGAAAACATAAACGACAAGAGAGAGAAATTAATAATGATTATTAGCATTTAATGATAGCTGATTTTAGGGGATTCAGAAAGATATTTAGAATGGTTACCCATGACATGTGTCTCAATGCATCCAATCAGCGCTTTTGCCTTTTCAGAAACGTGAACACGTGTTCAGCCTCAGAAAATAGCTGATGAATGGATGACACTTGTTTGCTTGAGTGAACAACACATTTCTATCCTTGAAATGAAGCGCTCAGATCTTCATGGAAAGATTCTGATACAATTTGCATTTCTAAAGATCTGAAGAAAGATTGATCAGTAGTTCACAGAAAAATAAACAAAGTTCTGAAGGTTAAGATATGGAATCAAAACAATTTTATTCTGGGCAGAGCTTCATGCTGAGATGTTTCAGAATGAAGTTGAACCTATCTTCAGAAAGAGGTTTTGTAAAAATATCAGCCCATTGATGGTCTGTGTTAATAAATTTAAAATTTAAAATCCCTTTCTGAATATAGTCCCTAATAAAATATTGTTTTATTTCTATATGCTTAGCCCTAGAATGTAAAATTGGATTTTTACTAAGACAAATAGCAGAAGTATTGTCACAGAATATAGGAATGTTACTCTCAAATATCTGGAAGTCCTCAAGTTGACTTTTCATCCAGAGCATTTGTGTGCTGCATCCAGCTGCTGCTATGTATTCAGCTTCTGCTGTTGATAGATCAATTGTGGATTGTCTTTTGCTGGACCAAGAGATCAGATTTTCTCCCAGAAACTGGTAGCTTCCAGAAGTGCTTTTATGTTCTACTCTGTCTCCAGTAAAATCAGCATCACAGTATCCTACTAAGCTGTAATCACTTGATTTTCTATAAAACAAACCCAGATTAGTAGTACCTTTCAGATACTTGAAAATTCGCTTAACTGCTGTTAAGTGAGATTCTCTAGGATCTGATTGGAATCTAGCACAAATGCAAACACTGAATAAAATGTCAGGCCTTGAAGCCGTCAGATAGAGAAGAGAACCAATCATACCTCTGTAGACCTTCTGTTCTACCTTTTTACTTACCTCTTCTCTTTCCAAAACGCACGTGGGATGCATTGGAATCTTTGATGGATTACATTCTGAGAGATCAAATTTCTTCAGAAGTTCTCTGACATATTTTCTCTGATGAATGTAAGTTCCTTCTGGGGTTTGATTAATCTGAATGCCCATAAAGAATTTTAGTTCCCCCATTAGGCTCATCTCAAATTCTGCCTGCATACACTTAGCAAACTTTCTTTCCAGAGAAGGTTTAGTAGATCCAAATATGATGTCATCAACATAAATCTGACATACTAAAATGTCATTCTTAACTGTCTTACAGAATAAGGTTGTGTCCACTTTCCCTCTAGTGAATTCCTTTTCTAACAGGAAGTTGCTTAGTCTTTCATACCAAGCTCTGGGAGCTTGTTTCAGACCATACAGTGACTTCTTTAGTTTGAAAACATATTCTGGATTTTTGGAACTTTCAAAACCAGGGGGTTGGTGCACATATACCTCTTCTTCTATATAGCCATTTAAGAATGCACTCTTAACATCCATCTGATATAGAGTGATGCCTTTATTAACAGCAAATGAAATTAAGAGTCTGATAGATTCTAACCTGGCGACTGGAGCAAAGGTTTCTGTGTAGTCTATCCCCTCTTGCTGACTATAACCTTGTGCTACCAATCGTGCTTTGTTTCTGATGACTTCACCTTGTTCATTCAGTTTGTTTCTGAACACCCATTTTGTTCCAATGACGTTGAATCCTTTTGGTTTAGGAACTAGATCCCATACGTCATTTCTTGTGAATTGATTTAGCTCCTCTTGCATTGCTAGAATCCAGTCATTGTCCAGAAGTTCTTCATCAATTGTTGTTGGTTCAGTTAGAGAAACCAGTCCCATGAGGGATTCTTCAGAGTTTTTGAAGCTAGATCTTGTTCTGATTGGATCTTCCTTTCTTCCTAAGATTGTTTCTTCTGGGTGATCCATGCTGCTTCTGGATGGTCTTTTCTGGAGTTGATCAACAGAAGGTGCTGGATTGCTTGCAGTGCCTCTTTCTGATGTTGAGGGAGTGTCTCTGTTAAGATCTTTTGATGACTTGTCTTCAGTACCTGTGAATTCAACTTCCATACCTGCAAGTAATTCATTCTGCTTTGACTTTTGAGAGTCAAGCTTATCATCAAAACGAACACTGATTGACTCTTCCACAATCTGTGTTTCTGTATTGTACACTCTGTACCCTCTTGAGCGTTCATAGTATCCTAACATAATACACTTTTGTGCTTTAGAGTCAAACTTGTTCAAATAATTTTTTGTATTTAAAATAAAACATGTACATCCAAATGGGTGAAAATAGGAAATGTTGGGCTTTCAGTTCTTCCACAATTCATATGGAGTCTTTTCAAGAATAGGTCTTATGGAGATTCTATTCTGAATGTAACACGCTGTGTTTATTGCCTCTGCCCAGAAGATCTTAGCAACTTTAGTCTCGTTGATCATGGTTTTTGCCATTTCTAGCAATGTTCTGTTCTTTCGTTCTACAACTCCATTTTGCTGGGGAGTTCTAGGACAAGAGAAATCATACAGAATCCCTTTGTCATTAAAGAATGACTCAAAATCTTTGTTTTCAAACTCTCCACCACGATCACTTCTGACTTTGACGATTCTAAGATCCTTTTTATTCTGAACTTGGTTGCAGAAGGTGACAAACACAGAGTGTGACTCGTCCTTGTGTCTTAAGAACTTTACCCATGTCCATCTGCTATAGTCATCTACGATTACTAACCCATACTTCTTGCCACTGACTGAAGCAGTTTTAAC
Source organism: Vicia faba (assembly GCA_948472305.1). Lineage (NCBI taxonomy): Eukaryota > Viridiplantae > Streptophyta > Magnoliopsida > Fabales > Fabaceae > Vicia > Vicia faba. The sequence goes on from OX451737.1 coordinate 1,270,262,351, forward strand.
AGGTCCAAATAAGTCAATGTGCAGAAGTTCTAATGGCTTAGAGGTGGAAACAACGTTTTTGGATTTGAAAGCTAGTTTTGCAAACTTGCCTTTCTGACATGCTTCACACATAGCATTTGAATTGAACTTCAGGTTAGGAAGTCCTCTGACGATATTGAGTTTGTTAATCTGAGATATTCTTCTCATACTAACATGTCCCAATCTTCTGTGCCAGACCCATTGCTCGTTGTTAACAGACAGAAGACACTTTACATTCTGACTTTTTAGTTCAAAAAGTTTTATTTTTTAAATGTTGTTTCTCCTCTTTCCATTAAATAGGATAGTCCCATCTTTCTGACTAACAGCTTTGCATGAATTTTGATTAAAGATTATATCATAACCGTTATCACTTAATTGACTTATGGATAACAGGTTATGCATTAATCCATCTACTAATAAAACATTACTTACAGAGGGAAGATTTCCATTACCTACTGTTCCAGAGCCAATGATCTTTCCTCTCTGATTGCCTCCAAAAGCTACGTGGCCTCCAGGCTTAAGTTCCAGGCTTTGGAACATATGCCTTCTTCCCGTTATGTGTCGTGAGCAGCCAGAGTCCAGGTACCATGACTGGTGTTTTTGCTTTGCTGCTAAAGATATCTGCCACATGTATTATTTTATCCTTAGGTACCCATGTTTTCTTGGGTCCTGATTTGTTAGTTTTACCAAAACTATGGTTGAATTTTGGTTTGACAGAGTAATCACTACTAGTATATTTTATGTCATGTGTGTGCCCATATACAAAGTGTGAATCAAGTGAAGTGTGTTTTATAACTAAATCCATGGCATTCTTTGGTGTAGGTACCTTACCTTGATATCCTATCCCTTTTCTTCCATTTCTGCTAACTCCATAGATCATTGAAGCCATTTTGCTTCTATCTATGTTTTTAGCTAGAAACTTCTGAAAGATGTGATCATACTCCTTGATGATCTCATCAGCATTGCTGGGAGTTTCAGGGATTGTTTCCTTCTGAGAGTTTTGCAATAGATTTTCTAATTTTGAAATTTTATCTTTTAACTCGGAATTCTCCAATTTGAGATCCCAGTCTTATCAAAGTCAGAAGCAAGATTCCTTTTTAGGTTTCTGAATTTGACTCTGATCTGCTGATATCTTTCCAGAATTTCATTAAGGCTTTCAGCTAGTTCAGCCTTAGTAAAGTTTATAGCAAAGTCAGGGAATACCTCTTCTGTATCTGATTCAGAGTCTGACTCAGAAGCTTCACTGTCTTCTGTTATATTTGCCATGAGAGCTATGTTTTCTCTTTCATCATCTGATTCTGAGTCAGCTTCAGATGTGTCAGAATCATCCCATGTAGCCATGAGACTTTTCTTCTTTTCCTCGCCAAACTTCTTTTTGGGCTTTTCCTTCTGAAGCTTTGGGCAATCACTTTTGTAGTGCCCTTGCTCGTTACATTCATAGCAAATGATGTCTTTGTTGTTTGGCTTTCTGTTCCCTGAAGAACCTTCAGATCTTCTGTGTCCAGAGGAGGATTCTGACCTTCTGTATCTGGAGAAAGATTCATTCTGATTCTCTGATCTTCTGGGATTCCTGACTTCCTTTGCCTCTGCTTCCATAATTGGTTCACCCTTCTGGAGAGGAGAAATAATTCATCTTCTTCTGATGAGGACCCATCAGAAGTTTCTTCCATAGCCTGCAAAACTTTGGAGTCAGATTTTCTGTTAAATTTTAAAGCTAATGGCTTACCTTGCTTTTGAGGTTCATCTGCTTCTAGCTCTATCTCGTGACTTCTGAGGGAGCTGACAAGTTTCTCCAGAGAGATTTTGTTGAGATCCTTGGCTAGCTTAAGCGTTGTGACCATTGGCCTCCACTGTTTTGGCAAGCTTATGATGATCTTCTTAACATGATCAGCAGTGGAATACCCTTTGTCAAGAACTTTTAGACCATCAACAAGAATTTGAAATCTTGAAAACATAGTCTCTATTGATTCACTCTCTTCCATCTTGAATGCCTCGTACTTCTGAATGAGCGCAAGAGCTTTGGTTTCTTTGACTTGAATGTTGCCTTCATGCGTCATTCTCAGAGAGTCAAACATATTCTTTGCAGTGTCTCTGTTTGATATCTTTTCATATTCTGAATAAGAGATGGCGCTGAGAAGAATTATTCTGGCCTTGTGATGATTTCTGAAATCACGCTTTTGCTGATCAGACATTGTTTTCCTGTCAATCTTCTGACCACTTCCATCCACTGGGTGCGTGTATCCATCAGTCACCATGTCCCACAGATCAGCATCATGTGCCAGAAAGAAACTCTCAATTCTGTCTTTCCAGTAGTCAAAGTTCTCTCAATCAAAGACTGGAGGTTTGCCACTGAATCTGTCTCTTTCTTTATTGTTGTCATTACTGATGTTTTGATTTGGTCCCGCCATTGTGTTTTTCTGACGCTGGATCTTGTACTGACACGGTTAAGTGTTATAAGCTCAGAACCAGGCGCTCTGATGCCAATTGAAGATGTGAAAAACACAAGAAGGGGGGTTGAATTGTAAAACTTAAATCAAACGTGCAGACAACACTGTATTTTTATCCTGGTTCGTTTGATCTCAAACTACTCCAGTCCACCCGTCAAGGTGATTTCGCCTCTCTCCAACGAGGTCTTAATCCACTATAATCAAAGGATTACACAGTCACTTTAACAACTGTTAAAGCCTTCTTGAGTATAACCACAATCCGGTTTATCTCAAGGAAATCTCTTTTCAAATATTTGAACAATAATGTGTTTGATGTTTTCTAATAAAACAGTATACCACAATTGTGATAATACACAAATTTAAGCTTAGAATGAAATTGGATTGCTAATGCGTTTGAATGAGAGTGGTTTGAGAGCTTAGCAAATTGTATGAGTGCGTGCATGTAGATTAGCCTTTTCTTTTCTCACACTGACTTGTTTATATAGCCAAGGCAAAGATACATTGTTGTCCATAAATCACTTTCAATGATAATAACATTTTTTCCTTTTTGAGAAGATCTTGTCTTTGAATAAAGCCGTTGGCAATTAATCTATCTTGAATGTTTAGTAACGCTTCAGTCTTCTTTAAGATAATCAGAGTGTTCTTTGTTTTAACTTATGCTGACGCTTCTGAGTGCTGATGACTTGGTAAGGATCTTGATCAGAGTCAGAGTGTTTTATGCGCAGATTCTGTTCATCAAGCTTCAGCGTATGATCTGGTAGCTTCAGCGTGTAACACATGTTATTGATCTTCTGATGCTTACATATTACTTATCTTCTGATGCTTCTGATGTTGATATTTATCTTCTGATGCTGATTCCATCAGAACTTCTGTAAATACACAACATAATTTTAAGTAGCATATATGTCTTATATATATAAATCTTTGAATTTATTTATTCTTGTATTTTGTTATCATCAAAACTCTAATTAAGGGTTGTAGAATCAAACTATGTTCTAACACGTTGTGGGCAATTCCCTAATGTCCCTTTACTTGGCATTAGGGGAGGCATCACCTACAACCCCTGCTTGGCTCTGAGACAATTTGGGTATGCCCGAAGTGATGGCCCGCATGACATTCTGATTCCAGACTTGGTTTTTGACTTCGACAACGACGATCAAGGACTTCAACAAAGGTTTATCCGAGCTTGGAGGATGCCCAACAAGGTAGACAGTAAGACCTTGGGACAGCAAGCCCAAGCGCGCCAAGCCCAGGAACTTCAGCCCTGTTCTTCAGCCTCTCCCAAAACGCGCATTTTTGCTTCAAAACTGTATCTTGCTCTAGCTTGCATAAAATCAAAAACTTATAACACAAAAAATGTAGCTCATGATCTCACGATTCCGGTGATTTAAAGTTTGTGACCTAACACTCAAAGATCAAGAAGAATTTTATCACCCCTAATTTCTGACCTAAATTTTTCATGAACTTTAAGCTTCAAATTCTCACTACTCAGTTAATATAAATAACAACTATGCATATTTACAGCTTCAGCAAGTTAAGGACTACATTTTTGCTTCACAAATCGTGACTTAAGGATGCCTAAATAAGGAGATAGAGATTTGAAAAATACCTTGTTCAGCTGAGTTTGAATATGGCAATGTGGGGGCTTTGAGTGAGGCCTGAAGGTCGTGTGAGCTTCCTTGAAGTTCCCTCAAGCTATCCCAATGCTCAACTTGCCTTGAGGATGCTTAAAACTCCTTGTAGAAGTCAACCTGCAACCTTCAAAAATGAAAATGGTGATGGCTGAAACAGGGCACACATTTGCAGTGCAATGTCTTGGATAGTTTGGATGTGATGTGGATGAAGTGTTTCAAAGGTTGAAAGGAAAAACGCACGATCCAAAATGAAGTTGGCTTTGATTTTGCAGAAGCTGCCCTGTTTGGGCAGAAATTGGTGTTTTTTGTGTTTGGGAAGGTTTCAAATGCTATGGATTCGTGTATTGGCTTGTGACAATTTTCTGAAGTTGTTTAGAATGAAGCCAAGTCTTCTCTTTATCAGATGCACAAGTTATCTTGACTTTTTCCACTTTGCTTGCTTTTGAAGAAAGTTGAAATGACTTATGCCAAAGGCCTGTACAGGCTTGCTTGCTAGCTGCATAGAGTTGGTACAAGTTGCTTGTTATCTGTGGAAAATGCCTGCATCCAAGGAACAAGTCCAAGGCTCAAGGCTGATAAAGTGGAAAAGGCTTATTTTATCAAAATGGTATTGTGAACTTTATGCCATTTATGGATTAATCTTTTGTACAATGCTCCAAAGATCAAAATAAAGCCATTATCCATTGAGTTAGCATTCAATTATGAAGTGTAGAAGGGATTAGGACCTGTAATGCAAGGTACAAGCATGCTAGGAACTGATTTGCAACTTGAAGCATTGTAAACATGGCTTGAACAAAAGTGACAAATTACCATTTTCTCTTCTTCGATTCTCCCTATCCATAAATGATCTTGGAGAGTTCTTTGACATTTTGGAAAGCTTGTAACATGCTATACAATCCATCTTTGAAATGAAACTTGATATACCTCTTGGAACTAGGTGAAAAGTTTCCATGAAGTTAGGTCAAAAACCTGCCTAAACTAGGGCAAAATTTCACTAAGTTATTTAGTTCATGGACCCCTATTCCAAAAATCATAACTTGAGATCCAATCATATTTTGGGAAAACTTTGTGAATCAAAATTGTAGATTTCATGGAGGACTACAACTTTCATGTTGGAAGTTTCCTTTGAATCCAATTTCATCATAGTGAAAAAATTGTGCAAAGTTAGGAAAAAAAATAAGAAAGTTTTCATACTTAGAAAAATTCTAAGTTATGAAAAATTTCAAATCAAAACCCTAATTTGCAATTTTAGGTTTCTTGGCCAACAAGTTTCACATTTTGACATATCTTGATGAATTATGACCTTTGGCACTTGATTTTGACCAAAAAGTCAAAGTTTGACTTTTCAGTGTACAGTTGATTTTTGATCAATTGACTGGAAAACTCATCTGTCAATCCAGTGTACTTGAGACTTTTTGAACTATGTGATTAGGTCAAGATGATGCCATTGAGTCCTTGAAATAATGCTTGAACCTAATTGGTCATTGGCTAGGTTAAAAATCAGAAATTGCCCCTTCTTAGTCAAAACCCTAATTTTGACCATTTTGCCCTTTTGATGATCTGATCAAATTTCTAGAGGAGTTGTGATCCAAACTTGATCAAATGGTACATAGGAGTCTAAAATATTGTTGTGGATCAAAAATTATGAAGTTTGACTGTAAATTGGCCATGTTTGATTTTTTCTCCAATTTCAGCTGATTTTTAGGTCAACTGTCCAATTGACTGGGCAAAAATGTGATTCAAGGCTTGAAACTTGGTATGAGAAAACTTAGGGGTCCAAGATGGTGTATGAAAGTCACATGAAGCATTGATGGTCCAAAAATCTTTGTGCAAACTCAAACCCTAATTTCAGCTTATCCGTGCAAGGTGATGTCTTGAGCTGAGCAAACCCTAATCTGGTCTTGAATCCAAGAAGTCTTGTGAGGAAAATCTTGATAATATGAGAGGGAAAATTTTGGGGTACAATAGTTTCCCCTGTTCAATCTTCTTGAACCTGAAGAGTTAGATTGGCAGGTTTTGCCATTCGTGACTCGAAGGTAAAAGATGATTGGACACTAAAGTGCCCGTAAATTTGCACTCGTCAAATTGTAGTTGAGGGAATGGGCTTAAAGATGCCATTTGGAGAGATGACAGAATCTTATCGGAGATGGGCTTGTAGATGCCATACAAGAATGTTTGCTGAGTTGTAGGTTGTAAGTTAGAAGAATAATTATCAGAATGGTATCCGTGTCTGGAACGTATCTGAACTGTATTTGGAGACTGAATCTGTATGAGCAAGGGAATAACAGTCGTGTCTGAAGCGTATGCGAGCTGTAACTAAGCTTGAATCTGAATGAATAACAGAATGGCTTCCGTGTCTGGAGTGTATATGTATTGTATCTGAGTCTGAAATCTGAATAAGCGACAGAATGGCATCCGTATCTAGAGCGTATCTAAGCTGGGGAAAATCAGAATAAGTGACAGAATGGAAACCGTGCCTGGAGCGTATCTGGACTGGTATCTGAATAAGTAGAAGAATGACTTCTGTGTCTGGAGTGTATCCGTACTAGAATATGAATAAGTAACAGAATGACTTCCGTGTCTGGAGTGTATCCGTACTTGAATCATGATTGTTGAAGTCTGAATGAGCAATAGGATAACATCCGTGTCTGGAGCGTCTTTGAACTGTATCTTGACTTCGAATTCTGAATGAGTAATAGAATGACTTACATGTCTGGAGTGTATCTTTACTGTATCTGAAGTTGAGATCTGAATGAGTATCAGAATAGCATCCTTGTCTAGAGCGTATCTAGACTGTATCTGAAATCCTTGAACATTGTTAATGATAGTTGTTTAATCTTACCCTAAAAAGGGTAAACTGTTAGCTGAAATACAAAGTTATGTTGCATGAAATGTATGATGCAATAAATGTGCTTTATCAATGTTTATGATTATGGATGTAATGTATGCGCATGCAAGTTGATTCGCTATTTTGCTGAGGAAAATAAATCCTTGGCGGCTGGGGATAATAATTCCTTGACTGCTGCCGGGGAAAATAAATCCTTGACCGCTGCTGGAGATTCAAAATCTTTGATTGCTGAGGATGAGAGATCCTAGGTGACTGTTGGGGATTAAAAATCCTTGATGACTCTGGGGATATAGGGATCCTTCATGTCTTAGAGTTGGAGTATTGACAAAAATTATGCTGTGAGAGTAATGCCATGTACTGCCTGAGAAATCTGCTTGGGGAATCCAGAGAATTTTGCTGATGTCTACTGGGGATTATACAAAGGGAATCTTTGTTCTGCTGGGAAATAGAGAAAACTCTGATGACTTCTACGGGGAATTAAGAATGAGAATCTTCATTCTAGCGACCTCACTGGGGAATAATAAAACTCTGTGGGGAAGAAGGCTTACTGCTGGGGAGTAAGTTCAGGAGTTTGGGTTGTCCGCCACTTTACTGGGAGTTATCCTAGGTTGGGGAAAGACAAAAGTTAACTGTTATCTGGTTGCTTTTCAGACTTCAAGACAACTTGTTGGGGAATTTAGAGAAAACTGAAAGGTTTCTGCAGGGGATTGATAGTTGGAAATCTTGACTTGACTGGGGAATGAAGGTTTCAGCTCAGCTGGGGATCTGTTTGTTTAAAGTTTTGGCTCTGCTGAAGATTGGGAGTTTGAAGTTTTAACTCTGATGGGGATTAAGGGTTTGAATTTTAGCTCCGCTGGGGATCTAGATGATGTACTGTAGGGATTGCTCAGGGAATAGCCGAAGGACGTTTTCCTATCCTTTCAACCTGTCAGTAATTATTCTTTTTCACTTCTGTCTATTTGTAAACAGTAATTATTGTTCAAATGCATATGTTCATCAATGAATCATTGGACGTTTTTGCAAATAAAACACAAGTGTAAAAGAAAAAGACAAATGGTTTTCTGCACTTTAAAGAGGTATCTTTGTATTAACTTTGAATAAGTATTTTGTACAAAGGAGACAGTCATCCTAGTAAGAGGATGGTGTCGTAAAAATTGTGAAACATTTTATACAAAGAAAGATAGCTATGTGTAAAAAATTCCATGGGGTCCCCATTCTGCTATAGCCTTCGTAACTCCAAATATCTTGTCCATTCGTTGCTTCGTCCGAAGATGATTGGATTGATCAGAGGCTCCAGGTTTGTCAGTGAAGAGATTGTCCTTAAAGTGATCCGACGAGACATAGTCATACGCTTTAATTCCCTAACTTTTGCCTGAACTGCCCTTTTGGGTTTTCGATTCACCGGGAAACCCTTTTTTGCCCAAGTCACCCTTTCGGGTTTTCAACTTGCCGGGTGTACAAATGTTTTTTATTTATCCCTAATTTTTTCCTGAATCGCCCTTTTGGGTTTTCGATTCACCGGGGGGCCCTTGTTTTGCCTAGGTATGTCAACCTAGCGGGTCATTTATGCGTAGTATCTTTTGACTATGTCTGTGTTTGCAGGGTGCGGCAGGTCGTCACCGTCCATGGTGGTCAAAATCATTGCCCCACCAAAAAAGACATTCTTAATTACAAATGGTCCTTCGTAGGTAGGAGTCCATTATCCCCTGGGATCACTTTGTGGCAAGATAATGCGCTTGATCACAAGATCTCCGACTTGATACACTTGTCGTCTGACTTTCTTGTTGAAAGCCTTGATCATCCGCTTTTGATACGTCTGACTATGACAAACAGCAGTAAGTCTTTTCTCGTCAATTAGGTTTAACTGATCAAGTCGGGTTTGGATCCAATCGTCTTCATTCAGACCCGCGTCCTTCATGATTCTTAATGAGGGGATCTGAACTTCATTAGGTAAAACAACTTCCATGCCATAAACCAAAGAATAGGGTGTTGCCCCAGTTGATGAACGAGCCGTGGTACGGTACTCGTGGAGAGCAAACGGTAGCATCTCATGCCTGTCCTTGTAGGTGACTGTCATTTTTGTATGATCTTTTTGATATTTTTATTCGCAGTTTCGACAACACCGTTCATCTTTGGCCGATAGGGAGATGAATTGTGATGTTGAATCTTGAACTGCTCGCACAGGGTGGTGATCATAGTATTGTTAAAGTTCGTACTGTTGTCAGTAATGATCCTTTCGGGGATACCATACTGGCAAATAAGGTTCTGTTTGATGAAGCGGGCAACCACACTCTTTGTTACGGATGCGAAGGAAGCTGCTTCGACCCACTTGGTGAAGTAGTCAATGGCCACTAGAATGAAGCAGTGTCCATTGGATGTTGTAGGCTTGATCTCTCCAATCATGTTGATTCCCTACATAGCGAATGTCCAAGGAGCTGTTAAGACATTTAGAGGAACTGGAGGCACGTGTACCTTGTCTGCATAGATTTGACATTTATGACAGGTACGGGAGTGTTGATAGCTGTCAGCTTCCATGGTAGACCAGTAATAGCCTGCCCTTAGAATCTTCTTAGCCATCGTATGCCCGCTAGAGTGAGTGCCAAATGTACCTTCATGCAATTCAGCCATGATCTTTTCAGCTTCAAGCTTGTCCATACAACGGAGCAGAATAGAATCATGGTTGCGCTTATACAGGATGCCATTAATTAGGAAGAACTTAGCTGAGAATCTCCTTAAGAACTTTTTGTCATTGACTGAAGCTCCTTCAAGATATTCTTGAGCCTCGAGATACCTTTTGACTTCATGAAACCATGGCTGGTCCACTACTTTTTCGGTATTAATCTCGTGACAGTGTGCAGGTTCGTCCATCCGTTCAATGGTGATTTGGGGAGCCTCATTATCCTAGTTAAGTTTAAACATGGATGACATTGTAGCTAGAGCATCTGCTAGCTGATTTTCTTCTCGCGGGAAGTGCTCGAAGGTAATCTGCTCGAAATGTGGTAGCAATGTCAAGACATGTTCTTTGTAAGGGATGAGGTTTGGATGCTTAGTGTCCCATTCTCCTTTGATCTGACTGATGACCAAATCTGAGTCCCCAAACACAATTAAAGATTTAATTCCCAAGTCTATGGCAGCCTTGAGCCCAAAGATGCAAGCTTCATACTCTGCCATGTTGTTCGTGCAGTTGAAGCAAAGTCTGGCTATGAAAGGAGTGTGGAAACCCTCTGGAGATATAAGCACAACACCGATACCGTTACCAAGCGCATTGGATGCCTCATCAAAGTACAGAGTCCATCGGGATCCCTGTTCAGGTCCGTCATATGGTCTGAAGTCTTCAATGTTGTCCAATGTCATGATGTCTTCGTCAGGGAAGTCAAACTTCATGGATTGATAATCTTCGACAGCTTGATGAGCCAGATGGTCAGATAGCACACTCCCCTTTATGGATTTTTGGGTCGTGTACTGTATGTCGTATTCAGTCAGGATCATCTGCCACCTAGCTATCCTTCCAGACAAAGCAGGCTTCTCGAAGATGTACTTTATCGGATCTATCTTAGATATCAGCAAAGTGGTATGAGTCAACATATACTGCCTTAGCCGGCGAGCAACCTATACCAAAGCGCAACAAGTTTTCTCGAGCAGTGAATATCTGGTTTCACAGTCGGTAAACATTTTGCTAAGGTAATAAATGGCATGCTCTTTTCGGCCAGACTCGTTATGCTGCCCCAGTACGCACCCCATTGAATTCTCTAGGACGGTCAGATACATGATTAGCGGTCTTCCCTCGATAGGTGGCATCAAGATAGGAGGCTCTAGCAAATACTCTTTAATTTTATCGAAAGCAATTTGACAATCATCATTCCATTTAACTACCTGATCTTTCTTCAACAACTTGAAGATTGGTTCACAAGTAGATGTTAGGTGAGAAATGAACCTAGCAATGTAGTTTAGGCGTCCCAAGAAACCTCTGACCTCCTTCTCAGTGCGAGAAGCAGGCATTTCTTGTATAACTTTGACTTTGGCAGGATCAACCTCGATGCCTTTGTTGCTGACAATGAAACCTAAGAGCTTACCAGACCGGACTCTGAATGTGCACTTGTTAGGGTTCAAACGCAGCTTGTACTCCTTCAACCTGACAAACATCTTTTGCAAGTGATCAAGGTGTTCTTCTTCAGTTTGTGATCGGGCTATCATGTCATCTACGTAGACCTCTATCTCGTGATGTATCATATCATGAAACAAAGCTACCATGGCGCGTTGATAGGTTGCCCCGGTATTCTTCAGTCCGAATGGCATCACTTTGTAGAAGAACATACCCCACTGTGTAACAAAAGTAGTTTTTTCCATGTCCTCAGGTGCCATTTTGATCTGGTTATAGCCTGAGAATCCGTCCATGAAAGAAAATACTTTATGCTGAGCTGTATTGTCAACCAGGATGTCAATGTGCGGAAGTGGAAAATCATCTTTAAGGCTGGCCCTGTTTAAGTCTCTATAATCCATGCACATTCTCACTTTGTCGTCCTTCTTAGGCACAGGCACAATGTTAGCAACCCATTATGGATAGGAAGTAACAGCCAGAAATCCAGTGTTGAACTGCTTCATAACTTCTGCTTTGATCTTCTCTGACATGTCGGGTCTCATGCGGCAGAATTTTTGTTTGACTGGTGGACATTCTTCTCTTGTTGGTAGACGGTGTACCACAATGTCTGTATCGAGTCCAGGCATGTCTTCGTATGACCAGGAAAAGATCTCAACATATTCATGCAACAGCTGAATTAGGCGCTCCTTGACACTCGGCTCTAGGTTAGCACCCACTCTGATTTCCTTTTTGTCTTCCTCAGTACCCAAGTTGATTGTATCCAACAGCTCCTCATGAGGCAGGATAGCTCTTTCCTCTTGTTGTAAAAGTCTGGCCAATTCCCCTGGAAACTCACAATCTTCCTCACCTTCGTATTCAGCTTGGTAGATCAAATATTCAGAGTCACTGAAGGCTAGAGCAGTATCGTTACCCGTGGGTTCCGGAGTGGAAGGGTACCTGCATTTGTGAGTGTGGGTGTGTGTAAGGGCATAGCCATCTTAAAACAATAAAATGTAAAAGAAAGACAGTGAGCACAAAAGTTTTAAATATGAAAAGCATCCATGATTCGTTAAAATGACATATGAAAATGAAATAAAGACCCTTACAAATAGGCCAATGTGCCTCGGGTAAGACACATGGTTGAAAAAGTACGAATTGTTTGTGAATTATTACAGATCCAACAAAAATGGAAAAGATAAATTACTGCGGTATGAAAGTAATCGGAATAAAGTCTTTTGCTTCCTAGTTACACAGTCCTCCGCCAATAGTAGGAAAAATCCAGTCTTCCAAGCTGCCCTCTTCATCACTGTCCTCTAGTGCATTAACCCCTTGGTGGCTGATCTTCACAGGCGGCCCTCCGGCACGAGCGCGGCGAACAAATTTCTGAGCAGTTGAGGTAAATCCCAGGCCAAATTTGTCTGATTTGAAAGGAAAGTCTAGAAGCTGACCCGAGATAATGGATCCGCCTTTTTCCACTACTGCCCTTGCATCTTTTAAAAAAGACATCCGAGGTAGAGGTCTTGTGATCACATGAGTTGAGGATACCGCCTTGGTCGCTGCTATTTCCTGAGAAACTTCTTCAAAATGTTGGAAATGGGTCTCAATGAATTTTCCATCCAATTCTACACATCGAAAAGAATTTAGATGACTAATCATGTATTCCTCTTCACCATGGACAGTTATGATTTTCCCTTGGACAGGGTACTTCAGCATCTGATGCAAAGTCGAGGTGACTGCACCGGCGTTGTGAATCCAGGGGCGTCCCAACAGGCAAGAATAGGAAGGACGAATGTCCATCACGTAAAAAGTTGAATTAAACGTCTGGGTACCCACTTTGATCGGGATGTCCACCTCTCCAGGGACCATCCTTTTAGAGCCGTCAAATGCTCTCACAATGATATTACTAGGTTTCAGGGTTAGGCCTTCACAATCCAATCTATCCAAGGCTTTCTTTAGCAAGACGTTCATAGATGATCCAGTATCCACCAAAACATGGGCTAAGGTGGTTCCCCTACACTCCACTGAGACATGTAGTGCATCGTTATGTTTTCTCCCTTTGGAGGTCAAGTCGGCATCGGAGAAACCCAGGCCATTGTCAGCTGTTAGACTGACCACACACTCTTGGAATTGATCAGTCGAAGTCTCTTGCGGCACGTGCGCTGTCTTCAAAAACTTGACCAAAGCTTTAGCATGTGCCTCAGAGCACAGCAGAAGGGATAACATAGAGATTTTGGAGGGGGTCTACCCCAGTTGTTCCACCACATCATAATCACTTTTCTTAATGATCCTTAGTATTTCTTCCATCTCCTTTTTGGACGTTTCAGGAATAACTAGTGACTGAGCCTTCGTCAAGACAGGCTCCTCTTGAACATTCTTTCCTTTATTCTCAGCAGCAGAAGTAGGGATAGGAATTGGATAGTCAATGTTGGCGGGTACACTTGCAGGTGTAGTTACTGGTACAGCTGTAATCTTCGGAATGGCAACGGGTCCAAAGACTTCCTTTGGTGGCACAATCTCTGGAGAGAAAATTCTTCCACTACGTGTAATTTTGCTTGTTCCAGCAATGTTACTGATGTCGGAATTGTCTTCTTCAGAGCTCTCATCTTCGGCAGTCTGTTCAATCTGTTTGACACCATGGTAGTATATTTCTCCACCATAGTTCCATGGTACCATTTTATCTGATTTGTAAGGGGCTAGCCCGAGCATTGTTATTTTCAACGGAGTAGTGATAAGAGCGGATGTAATCCTAACGGGTTTTTTAGGAACCCTGGAAGGATTGGCGTATATGGTTATTATTGAAACTTCTGGAACTGGAATGGGTGAAATGGGAGCTTTCTCAAACGAAATTTCCTTGTTATCAATCAATTGTTGGATTCCTTTCTTCAATAGAGGACAGTCAAATGGGGAGGATAGGCAAGCATGGCAATCTTGGTCACAACATGGGAACACCCCAGCTTTCAACAAATTCAACTTGATGGTTAGGAGAGGAGTTAACAGTTCATCCACAGTAGAAACAAACAGATCTTCTTCCACAACACTGGCATTGTGTCCATGCTTAGGCATTGGAGAAGAGATAACATTCGGTTTTTCAGGAGCTTCAAATTCAACATCCTTTGCGTCAATCAGATCTTGAATCTTGTTCTTCAGAGCCCAACAGTTGTTGGTGTCGTGCCCTGGACTTTCTGAATGGTAAGCACACCTGGCATTCAGATGGTAGTGTGGAGATGTAGTATTAGGATTTTTAGGGGCCTCCTTCAACATGGCAAGATTCAACTTCAGGAGATGTGGTAGGACTTGAGCAGGAGTCATGTTTATCTTGGTGAATTGCCTTACAGGCCTTTCCACCCTTTGCTGGTTATTCCTCGGCTGATCATTTCTCGGCTGATTGGTTCTTGGCTGGTCTGAAGCAGATTTTTGAATCATGACAGCCCCCATAGTTGGTCGTCGTTCAGTTCTTCCCCGATTTCTCTGAGCATAGACAGCAGACACTTCCTTCTTTCTGGTGAAGGGCTTTTTTGCAGCAGTAGAGGTAGACACGTCTTTCTGAATTTTCCCGCTTCTAATACCGGCTTCCACCCTCTCGTCAGTTAGAATCAACTCAGTGAAACCTACAGAGGAGCTTCCAATCAGGTTATTAAAGAAAGGACCTAACAGAGTCTCCAAGAACATGTCCACTAGCTCTCTTTCAGATAAAGGTGGCTGCACCCTTCCGGCTAAATCCCTCCATTTTTGGGCGTAGTCTTTGAAGCCCTCATTGGACACCATAGCCATAATCTGTAGCTGAGTACGGGTTGGTGCCAAGTCGGCGTTGTATTGATACTGTTTGTAGAAGGAGGCTGCCAAGTCTTCCCAATTATGCACATCAGACCTCTCCAACTGGTAGAACCAATCAAGTTGTGTTCCCGACAAACTGTCCTAGAAAAAGTGGACCCACAAATCTTTGTCAGCAGAATGTGGCTGAATTTTCCTGACATAAGATCGTAGGTGTATCTTGGTACAAGACAACCCATCGTACTTGGCAAACAAAGGTACTTTAAACTTAGGAGGGATTACTATTCCAGATACCAGCCCCAACTCCTCAAAGTCTAGCCTGGTACTCTCTGTATCTCCATAGCAGCTAGACGCTCTTCCAAGTTTTTGTATTTGTCATCGGCCGGAGGGTACTGTTGTTCAGAGTAGTCCTCTTCTTCCTCTTCTTCAGCTTCAGATTCAGATGGAACTGCAGTCTCTTTACCTTTTCTCTCTCCTTCTTCAGAGGTTGATGGAAATTCCAAGGTCCGTCTGGCTTGTCCTTTAAAACTTCTGCCCATAAGAACCACGCCGGGTTGCTTCTTCTTCTTTTTCTCTTTTTCCTTCTCTAGTAGAGTCTTGAGCTCCTCCCGCCCCTTAGCCAAGGTCAAGAGTAGCTGTTGAAATTGCGAATTCTGTGCTTGCAAGTCTTTGACCGTTTGTTCAATATCCATCTTGCTGAAATAAACAGCAGAGAGATGAGGAAACTTGGTGTGAATACTTGTTTAAGCATATGATGAATGATATGTATTCATGTAATGCTTTCAAGGATTCAGAAAATTTAAATTTGTATTAAACAAAAAGGAACAAACGTTATATTAATAAAATATAATTTGTTTACATTAATGCCCCTAGGGCAAAATAGTACAAAATTCTAAGATAAAAAGACGTTGTGCATCCTCTTTGGTGCAATGTAGGTGTTGAGAGTCTGCTTTTTGTGAAGTAACCGAGTAAGTTCTAAAACCTTTTTCTCGCTGGCGTAGAATTGGGCTTCAAAAGTATCGCGTTCTCCCTTGAGCTGTATCTAACTCCTTTGTAGATCTTCGAGCGATGTTGGCATGTCAGGATGTAGGAAGGTGTATGGAATCTCTCCTTCCTTAACAGGCTCTATAATCACTGGGAGAATATAGGGGTAAGGCATCATAAGACTTTGGGTGCGGGTTCGTACCCACTTGAGGTAAGGCTCAAGGGGGATGGAATTCTTGTGTCCCAAAGTCTTACTGTCTACCTTTTTTGGCATCCTCCAAGTTCGGATAAACCTTTGTCGAAGTCCTTGGTCGTCGTTGTCGAAGTGAAAAACCAAGTCTGGAATCAGCATATCATGTGGGCCATCCCTTCGGGCATAACCAAACTGTCTCAGAGCCAAGCAGGGGTTGTAGGTGATGCCTCCCCTAATGCCAAGTAGAGGGACATTAGGGAATTCCCCACAACGGTCGACGATGATAAAATTCTCTTTGGATCGAGAACACCAATGAACATTTGAATGTGTAAGAGTCATCAATCGTTGTGACCACCTCAAACCTTGCTCATTCTTCAAGACTGGTTGGGGAAGATGATAAATAAACCATCTTGCCAGTAGGAGAGTGCAACATATGAGAACACCTCTTTTCCTCATTGTTCGAGTGTGAAAAGAGTGTAATATATCTCCAAGCAATGTAGGCACCGGGTTGCGAGACATGAAGGTTTTGACAGCACTCACATCTATGAGTTGGTCATGATTTGGGAATAAGACCATCCCATAGATGAGAAGAGCTACAATCTCCTCAAAATCTTGTAAGTCCAAAGAATTCCAGCAGCTTTTGGCCTTCTCAAACAAGAACTTTTCCAAGAAGCCTTTGACACCACTTCTAGTTTCCCAATGGGTTGTGACATCAGATGAGTGCAAGTGCAAGGCTTGAGCAATCTCTTCTGGATTTGGATCTCTTTCCATACCGTTGAAGGGTATTTGATTGAGAATAGGAATCCTCAAGAGTTGAGAAAATTCCTCCAAAGTGGGCACAAGCTAGTAGTCAGGAAATGTGAAGTAGTGATGCAAAGGGTCAAAGAACTGGAAAAGAACTTTCATCATGTCTTCCTCTGTGTTGGAAGTGACTAAGTTGAGAAGGAGACCATGCCTCTCGGTGAATGGAGAATTCTCAGGAATCCTTGAAGCTAGCTCCTTGAGTTGAGGAGGAATTCTTACAAGGTTGACTTGGATCGTTTTCCTGCGAAGTGAATCCATAACCTACAAAACAAGAACAAAGATGAATTTCCAAAATCCTTAAAATGGTTAGTGGATGCATATGATGCTTCATGATGTCCGTGATGTTATGCACAAGTATATATGTACAAGCAAATCACACAAGTTCCTAGTTTAGGCTTGCATGGTGTGATCGGTGGGAATAAAACTGGCTGTTTTTGAATGCTGGTTCGCGTTTGCGTTTCGCAAAATGTCGCGGTAAGCAAGAGTCGCCACCGTCTTTTATTTTCTCCAACAAGGAAAGGACAAAAGCACAGCAAAATTCCTTTTCGAGATGTTTCTCGGGTTCGGGAGGTAGATTATAGAAAGGGAAGGTGTTAGCACCCTTTCTATCTATGGTTATCCACGGGCTCCTAGGTACTTGCTCACTATGTTTTCAAAATGTTTTGCTTTTCTTGTGTTTGTGGGTTTTGAAAAAGTTTGTTTGAAAACTTCGTTTTAACTCTTGTATCTGTCCTCAAGAGTGTATGAAGTGTTGTTTGAAAACTTTTGTCAGAAAAGTGTAGGTGCGAAAAGTATTTTTGTTTTGAAAGAGCAAGTACCTGAGAACCTCTACCTACTCAAAAGAAATTAAGCTGTGTAAATGTCCTTTAGACAGTACTATCCCACTATTGAGAAGTAGGTAGCACAGTCGTTGGAGTTTTCGGGTCAATTCGATTAATGGGACATGTGTGGTCACTAAAGCAATGGTAGGACACCTTAGCGGTAACCCTAATGTCTTAGATCGTTTTTTATCGAGACAACCGTTTCGAGGCAACTTTGATCTTTAGACAGGAGGGCGACCTCTAAAACACCCTATACTCAATGACCACGTCGAGGCAACCAAGTGAGGCGTACCCTAGGAGTGGCATGTGCGAGTGTGTCAGGTTTCAGTTATGTTAGCTTTGTACATGTTATGGTGAGCTACGATTGATTTTAATTTAAGAGAGATCTTGTCATGCATAGCTTAGTTAGCATACATCTAGCAGTTAATAGTTGCGGAAAATAAAGCTAAGCTATTACAAGGCGTCGGGTATTTACATCGCCAAAAACAAACCCTTGAAAAGTAAACGCGGGAATTTAAATAAAAAGCGATAAAAAGTCCTAATTAAAGCTATTACATCCTTGGATCAAATACAATTATATGGATCAAAACATGAATAAAATAAACATACGCGCGAGAAAAATTGAATCGGAGAAGTTCTTAGGGTTTTGACCCTTTTTTGAGAAAGAAAGAGATTTTTTGCATTTGATTAAATTAAACCTAGACTAATTAATTAATTAAATAAAAGAAAGATATTTTTGAGTTTTTTAATGTTTCAAGGAAAAAAATAAAAGATGGTCAAAAGTCGTCAAAAACCCTAATTTCTACATTGATTTTAAATTATTGCAAAAATAGTTAAAATTAACCTAATTAAAAACTAAATTAATTATGTTAGTATTTATTTACAAAATAACTAATTAAATTTAATAAATAAAAATATTATATTTTTTATGTTTTCTGAATTTATTAAAAAAAATGTTAATTGTTTTTAGTTAGTAGTTAATTAAAAATTAAATTAAAACAAATTAAATAAAAAAATAAAAAGAGAAGAGGAAATAAACCCAGGGGGTGCTGGCCCAAATTAGGAGGTGTGTTCTGCAATTTTCAGGCCCAACAATATTCCAGCCACGTTGACTATGGCCATCCCATGCATAGGCGTTGACTGGAGACTATGGTGAGGACTCCACTCTGGCCATTGGATTTGAATTTGAAGACATCTGGCGCTTGGAGGTTAGAGGTGCATGGTAATCTTCATACCTGACAGTCTATTGGAATATGCACAAGAAAATAACAATAAGAATTTTGGGGGACCTGGGATTCGAACCCAGGTCCCAATAGCCTTTCCATCCACCTGCTTGCCAACCCAACTAGCGCGCTTCCTTGTTATTAAAATAAAAGGCAATAATTATATATGAAAACAAACAATATGCTGTACTAAAAATAAAACGCGCGCTTTTTCAAACCCACGAACCAAATGTCCACACGTCATCGTCTTCAACCTTTTTCCTGTGTAATTAATATCAAATAGTGGGGGTTTTTAACCCCCACTAACTTCTGCAAGGAAAAATAGCGATTAGAAGCACAGTGCATATAAATGTTTCACGAGGTATGGGTCTTGATCGTCTTGGTCTCACGATCTCAACCATATGTCTCACTGGTCCCAATTTTCCCTGGTTCAGAAAGCCCTAATTTAAAGCTTGGAAACCCTAAAGATTTAGTCATGGCATCTCAAGATTCAAGGCATTATAATTCAATTCAACCATTCCATTAGCTTTGTTTGGCCTCTAGCAATGCAAAACAATCATAAAAACATGTTAAATGCGCATGAATTACGAAATACGATTTTGAATAAAAGATGCAAACCGTGAAACTGTATTCCTTGATTTCTTGAGCTTTGATGCCTGGATTTAATTGCAAATTGTTGTACCCCAAAATTTTCCCTCCCATTTCCTCAATATTTTCTCATCACAAGACCCTTGGAGCTCAAGATCAAGTTAGGGTTTACTCTGCTCAAGACTCCTCCTTGCACTGTTGACCCAAATTAGGGTTTTAGTTTGCACAAATATGTTTTGACCTAAAATGCCCAAAGTGACTTTCATGTTTCATGTTGGACTCACAAGTTTATCCATACCAAGTTTCAAGCCTTGATTCCAATCTTTGCCCAGTCAATTGGACAGTTGACCTAGAAATTAGCTGTATTGGGGAAAAAGTCAACTGTGGTCAATTGACAGTCAAACCTCATGATTTTTGACCCACATCAACATTATGAACTCATATGAACCATTTGGTCAAGTTTGGATCACAATTCCACAAGAAATTTGATCAGATCACCAAAAGGGCAAAATGGTCATTTTTAGGATTTTGACTGCACAAAGGCAATTTTTGACTGTTTGACCTAACCAATGGCAAACCAAGCTCATATATGGACTCAAGGACTCAATGGAATTGTCTTGACATATTCAAAAAGTTCAAAAGATCTCAAATGCACAAGATTGACAGATGAATTTTTCCAGTCAACTGAGCCAAAATTGACTGTATACTGAAAAGTCAAACTTTGACTTTTTGGTCAAAATCAAGTGTCAAGATTCATTTTTCATCAAAACATGTCAAACTATGAAACTTGTTCATCAAGAAATCAAAAATCACAAATTAGGGTTTGAAATGAAGAATTTTCATAACTTAGAATTTTTCTAAGTTATGAAAATCCCTAATTTTTTCCTAACTTTGTCCCACTTTCTCATCAAGATGCATTTGGATTCAAGGAAAACTCAAAACATGAAAGTTGTAGTACATTGAAAAATATACAACTTTGATTCAAAAAGTTTCCTCAAACGAAGCTTGTAGCTCAAGTTATGATTTTTGGAACAAGGGTGCAAAACATTCTTAACTTAGAAAAATTTTGACCTATTCTAGGCAGGATTTTTGCCCAACTTCATGGCCACTTTTCACATGCTTCCACTTGGAATCTCAACTTGCATTACAAAGATGGATTGTAGTACACCTTCCAAGCTTTCCAAAATGTCCAAGAACTTCTCAAAAACCCTTGTGGTTAGGGAGAATCGAATTTGTCAATATGGGCAAAAGTCACTTTGTTCATGATCCATTTCCATGTTCATAACTTGTGCATTTTAAAACTCAGCATGTGCAAGCTACATTACAGGCCTCTAATCTCATTTACACTCAATAATTAAATTCCAAACCATTGTTCCAAGAGATTATTCTATGCATTTTGTCATTACATGAAGGATTAGTCCATAATTAGAAAAAGCAAGTTATCCATTTTTGTAAAGTGGCACTTTATGTCAAGATTGCAATCTATGAAGTACAATGCAAATCCTTTTGGCATAAGTTCAGGAACATATCCCACTGATCAAGACAAAAGGGTGCAGAATACTTGAGGGGCCTAGAGAAGCTTGTAAACCAACTGGCCAAACTTTGCTTAAGATAGAAGAAACATTGCATAACTGAACACAACTCACTTTCCTGCAAGAATCAACTCAAGCAAACTTTCTCCACACATTCCATACTCCTCAAGTGACCTGAAACATGACCAAGCCATCCCTAAAACTCCCTCATCCATCAAAACACATTTTTTCTGCAAAACAGAGTCATGGTTGCAGATTGACTTGGCCAGCAACATTCCATCGTGCGTTTTCATCCAAACCACCTCAAACACCCTCCATAACATCCATACAAACTATTCCAAGCATTGAACTGGAACTGTAACAGCCATAGCATAGTTTGCCATTTTCATTTTTCTCTCTTGCAGGTTGAATTCCATGGAGTGATTCAACAAGATTCAAAGCACACCAAGCATTGGAGAAGCATCCCTGAACTTCAAGCAAGCTGTACAAATCCTCACATTGCCTTGAAAGTGCCTCCATTGTCATACACGATCCAAGCTGAACAGGTAAGTTCATGGACTTATATCTCTCAATCTAGGAAGAGTTAGGTTTAGGTTTATGAATGAAAAGTGTCATACTCATGTCCCTGAAGCCACTCATATTCTCACTTTCCATTTATATTGCATATGCTGAGAGAATTTAAGACCTGAATATTGACAAAAACTTAGGTCAGGAATTGGGGGAGAAGAAATTCTCTCTCATTTCTGAGAGTTAGGTCAACTTCTTTATATGTTTAGAATCGTGACATGATGCTCTATAACATTGCTGTTGTGAGTTTTTGTTGAAAGTCAAGGAATCAGAAGATAGCAGGGAAGGAAGAAAACGCGTGTTTTTGTTTTGAAAATTGTCTGGAGGTTGAAGACAACCATCCTTGGGCTGGGCCTGAGATATTTTCCTTTTTGCACCACATTTTCACACATACACCCCCTTGGCCCATTGTGTTTATTTTTATCATTTTTTGACTTTTTCTTTTTTATTCTGACTTGTTATTTTTTTTGACAAAATATAAAAAATATTAAAAACATTTTTTCAACCATTTTTGCATTTTTATTTGAATTTTGTTTGTTTTATTTAAGTTTATACATATAAGTAAATAAATACTTCTTTTGTTCAAAAATGCTAAAATAATACAAAATATATCCTATTTTTTGATTTTATTTTATTTTATCTTTTGAAAATATTTTTCTTAAAAAATATACTTTTTTTTTTGTAAATATTAAATATTTTTATTTTTTGTACATATTTAATATATTTAGTAAATAATATAAATACATATATATTTATTAGAATATTTAGGACAAAAAATACAAACTAATACATTTTTTATTTTTATTAATATTTGACCTTAAAAAATCACTTTTTACAATATACTTCCTTTTTATTTATTTTTTGTACATAGTTAATAAATATTTCATATAATAACTAATAAATACTTCTTATTTAGAAAATTAGGGTTTTGCCCTAAAATATGAAAAAAAATCCAAAAAATTAATCTTTTTTTTTATTTTTGTTTATTTGACACATAAAAAATACTTTTACATACATATAAAAATCATTTTTGCATCTTGCATATTTATTGAATTTTATTTAATTATTGTACAATTAAATACCTTGTAATTTTCAATTTGGATGTAATAGCTTAGGTTTTAATTTCTTGCTAAATATCCCCATTTGAACATTTGTATCCCCCATCCCATAATTATGTTGTAATAGTTTAGGACTTTAAATTTCGCACTTTAAAGCTTTCTAATTCTACCATGATAGACTTAGGGTTTGTATGCAAAAAATCAACCAAACAATAGCTTGACCTAATTCCAAGATAAAAGTATGAAAATGAACAAACACTAATCACACTTGCACCCCTAGGGTTACTCCACTTGTTGCCTTCAATAATGGGCCATGTTGCATGTTGAGTTTCTTTGGCAAAAACAAAACAATTCAAATGATCATAGTCCCTCGATGACGCTTTCGAAAGTTGCCTAAAAATGATCATAGTCCCTTAAAGGATAAATTGCCCAAAGAAACTTGGCACCATTGCAATCATGGTCTAAACGATGACCCGCGCCCGTCCCGTTAACATCCTAACGCAAGATTGTCCACCAAATACAATGGAGGAACAAAATTGTTAAAAGGGTTAAAACATGAGAAAAACCTTTGAGTAAATTTAGGGGTAGACAACTCTTAGTTACTTGAATCAAACTTGCAAAAACGCTTGCCTACTTTTCAAAACCACTCCACAAACACTTTCAAAACAAACTCTCAAAAACATTTGAAACATCTTTTCGAAAAGATACACACCTTTGTAAAACACTCAAACACGAGTCATTACATTGGTTGCCTAAGACAAGGCATCTATTTCAAAAACATTTTCAAACACACACACAAAGCACCATTTCAAACAATTGAAAATCAAGGAAAGTTGATCTAAGCAAGTAACTAAGAGCCCATGGATAACCATGGATAGAAAGGATGCTAATACCTTCCCTTTCTATAATCTACTCCCCGAACCCAAGAAAACATCTCAAAGGTTTTTGTTGTGCTTTTTAACCTTTCCTTAGGATAAAATAAAAAGTCGGTGGCGACTCTTGCTCAACCGAAACATTTGCAAAAACAAACGCAAAACCTCAAGTCAGTTCTCCCACCGTATCACAGAACTGGCGACTCTGCTGGGGAATATTTTAAAAGTGGAGTAACCTTAGGGCTTAGATCACCCTCTTGCATGACTAATTGTTTGCTTTGATTGCTTTATATCTTGGCTCTCTTGTTTGGGTTTGAAATCCTACACCCGGGTTTGGGGAAACATTCATAGATAGCAATACGTTGTGGAAACTGTGCGGGGTATACCGACACGGTTGAAGAAATAGCTATATTAGTGCGACATATTTGTGAGTACCGGTAACCCTTGAGTTCAATCAAGGAGAGTACGGGGCCGCTGAGTGATGTCACTAAGCACTAATGACCTAGAACCTTACTTGACCATCTTGGCCTTTCATTAGGGGTAGTGAGATGACCGGATTTGGTGCAGTCCGAAGTTGGTAGATACTCGATACTACACTCATTAGGGTTGTTTTCTTGGAATATTTTGGTCGCTAGTTAAGTGGCTAAACCAAAACAATGAACATGGAAAACAATCCAGTGATATTGAGCTCCTTAGAACCCGGTTACTATTTATAGGACAGGTTTTAAGCCAACTACACTCAAGAGGGTACTTACCTATGAAACCTCATGCAAGCCTGAAACTAGGGTTTTGTGTAAATTGCTTGTACATATGTTTGTGCATACATCATGAGCATCATGAAGCATCATATGCATACACTAACCATTTCAAGGGTTTAGAACTTCATCTTTGCTCTTATTTTGTAGGTCATGGAAATTCTTCGCAGGAAAACTATCCAAGTCAACCTTGTGAGAATCGCTCCTCAACTCAAAGAGCTCACATCCAGAATTCCGGAAAGCTCTCCCTTCAGTGAAAGACATGGTAGACTGCTCAGCCTAGTCAACATCAGCATTGAAGAAGACATGGTAAAGGTGTTGTTCCAGTTCTTTAACCCTCTTCACCACTGTTTCACTTTCCCCGACTACCAGTTGGTGCCCACTTTGGAGGAATTTTCTCAACTCCTGAGAATTCCTATTCTTAGTCAACTACCCTACAACGGTACGGAAAAAGAACCAAAGCCTGAAGATGTTGCTCAAGCACTACACTTGCAACCATCTGACATCAAGGGGCATTGGGAAACTAGAAGCGGTGTCAAAGGCTTCTTGGCAAAATTCTTGTTTGAGAAGACACAAGAGTGTTGGAATTCATTGGACCTACAAGCCTTTGAAGAAATTGTGGCACTCCTCATTTATGG
Organism: Vicia faba; assembly: GCA_948472305.1. NCBI lineage: Eukaryota > Viridiplantae > Streptophyta > Magnoliopsida > Fabales > Fabaceae > Vicia > Vicia faba. Next base: position 1,270,287,182 of record OX451737.1, read on the forward strand.
GTTGGTCTTGTTCCCAAATCCTGACCATCTTATAGATGTCAACGCCGTCAAGATCTTCTTATCCAGAAATCCAATACCAACATTGCTTGGGGACATTCTTCACTCATTTTACACACGAACAATGAGAAAGAGGGGTGTTCTCATGTGTTGTACTCCTCTCCTTGCAAGGTGGTTTATTTCGCACCTTCCACAATCTGTCTTGAAGAATGACCAAGGCCTAAGGTGGTCACAACGGTTGATGACCCTCACTCACTTTGATGTACATTGGTGTTCTCGGTCCAGAGAAAATGTCATCATCGTCGATCATTGTGGAGAGTTCCCTAATGTTCCATTACTTGGCATTAGAGGAGGCATTACCTACAACCCTTGTCTAGCTTTGAGACAATTTGGATATGCACGGAGGGATGGCCCTCACGACATGTTGATTCCTGACCTAGTCTTCGACTTCGACAACGATGCGCAAGGACTTCGCCAAAGATTCATCAGAGCTTGGAGGATGCCTAACAAGGTAGACAGCAAGACACTGGGGCGCAAGAACTCCATCCCTCTTGAGCCTTACCTCAAGTGGGTACGAACCCGAGCCCAGAGTCTAATGATGCCTTATCCTCATGTTCTCCCTGTGATTAAAGAGCCCGTTAAGGAAGGAGAGGTTCCCTACACCATCCTATATCCTGACATGCCTACATCGTGGGAGGAGATGCAGAAGAGTTGGATCCAACTCAAGGAGGAACGGAATACTTTTGAAGCCAGCTTCTACGCCAGTGAGAAGAAGGTTTTGGAGCTTACCCGCCGACTCCACGAGGAAGAGACCCTCAACACCTACATCGCACCAAAGAGGATGCGCAACGTCTTTTTACCTTGAGAAGTTTTTTTTGTAATATTTGGCCCATGGGGCATTTATGTACTGACAAATTTCTTCTTATTAATATGACGTGCGTTCTTTTTGTTTGCAACAATTTTGAATTTTCTAAATCCTTGAATACATTGCATACATAAACATATCATTCATCATACATATAAGCAGGTCTCCACACCAGGTTTCCTTATCTTTCTGCTGTTTATTTCAGTAGGATGGATCTCGAACAGTCGGTCAAAGACTTGCAGTCTCAGAACTCACAGTTTCAACATCTCCTGATGACCTTGGCTAAGGGTCAGGAGGATCTAAAAGCCCTGCTTGGAAACAAAGAACAAGTGAAAAAGAAGAAGAAGAGAGTCGGGGTGGCTACCCTAGGAAGAAGGTTTGAGGGCGAGGCCAGAAGAGTTCTTGAATTTCCCCCTACATCTGAAGAGGGAACCAGTAAAGGGAATGCGGCTGCGGTACCTTCCGAATCCGAAGCTGAAGAAGGAGAGGCTGAAGAAGACGAAGACTACTCTGAACAACAATACCCGCCCGCCGATGATAAGTACAAAGGCTTGGAAGACAGGTTGGCAGCTATGGAGCTGCAGAGAGTTCCCGACTTAGATTTCGAAGATTTGGGATTAGTTGTTGGAATTGTGATCCCCCCGAAGTTCAAAGTGCCAGTTTTTGCAAAATATGACGGGCTGTCCTGCCCAAAAATGCATCTCAGATCATATGTAAGGAAGATCCAACCTTACACTGCAGACAAGAACCTGTGGATCCATTTCTTTCAGGATAGCCTTTCAGGGGCTCAACTCGAATGGTTCTATCAGCTGGATGGAGCCAGTATCCGAAACTGGGAAGACTTGGCTACTGCCTTTTATAAGCAATATCAGTACAATTCTGACCTTGCTCCGACGCGTACCCAACTTCAGGGTATGTCACTGGGACGGGCGAAGGATTCAAGGAGTATGCGCAAAAGTGGAGAGACCTGGCTGGCAGGGTGCAGCCACCGCTGACTGACTGTGAACTTGTTGACATGTTCCTTGGGACCTTGTCTGGTCTGTTCTTCAACCATCTGATTGGTAATTCTTCTGCTGGGTTCACAGACCTGATCTTAACTGGTGAAAGGATAGAAGCTGGTATCAAGTCAGGGAAGATACAGAAGGGTGCCTCCGCGAGTACTGAAAAGAAGCCCTTCAAGAAGGAAGTCAGTGCTGTTTATGGTCCCAGAAGACAAGTTAAGCCGGAACGCCGCCAAGCTGTCAATGCATTGGTAATTTCAAAGCCTGTTGCTGCTCCTCAACAGTTTAATCAACCAAGGGGTGAGAGACCCAAAATACAGTACACTCGGCTCGGTATGACCCTGTCTCAGATTTTTCCGCAACTACTTTCAACCAATCTGGTAACTGTCAAAGAAGCTCCGAAGGTAGTGAACAAAGCCTCTCCAAAATACAACCCCAACGCCCGTTGCGCTTATCACTCTGATAGCCCGGGGCATACTACGGATGATTGCTGGGCTCTGAGGAATAAGGTTCAAGACCTTATTGATGCTAAAGAAATACAGTTTGAGGCGCCCGAAAGGCCCAATGTTGTGACTGCTCCCATGCCCCAGCATGGAGTGAATGCTGTGGAAGAAGACCGGTACGTAGCCTCTGTGGATGAGATTGTTACTCCATTATTGACCGTCAAAAGGAACCTGTTGCTAGCCGGTTTATTTCCGGGATGTAGTAAAGGTTGCCTTCTATGTGCTATTTCACCTGTTGGTTGTCCTTTGCTGAAATCAGGTATCCAAAGCCTGATGGATAGCAAAGAAATCTTGTTCGAGAAGATTGTTGTTCCTGTTGTCCCTGCTGAAGAAGTGTCCATTATCACTATTTTCAACAACCCTCCTAAGGCTCCTTCGAAGAAGCCTGTCAAAATCATGTCCACTCAGAAGATTTCTCCTATCATCATCACTGTTCCGGGGCCTCTCCCTTATACATCCGACAAAGCTGTCCCATGGCACTATGGGGCAGATATTTATGTTCTTGGAGTAAAGCAAGAGTTTGATACAAGTACCGGTGTCAGCAACATCACCGGGCCTGCCAAGATTACTCGCAGTGGTAGGTTGTTCTCACCAGATATTGCGCCACTGGCTATTCAGAAACCTCTTATCATCACACCTGCAAGTGTGCCTGCTTCCCTTCCTAATCAAGTTCCTGTTTCTACCCATGCTTCCGAGTCATCTGACGCTCGGGGAAAAGGGATTGCTACTGATTTTCCTGCCCGGACGGAGGCACCAAAGACAACCACTGTGGAAGCTTCCCAGCAAGAGATGGAAGAGATCCTCAAGATTATCAAGAAGAGTGATTTCAACGTAGTTGAGCAGCTGGGGCACACCCCATCAAAGATTTCTATGTTATCACTGTTGTTGTGTTCAGAGGCCCATGCCAAGGCCCTGATCTCCTTCCTGAAGACGGCCCATGTGCCACAAGAAACGTCTGCTGATCAATTTACTGATTGTGTGGCCAACTTAACTGCTGATAATGGTTTGGGCTTCTCTGACGCCGATCTGACCGCCAAAGGAAAGAACCATAACGACGCCCTGCATGTCTCCATTGAATGCAGGGGCACTACTCTTGCCCATGTGTTGGTAGACATCGGTTCTTCATTGAATGTATTGCCCAAGAAGGTCCTAGACAGGTTAGATTGTGAGGGTTTGGAGCTTAAGCCTAGTAACATTGTTGTCCGAGCCTTTGACGGTTCGAAAAGAATGGTACATGGGGAAGTTGACATTCCAATCAAGGTTGGTTCTCAGGTCTTTGATTCTACTTTCTACGTGATGGACATCCGTCCATCCTATTCTTGTTTGCTGGGTCGTCCATGGATCCACAAGGCTGGAGCTGTAACCTCCACAATACATCAGAAGCTTAAGTACCCAGTCAGAGGGAAAATTGTGACAGTTCAGGGGGAAGAAGAGTATATGGTCAGCCACCTCAACTAATTCCGGTACATAGAGATGGATGGGGAATTCATTAAGACTCCATTCCAGCACTTTGAAGAGGTGCCTCAGACACTGGCGTCAGCAGAAACTGTGATTGAAGACCCTCCTTTGAAGATGGCTTCCTTGACGGATGCCCGGGCTGTGGTTGAGAAGGGTGAGTGCACAAACTGGGGCCGACTTCCTGATTTCACTCCAAAGACTGACAAGTTTGGTTTGGGCTTCACTGCAGAGGCTCAGAAGGCTGTTCGTAAAGCAAGGATTGGAAGACCTCATGTGTTCATCACCAACCCGGGAGTGAATGCTATTGAAGACGACGTGGAGGAATCTGAGTTCGACAGCTGGATCTACCCAACAACCGACGGTGGACCAAGCAACTGGACTGCCAAAGACTTCACTCCTATTACTTTTGTCACTCAGTAATGAACTCTTTTGTTTTCAATTTGTAACAAACAATATGTTGAAACTTTTATGGCTCGGTGTCCTACCCGGGGCACCGTGGCTTCATTTGTGAGGTCTTTTGTATGTCATTTTCATATATCATTAATCAAAACATTGGACGTTTGTTGCATTTCAAAATCTTGTGCTCCTTTTCTTTCTTTGTTATATATTGCAAAACAACTATATTTACACACACTCACTTATACAGGTTCCAATCCACTCTGGATCTCACTGGTAACGACTCTGCTACTGCCAGTTATGACTTCAAAAATCCGATCAACTTAGCCGAAGACGAAGGTGAAGATGATTGCGAAGTGCCTGGTGAACTTGCAAGACTGCTACTCCAGCAAGAGAGGGCCATTCAGCTACATGAAGAGCCAGTGGAAACGGTAAATCTGGGTACTGAGACAGACAGAAAGGAAGTCAAGATTGGTGCCAATTTAGAGCTCAGTGTGAAACAACAGTTGATTCAAATGTTGCATGACTATGAGGAAATATTTGCCTGGTCTTACAAAGACATGCATGGGTTGGATACCGACATTGTAGTTCATCACCTGCCTACCAAGGAAGACTGCCCTCCGGTTAAACAGAAGGTCTGTCGTATGCGTCCAGAAATGACCGAGAAAATCAAAGCCGAGGTTATGAAACAATTTGATGCCGGGTTTCTAGCAGTGACTTCTTACCCTCAGTGGGTTGCCAACGTGGTTCCAGTGCCGAAGAAGGATGGTAAGGTCCGGATGTGTGTTGATTACAGGGATTTGAACAGGGCGAGCCCTAAGGATGATTTCCCTTTGCCTCATATCGACGTTCTGGTTGACAACACTGCTCAGCATAAAGTATTCTCCTTCATGGACGGCTTCTCCGGTTATAATCAGATCAAAATGGCTCCTGAAGATATGGAGAAGACCACCTTTGTTAATCAGTGGGGCACCTTTTGCTACAAAGTCATGCCTTTTGGGTTGAAGAATGCTGGGGAAACTTACCAACGTGCCATGGTTGCTTTATTTCATGATATGATCCATCATGAGATCGAAGTGTACGTCGACGATATGATTTCAAGGTCCCAAACTGAGGAGGAACACCTTGACCATCTACGGAAGCTGTTTGACCATCTGAAGTTGTACAAGCTGAGGTTGAACCCAAACAAGTGCACCTTCGGGGTGAGATCTGGAAAATTGCTAGGCTTCGTCGTAAGCGACAAAGGTATTCAAGTGGACCTTGCCAAAGTGAAAGCCATACAAGAGATGCCAACTCCCAAGACAGAGAAAGAAGTCAGAGGCTTTCTAGGACGATTGAACTACATTGCCCGATTCATCTCGCATCTAATTGCTACCTGTGAACCAATCTTCAAGCTGCTGAAGAAAGATCAAGTAGTACGTTGGAACGATGAATGTCAGGCCGCTTTTGACAAAATCAAAGAGTATCTCCAAGAACCACCCATTCTTATGCCACCGGTTGAAGGGAGACCTCTAATCCTATACTTGACAGTACTGGACAACTCAATGGGGTGTGTGTTGGGGCAGCATGACGAGTCTGGCCGTAAAGAACACGCCATTTATTACCTTAGCAAAAAGTTTACCGACTGTGAGACTCGATACTCACTGCTAGAGAAAACTTGATGCGCTTTGGTATGGGTTGCTCGCCGGTTGAGACAGTATATGTTGACTCACACTACTCTGTTGATTTCAAAAATGGATCCAATCAAGTACATATTCGAAAAGCCTGCTCTGTCCGGAAGAATAGCAAGATGGCAAATGACCTTGACGGAATATGACATCCAGTACACGACTCAAAAAGCAATCAAGGGAAGTGTATTGGCAGACCATTTGGCGCACCAGGCAGTGGACGATTACCAGTCGATGAACTTTGAATTTCCAGACGAGGATATCATGGTAGTGACTGATTGTGAAGTACCTGGACCGGATGAAGGACCTGAGGAAGGATCCCGATGGTCTATGCACTTTGACGGAGCCTCAAACGCTTTGGGTAATGGTATCGGCGTTGTGATCATATCCCCTAAAGGCACTCATACTCCACTCACCGCCCGGTTGTGTTTCAACTGCACCAACAACATGGCAGAGTACGAGGCATGTATCATGGGTCTTCAAGCTACAATTGACTTAAGGATCAAGTTTCTGAGTGTCTTCGAAGATTCCGCTCTCGTGATCAATCAGGTCAAAGGCGAGTGGGATACGAAACACCTGAATCTTATTCCTTACAAAGAGTATGTGCTGACATTGCTTCCCCACTTCGAGGAGATAACTTTTGAACACTTCCCAAGAGAGGAGAATCAGTTAGCGGACGCGCTAGCTACGATGTTTTCCATGTTCAAAGTCAAATGGGACAACGAGGCGCCCCAGATCATTATTTGGAAGTTAGATGAACCTGCACATTGCTGTGATCTCGAGACCGAAGAGGTAACAGAAAAACCTTGGTATCATGAAGTGAAAAGGTACTTGGAAGCTCAAGAATACCCCGAAGGCGCATCTGTTAATGACAAGAAGTTCCTGAGAAGGTTTGCGGCAAAGTTCTTCCTCAGCAACGACATTCTCTACAAGCGAAACCATGATTCAACCTTACTGCGTTGTGTGGATAAGACTGAAGCAGAAAAGATCATGGCGGAGCTACATGAAGGTACCTTCGGAACACATTCCAGTGGGCATACCATGGCAAAGAAAATCCTTCGGGCATGATATTTCTTGTCCATAATGGAAGCCAACTATTATCAGCACTCTCGAACTTTTCATAAATGCCAGATCTATGCTGATAAGGTGCACATTCCTCCGGTTCCTCTGAACGTCTTGACAGCACCTTGGCCTTTTGCAATGTGGGGCATTGATATGATCGGCGAAATCAGACCTACGGCATCCAACAGGCATCGCTTCATCCTGGTAGCGATTGATTACTTCATAAAATGGGTTGAAGCTGCTTCTTACGCTACGGTAACCAAGAACGTCGTGGCACGGTTCATTCGGCACAACCTGATATGTCGATACGGTGTACCTGAGAGGATCATTACGGATAATGGTACCAATCTTAACAACAAGATGATCACTGAGCTTTGCGAGCAATTCAAGATACAGCACCACAATTCTTCTCCCTACCGGCCGAAGATGAATGGGGCTGTAGAAGCGGCGAATAAGAACATCAAGAAGATTGTGCAAAAGATGACAGTGACCTATAAAGATTGGCACGAAATGTTTCCGTTTTCTCTTCATGGGTACCGTACCTCAGCACGGACGTCAACAGGGGCAACTCCCTTTTCCTTGGTCTATGGCATGGAGGCAGTCTTGCCTATTGAAGTCCAGATACCCTCTCTCCGGATAATGAAGGATGCAGATTTGAGCGAAGATGACTGGATCCAGACTCGGCTTGATCAATTAAACATAATTGACGAAAAGAGACTCACTGCTATTTGTCATGGTCAAACGTACCAAAAACGGATGATCAGGGCATTTAACAAGAAGGTCAAACGACAAGGGTATCAAGTCGGAGACTTGGTGATCAAGCGCATCATTCTTCCTCAAAGTGATCCCAGGGGCAAATGGACCCCTACGTATGAAGGGCCATTTGTGGTTAAGCATATATTCTCAGGAGGAGCTATGATTCTAACCACCATGGATAGTGACGACCTTCCTCACCCTGCCAATGCAGACATAATAAAAAGATACTACGCATGAATCAAAGACCCGCTAGGTTGACACCCCTAGGCAAAAATAAGGGCTTCCCGGCGAACAAAAAGGGTTCGGGCAAAAATTAGGGATGAAATGAAAAAAAAATTTGTACACCCGGCAAGTCGAAAACCTGAAAAGGCGGCTTGGGCAAAAAATGGGTATCCCGTTGGACTGAAAACTTGAAAGGGCGGTCCAGGCAAAAGTTAGGGATAAAGCGTAATACTATGTCTCATTGGATTACCTCGCATCCGGAACTCGGCATCAACTATCGGGCTCAGATGACACAATCAATCAGCTTCATCTTCAACTAAGCAGCAAAGTGATGAGACGCTTGGAGACATAAAGGCGATAGCAGAGTTGGAACCTAGTGGGATTATTTTTCACATAGCTGTTTTGTTTCCTTTTTCGCAAAATTGTATAAACTCTATTTTGCTCGGCGGTGTTCTCTTACTAGGACGTCAGCCTCTTGTACACAAAAACGCCTATTTACAGGCAAATTTCAAAATCAATACAAGTTCAATTTTTCAGACAAATTATCCTTTTGTTTTTCCTTTTTTTGTTTTGTTTTGCGAAGAACGTCCAATGTTCATTTTTGATATATGCATTTGACGTTAATTTCTAATCATGAATAGTTGCATGCGAAACAAAAGACTAATTACAGGTGACATCAGAAACAGGGGCAATTTAGAATTGTCTAAAGCAATCCAATTGCTTTGTCCACCAAGGTTACAAGTTAGGTTCGGCTGAAGAACGTAACAAAGTTACCTCAACACCCCACAGAGTAAGACAAGATTTAGCAATACTCTCCCCAGGAAGAGTTGGTCTCCCATCAGCCCTAAAAAGGCACAGTATCTCTAGCAAGTCAGCAACACTCTCCCCAAGCAGAGTTAGTCTACTGTCAGCCTTAAGGAATTTGGGTATCCCCAAAAGATCTCAACATTCCCCAGCGGAGTATAGACATTCCTCAACAAGCATCCCCGGCAGTCTTAATATAAGATTGTTCTCCGGCGGAATACAAGACACCCTAGTGGAGCTATTCCTCAGTACAGTCCAAAGTTTCCCCAGGAGGGTGGAATCCATATCCCCAGCAGATTTTGAAGCTTATCCCTAGTAGGCTCTGGAAGCTTATCCCCTGCAGCGTACGAACGTCTCTCCCCGACTTTATTCAAAGGTTATTTCTCACCAGAGCTTATAACTGGGTTATCCTCAGCTAATTACCACGGAAAGATCGTCCTCGACGAAGTTCTTCCTATCCCCAGCGGAGTTCATCAACATAACATATCAGTAGGATCCCCAACGGAGCTCTCATCAAAACCTCAGCGAAGTATCTCTTCCCACAGAGTAATACCCCGCAGAGTAATCTCTTCACCTATTTTATTCCCCTCAGAGTGATTTTTCCAACAAGTTTATTCCCCAACGGAGTCATCTTCTCCTACCGGTTTATTCTTGCAACTATCATCCCCAGCGGAAACAAAGAACTCTACTCTTCAACATCAACCCAGGATTCAACAAAACTCCCGGTAGTCGTCAAGGATTTATTTTTCTAGACAAAAATACATTCATAGACATTTCACATTTCATACATCCTGCTTACATACATGATAATGTGCATACAACACTATCTCATTTTGAGCATCATGACATCATGCGTCTCATACATCATGACATTGCATACAACTGATGTTTTGCCTTTTCAGGAAAAGATCAATCCAAAAGATGATTACTATCAACTATCGCAATTCCAGATTCGATTCTTGTATCTAGCCATGGCATATCTGTGAGTGATTGATTGTAGATTCGACACCTGTATCTAGCCAGGGCATATCTGCATGAAGAGTATGAAGATCAACCCCTGTAACAGGCCAGGAAATTATCTTTCATTCTCAGGTCAGAGGTTTACACCTGTATCTAGCCAGGAAAGCTATCTCTACCAACCTTTTGCAATTTCCAGATTCGATTCCTGTATCTAGCCTGGGCACATCTGTGAGCAACAAATTCCAAATTCGATTCCTGTATCCAGCCAGGGCACGTCTGTGAGTATTCGATTGTGGATTCGATACCTGTATCTAGCCAGGGCACATCTGCATGAAGAGTTTAGAGATTCGATACCTGTATCCAGCCAGGGCACATCTGTAAGCCCATCCCCGACATCACACTGCTGATACTCTACCATGCGAGTGCAAATTTCAGGGCACTCTAGTGTCCAATCTTCTTTTACCCTCGAGTCGCGAAAGGAAAACTTGCCAATCTAACTCTTCAGGTTCAAGAAGATTGAACAGGGGCAACTGTTGTACCCCAAAATTTTCCCTCCCATTTCCTCAATATTTTCTCATTACAAGACCCTTGGAGCTCAAGATCAAGTTAGGGTTTACTCTGCTCAAGACTCCTCCTTGCACTGTTGACCCAAATTAGGGTTTGAGTTTGCACAAAGATGTTTTGACCTAAAATGCCCAAAGTGACTTTCATGTTTCATGTTGGACTCACAAGTTTATCCATACCAAGTTTCAAGCCTTGATTCCAATCTTTGCCCAATCAATTGGACAGTTGACCTAGAAATCAGCTGTATTGGGGGAAAAGTCAATTGTGGTCAATTGACAGTCAAACCTCATGATTTTTAACCCACATCAACATTATGAACTCATATGAACCATTTGGTCAAGTTTGGATCACAATTCCACAAGAAATTTGATCAGATCACCAAAAGGGCAAAATGGTCATTTTTAGGGTTTTGACTGCACAAAGGCAATTTTTGACTGTTTGACCTAACCAATGGCAAACCAAGCTCATATATGGAATCAAGGACTCAATGGAATTGTCTTGACATATTCAAAAAGTTCAAAAGATCCCAAATGCACAAGATTGACAGATGAATTTTTCCAGTCAACTGAGCCAAAATTGACTGTATACTGAAAAGTCAAACTTTGACTTTTTGGTCAAAATCAAGTGTCAAGATTCATTTTTCATCAAAACATGTCAAACTATGAAACTTGTTCATCAAGAAATCAAAAATCACAAATTAGGGTTTGAAATGAAGAATTTTCATAACTTAGAATTTTTCTTAAGTTATGAAAATCCCTAATTTTTTCCTAACTTTGTCCCACTTTCTCATAAAGATGCATTTGGATTCAAGGAAAACTCAAAACATGAAAGTTGTAGTCCATTTCAAAATCTACAACTTTGATTCACAAAGTTTCCTCAAAAGAAGCTTGTAGCTCAAGTTATGATTTTTGGAACAAGGGTGCGAAACATTCTTAACTTAGAAACTTTTTGACCTATTCTAGGCAGGATTTTTGCCCAACTTCATGGCCACTTTTCACATGTTTCCACTTGGAATCTCAACTTGCATTACAAAGATGGATTGTATTACACATTCTAAGCTTTCCAAAATGTCCAAGAACTTCTCAAACACCCTTGTGGTTAGGGAGAATTGAATTTGTCAATATGGGCAAAAGTCACTTTGTTCATGATCCATTTCCATGTTCATAACTTGTGCATTTTCAAACTCAGCATGTGCAAGCTACATTACAGGCCTCTAATCTCATTTACACTCAATAATTAAATTCCAAACCATTGTGCCAAGAGATTATTCTATGCATTTGGTCATTACATGAAGGATTAGTCCATAATTAGAAAAAGCAAGTTATCCATTTTTGTAAAGTGGCACTTTATGTCAAGATTGCAATCTATGAAGTACAATGCAAATCCTTTTGGAATAAGTTCAGGAACATATCCCACTGATCAAGACAAAAGGGTGCAGCATACTTGAGGGGCCTAGAGAAGCTTGTAAACCAACTGGCCAAACTTTGCTTAAGATAGAAGAAACATTGCATAACTGAACACAACTCACTTTCCTGCAAGAATCAACTCAAGCAAACTTTCTCCACACATTCCATACTCCTCAAGTGACTTGAAACACGACTAAGCCATCCCTAAAACTCCCTCATCCATCAAAACACATTTTTTCTGCAAAACAGAGTCATGGTTGCAGATTGACTTGGCCAGCAACATTCCATCGTGCGTTTTCATCCAAACCACCTCAAACACCCTCCATAACATCCATACAAACTATTCCAAGCATTGAACTGGAACTGTAACAGCCATAGCATAGTTTGCCATTTTCATTTTTCTCTCTTGCAGGTTGACTTCCATGGAGTGATTCAACAAGATTCAAAGCACACCAAGCATTGGAGAAGCATCCCTGAACTTCAAGCAAGCTGTATAAATCCTCACATTGCCTTGAAAGTGCCTCCATTGTCATACACGATCCAAGCTGAACAGGTAAGTTCATGGACTTCTATCTCTCAATCTAGGAAGAGTTAGGTTTAGGTTTATGAATGAAAAGTCTCATACTCATGTCCCTGAAGCCACTCATATTCTCACTTTCCATTTATATTGCATATGCTGAGAGAATTTAAGACCTGAATATTGACAAAAACTTAGGTCAGGAATTGGGGGAGAAGAAATTCTCTCTCATTTCTGAGAGTTAGGTCAACTTCTTTATATGTTTAGAATCGTGACATGATGCTCTATAACATTGCTGTTGTGAGTTTTTGTTGAAAGTCAAGGAATCAGAAGATAGCAGGGAAGGAAGAAAACGCGTGTTTTTGTTTTGAAAACTGTCTGGAGGTTGAAGACAACCATCCTTGGGCTGGGCCTGAGATATTTTCCTTTTTGCACCACATTTTCACACATACACCCCCTTGACCCATTGTGTTTATTTTTATCATTTTTTGACTTTTTCTTTTTTATTCTGACTTGTTATTTTTTTGACAAAACATAAAAAATATTAAAAACATTTTTTCAACCATTTTTGCATTTTTATTTGAATTTTGTTTGTTTTATTTAAGTTTATACATATAAATAAATAAATACTTCTTTTGTTCAAAAATGCTAAAATAATACAAAATATATCCTATTTTCTGATTTTATTTTATTTTATCTTTTGAAAATATTTTTCTTAAAAAATATACTTTTTTTTTTGTAAATATTAAATATTTTTATTTTTTGTACATATTTAATATATTTAGTAAATAATATAAATACATATATATTTATTAGAATATTTAGGACAAAAAATACAAACTAATACATTTTTTATTTTTATTAATATTTGACCTTAAAAAATCACTTTTTACAATATACTTCCTTTTTATTTATTTTTTGTACATAGTTAATAAATATTTCATATAATAACTAATAAATACTTCTTATTTAGAAAATTAGGGTTTTGCCCTAAAATATGAAAAAAAATCCAAAAAATTAATCTTTTTTTTTATTTTTGTTTATTTGACACATAAAAAATACTTTTACATACATATAAAAATCATTTTTGCATCTTGCATATTTATTGAATTTTATTTAATTATTGTACAATTAAATACCTTGTAATTTTCAATTTGGATGTAATAGCTTAGGTTTTAATTTCTTGCTAAATATCCCCATTTGAACATTTGTATCCCCCATCCCATAATTATGTTGTAATAGTTTAGGACTTTAAATTTCGCACTTTAAAGCTTTCTAATTCTACCATGATAGACTTAGGGTTTGTATGCAAAAAATCAACCAAACAATAGCTTGACCTAATTCCAAGATAAAAGTATGAAAATGAACAAACACTAATCACACTTGCACCCCTAGGGTTACTCCACTTGTTGCCTTCAATAATGGGCCATGTTGCATGTTGAGTTTCTTTGGCAAAAACAAAACAATTCAAATGATCATAGTCCCTCGATGACGCTTTCGGAAGTTGCCTAAAAATGATCATAGTCCCTTAAAGGAAAAATTGCCCAAAGACACTTGGCACCATTGCAATCATGGTCTAAACGATGACCCGCGCCCGTCCCGTTAACATCCTAACGCAAGATTGTCCACCAAATACAATGGAGGAACAAAATTGTTAAAAGGGTTAAAACATGAGAAAAACCTTTGAGTAAATTTAGGGGTAGACAACTCTTAGTTACTTGAATCAAACTTGCAAAAACGCTTGCCTACTTTTCAAAACCACTCCACAAACACTTTCAAAACAAACTCTCAAAAACATTTGAAACATCTTTTCGAAAAGATACACACCTTTGTAAAACACTCAAACACGAGTCATTACATTGGTTGCCTAAGACAAGGCATCTATTTCAAAAACATTTTCAAACACACACACAAAGCACCATTTCAAACAATTGAAAATCAAGGCAAGTTGATCTAAACAAGTAACTAAGAGCCCATGGATAACCATGGATAGAAAGGGTGATAATACCTTCCCTTTCTATAATCTACTCCCCGAACCCAAGAAAACATCTCAAAGGTTTTTGCTGTGCTTTTTAACCTTTCCTTAGGATAAAATAAAAAGTTGGTGGCGACTCTTGCTCAACTGAAACATTTGCGAAAACAAATGCAAAACCTCAATTCAGTTCTCCCACCGTATCACACAAATCACTCCTGACACTTCTTGCAATGTGTTTGAATGAATAAAGCGCCTTGAATTGGCCTGGAATGCAAGAATAGGTTTTCACTTTTCTTGGAAATTCTTGAAATTGGACAGGGTGGTTTCTGCAGTTTTTCAATCGTGTCCTAGGTCAAGGTTTGCTTGCTTGCATATAAGGGAAACAAATTAGGTCAAAAAATTGGATCCAACCCATGTGCATTGATGTTTAAATCTTTGATTGAAAATCAAATATTTTTTATTCTTCATGATTGAACAAAGTTGCCAATTTTGGATTTTTTTTGTATCTTTGACTTGTACACGAATTTGCCAGCATGTTTTGATCAGATTTGCTTCACAAGTTGATTGAAAAAAATCAAATCTTCTATTTTCCTATAATTTAAATTAATTAAATGAATTAATATTAATTAAAAATCCAATTAATCAATAAAAATAAGAAAATAAATCCAATTAATCTTGATGGGTCGTGCATAGGTCATGGGTTAAGTTTCAAGAAGATATTTGAGGCCCATTAGCAAAAAGAAGGTGTTTTGAGCAAAGTTGACTTTTGCAAATTCATGAAAATTTCCCAACTTCTCCAATGCACAACTTGCTCAATTTTGATCATATTACCATGCTCTTGATCATTTTGGAAAGCTCTTGAAGTACTCTAACCAATGCCTTTTGTCCCATGTCATTTGGATTTACCAATCTCAAGTTATGGCCTTTGACTCAAAGTGTACTTTTGTTGACTTTTGAAATTGACCTATAATGTAAAAATTGGTAACTTCTTGTGAGAGCATTTCATGAACTTGGAGTGTGAAGATGGATTATAGGAAATTTCATCCTCTTCAAAATGAGCATTGGATGGGATTTTTCTGATAAACCATGAAAAAGTTATGCCCTGGTCAAGATACAGTTGACTTTTCTGCTGTCCAAAAATAGAAACTTTTTGCATCTTGATGATTCTTGAGCTATGCTTGGGGAATCATGATCAAGACTTGATCAAATGATGATTGTGACCTCCAAATGAGATGTTGACCAAAAATTCTGACTTTTGATTGCAAAATGACCATTTTGCCCTTGCAGTTGACTGTAGATCAAATGGAGCTTTTGACTGTGCAAATTAGCCCTGTGAGTCTGGAAACTTGGCATGTAGGTGCTTGAGAATATATATAGGCCTATGAGACTTGATTGAACCATTGAAAACCTTAAATTCTTTGAAAGAACCAAAACCCTAATTTCAGCTGTCTTAGGAGGTGGTTTGACTGTACAACCCTTGAGGAATCTTGAGCAATTTGAGGATCATCCTTAACATATCTTGAGAGATATGGGAGGGCAAATTTTGGGGTACAACAGTTGCCCCTGTTCAATCTTCTTAAACCTGAGGATGTAGATTGGCTTGCGTGCCTTTCGTGATCCGAAGGTGGAAGATGATTGAACACTAAAGTGCCCAGAAATTTGCGCTCACATGGTGTAGTATTAGCAATGTGATGTCGGGAATGGGCTTACAGATGCCATTTGGAGAGATGATGGATAGGAGGATGGGCTTATAGATTCCACCTGGAGGTTGTTGGTTGGTAGTTTTGTCTTCGTTGACGGGTTGTCTTCATTGACGGGTTGTCTTCATTGACGGGTTGTCTTCATTGACGGATTGTCTTCATTGACGGGTTGTCTTCATTGACGGGTTGTCTTCATTGACGGGTTATCTCTATTGACGGGTTGTCTCTATTGACGGATTGTCTTCATTGACGGGTTGTCTCTATTGACGGGTTGTCTTCATTGACGGGTTGTCTTCATTGACGGGTTGTCTTCATTGACGGGTTGTCTCTTTTGACTGGATTGTCTCTTTTAACTGTATTAGCATCAGAAAAATCTTTAGGAATCGATTTATCTGGTTTTGTCTCTTTTGACATAGCTGAGAATTTAACTGCATTTTTCCTGAAAGGTAAAGGTCAGTCATATGCAATGCATGATATTGATCAGGCAACGATGTTCTCAACATAAATGAGATTGTATGATATGACGCGTATATGCATGTATTATGATGTATGGAAATGTGATGTTTTAGCTGGGGAAAATAAATCCCGGATAGCTGCTGGAGAATGATGTTGAATTCTTCGTTTCCGCTAGGGATGATGAACGAAGATGATTGTGTGAATAAACCTGCAGGAGAAAAGAACTCCGTTGGGGAATAAACTTGATGAAGAGATTACTCTGCGGGGAATTACTCTTTGGGGAGGAGATGCTTTGCTGAGATTTTAACGATAACTCCGCTGGGGATTCTGTTGATAAGCTCCGTTGGGGATTTCGTTGATGAACTCCGTTGGGGATAGAAAGAACTTCGCCGGGGATGATCTTTCCGTTGCAACTTGCTGAGGATAATCCAGTTAGACTCTTGTGGGGATAACCTCTGAATATGGATGGGGAGATACGTTTGTATTCTGCAGGGGATAAGCTTCCAGAATATACTGAGGAAGATGATTCAACTCTGGCGGGGAAGCTTTTTTAGACTGCGCTGGGGAATGGATCCACTGGGGGTATCTTGTGTTCCGCCGGGGAACATTCTTATATTCTGTCGAGGAATATTAAGACTGTCGGGAATGCTTGCTGAGGAATATCTGTATACTCCACTAGGGAATATTAAGATCTTCTGGGGATACCCAACTTTTTTAGGGCTGATGGTAGACCAAATCTGCTTGGGGAGAGTATTGCTGATTTGTTCATAGTTGCAAGTCTCAGTGGGGTGAGCTACCATTACTGTTTTACTCTTGGGGGGTGAAGGTATCTTGGTCATATTCTTCAGCCGAACCTACCTTGGTACACTGGTGGACAGAGCAACTAGATCGCTTAGACAATTCTTATTGCCCCTACTTCTGATGTCACCCGTAATTAGTCCTTTGTTTCGCATGCAAGTATTTATGAGCAGCAATTAATGTCAAATGCATATATCAAAAATGAACATTGGACGTTCTTTGCAAAACAAAACAGATAAAGGAAAAATAGTTTGAAATTTGTCTGAAAAATGAACTTGTATTGATTTTGAAGTTTGCCTGTAAATAGGCGTTTTTGTACAAGAGGCTGACGTCCTAGTAAGAGAACGCCGCCGAACAAAATAGAGTTTATACAATTTGTGAAAAGGAAACAAAACAGCTATGTGAAAAATCCCACTGGGTTCCAACTCTGCTATCGCCTTTATGTCCTCAAGCATCTCATCACTTTGCTGCTTAGTTGGAGATGAATCTGATTGATTGGTGTCGTCCGAGCCTGATGGTCGATACCGAAGTCTGGATGCAGGGTGATCCAATGAGACATAGTATTACGCTTATCCCTAACTTTTTCCTGGACCGCCCTTTCGGGTTTTCATTCCACCGGGATACCCATTATTGCCCAAGCCGCCTTTTCAGGTTTTCGACTTGCCGGGTGTACAGATTTTTTTTATTTTCATCCCTTATTTTTTCCCGAACCCTTTTGGTTCGCCGGGAAGCCCTTATTTTTGCCTAGGCCAGTCGACCTAGCGGGTCTTTAATCATGCGTAGTATCTTTTTACTATGTCTGCATTGGCGGGGTGAGGAAGGTCGTCATCATCCATGGTGGTTAGAATCATCGCTCCTCCTGAGAAGATGTTCTTAACCACAAATGGCCCTTCGTATGTAGGGGTCCATTTGCCCCTGGGATCACCTTGAGGTAGAATGATGCTCTTGATTACCAGGTGTTGTACCCCAAAATTTTCCCTCCCATATTCTTCAAGATTTGCAAAGAGCATGCTTCAAAATCTCCTCAAGGGTTGCACAGCTCAAGGGCCTCCTAACAGTCAAAAACTAGCGTTTTGGTTCTGACAAAGAAATTGAAGTTTCCAAGGGTCCAATCAAGTCCCACATGCCTACAAACATTGTCAAGTATCCTCATGCCAAGTTTCAAGACTTACAGCACAAAATTGCACAGTCAAATGCCCTAATTGCTCAGCAGTCAACTACAGGGGCAAAATGGTCATTTGACAGTCAAAAGTTCAAATTTTTGGTCAACATCTTATTTTGAAGCCACAAACATCATTTTATCAATTCTTGATCATGATTTTCAAGGCATGGCTCAAAAAGTCTCAAGATGCAAAAGTTTCCATATTTGGACAGTTGAAAAAGTCAACTGTAACTTGACCAAGGCATAACTTCCACATGGTTCATCAGAAAAATTCCATCCAAAGCTCATTTTGAATATAATGACATTTCCTACAACTCCTCTTCACACTTCAAGTCCAAGAAATGCTCTCACAAAAAGTTATCAATTTCAATATTATAGGTCATTTTCAAAAGTCAACAAAAAGGGACTTTAAGTCAAAGACCATAACTTGAGATTGGTAAATCAAAATGACATGGGACCAAAGGAATTGGTTAGAGGACTTCAATACCTTTCCAAAATGTCCAGGAACATGATCAAAGCTTAAAAATTGATCAAGATATGCCTTGTGCAAGTTGGGAAATTTTTGGGAATTTTGAAAAGTCAACTTTGCTTCAAATGCCTCAAAATTGCTAATGGGCCACATTTTCTTCCAAGAATCATTATCCAAAGGATATGCACGACCATTTGGCCCAAAAGGGAGTTATTTCATCATTTTTTATTATTATTTGAATTTTTAATCACCATTAATTCATTTAATTAAATAAAATATGAAAAAAATACAAAAGCATGTATTCTAAATCTTTTTATGCAGCTAATAGGTCTAATAAAACCTAAGGATTTCGTGCATGCCCAAAGGAGAAAGATTCCATGCAAATTGGCTAGGTTTCATGATAAAAAGATTTGAAAAGATTATGCAAAATCATAAAAATCAAAAGTATTGATTCCATGGATATTGGACTTGTTTTGTTGACCTAAAACATTCCATATACATATACGAATGCAAACCTAATCAGAACAACCTGAAAGCTGCGCCCAAACCTAAGAACAAACTTGGCATTTTTTGTGAAAAAATTGAAAACTGAAAACTGCATTAGAGGGCAATTCAAAGCAAAATATCAATTCCAATAGCTTGCCAAGGCATCAAGGAAGCTTTCTGCATTCTTTTCCAGTCCCCACGCATCAAGAAGTGGTATATAGAAATCAAAATTCCTCATACTTTATGCATAATCGTATTTGAATTTCTGGGCATGTTCCATACATTTTGATTGTTGTTTTATACTAACATGGACCTTCTGAGTCCATTGATATTGTTTAATTAAGTTTTTATAGCCTATATGCAAAAGTTGCCATTGATGCTTTTTAGGTTTTCAGAGATGTGAAATTGGGGTTTCTCTCTTCTGGAAAAATCAGCCTACAAAACCTATGCCATCAGAATCAGAAGCTCATAACGATTCAAATGGCATACTCGCGCTCAATTTATCATTGGCCAATTCCTAATCGCTATTTTCCTATACTGTAGTTAGTGGGGGTTCAAAACCCCCGCTACTTGATGTATTTTTTTTCCAGGGCAAAACGCACAAACGAGGAAGAAGATGAGTTGTCATAGCCTGGTTGGATCATTCAAATGCTTTAGCGCGTTTTTTCGTTTCTACCAATAAGCGTGCTTTTTCACATATAATAATTTTATCTCATTATATTTATGAATGAACACGCAGCTCAGTTGGTGGAAAGCATTGTTGGCAAGCCTTGGGACCTGGGTTCGATTCCCAGGTCCCCCATATTTCTCTATGTTTTTCACTTTTCCATGTTCAGGTGATCAATACGCCTAGAGGTTCACCATGCACTCTCATCAATGGATTGCCAAGTGTCCATGAACGTCCATCCAGTGGCTAGCATCTGCATTCCACCATGCACCTTAGTCAGCTATTCTCTACGTGGCCATTAAAAGTCAAACAAGGCCAGGAATTGATTGGGCCTGATTGCTACAAGAACACCTCCATTGGGTCAACAAACCCCCTCCTGTTTGCATTTCTCTCTTTCATTCTTTTTTTTCTTATTTATTTGTTTTTTTTAATTTATTTGTTTTCATTTAATTCCTCCAAATTAATTTTTTATAATATAAAAAAAATAATAACAAAAAAATCAAAAAGACAAAAAATATAAATATATTCTATTTAAATGTTTTTGTAAATAAACTTTATTAATTAATTTAGTTTTTTTTTAATTCTAGGTTTAATTCTGATATTTTTCTTAATAAACTAAAAAATGTAGAATTAGGGTTTTATTACTTTTTTCCTTTTTTCCTTTTCTTTTTCCATTATTAAATAATTAATTATTTATTTTGTAAATAAATTGCCATGTAAATAATTAATTAAAATTAGGTCAAATTTAAATATATTTTTTTTAAATTAAAAATAGTTTAGAATTAGGGTTTTAATTTCATTTAATTTTCTTATTAAATTCCATAAATACAAAAAACTCAAAAATAATTTCTTTTTCTCATTTAACTTAATTAATTTATTAGTTGTAATTTAATTTCCTTAAAAGGGTCCAACGCCCTCGCATTCGATCATAATTCTATTTCGCGCGCTTATTTTATTTCCTTTTTATAAATTTCATGTAATTATCCCAAAGCCATGTAATAGATTAATTAGACATTTATCTTTCCGCATTTTATTTTATTTCAAATCGGGTCTTGGATTAATTTGGCGATGTAGACCCGCGCCTTTGTAATAGCGTAGGACTTTTAATTCCGCAACTTTTAACTGTTAATTAATTTGCATGAAAGAATGAATGCCAAAATAAAAGCAACGCGTAGATCACCAAGGCATGAACAAGATAAACATAAATGAACATGACACACAAATCACACACCACCCCTAGGGTACGTCTCACTGTTGCCTTACCCCTCGAAAGGTGGTCGTCGAGTAGAGGATGTTTTAGTAAGTCCTCATGTCCATGAACATGGCATGAGGGTAGCTTCTAAGGTGTCTTCCTATTGCTCTGGTGATCACCATGTCCCTAACCCTCGAATTGACCCGAACACCTCCAACGGTGGTGCTACCTACCTCTCAATGGTGGGATGGCACTACTTCAAGGACATTTACACAGACGAATTCCTTAGGGTAGGTAGAGAACTCGTAGATACTTGCTCTAATTTCAAAACAAATCAAAAATACTTTTCACACCGACACCTTTTCAAAAAGCTTTCGAAAGCAACTTTTCAAACACTCTTGAGGACTGATACAAGAGTCGAACTGAAATTTTCAAAGAAACTTTTTTAAACCCACAGTTGAAAAGCAAACAAACAATTTTGAAAACACAAATGAGCAAGTATCTAAGAGCCCATGGATAACCATGGATAGAAAGGGTGCTAACACCTTCCCTTTCTATAAATCTACCTCCCGAACCGAGAGCAATCTCTATAAGGAATTTTTCTATGCTTTTGTCCTTTCCATTTGGAGAAAATAAAAGACGGTGGCGACTCTTGCTTCCGCAACATTTCGCGAACCAACTTTAAACAGTCAGTTCCAGATCCACCGATCACAGAACTGGCGACTCTGCTGGGGACACTTAAAGTGAGGTGTACCTTAGGATAGCTCATACTTATGTTTTCAATTGCTTTGTTTTGCTTGCTTTAATATTATTGGGCCTGTCTTGGGAGTTCTATAGATCCTAACCTGGATCTGGGGGATACCTTCTTAGAAAGTAGCAACAAGGCTGTGAGGGAACTGTGTGGGGTATACCGACATGGTTGAAACAGTCTGCTACGTTGATGTGGCACTTTGGTGTGTACCGGTAACCCTTGAGTTCAGTCAAGGAGAGTACGGATCTCCATGTGGTGTCATGAAGCATCAACTGACCTTAGGAACCTTAATTGAACCATCTTGGCCTCTTTAGGGTAGTGAGATAATTGACTTTGGTGCAGTCCGAGGTTGGTTGATACTCGATACTACACTCAATTGAGGGTTGCTTTCTTGGAATATTTCGGTCGCCAGCTCAGTGGCTAAATCGAAACGATGAACAATGAAAGCAATCCAGTGATATTGGGACCCTTAGAACCCGGTTACTTCTGATAGGACAGTTTGAGCCCACCAACTTCAAGAGGGTAATACCCAGACCCCATGCTGGCCTGAACTCTAAGGGTTTCTTTTGTGTGACTTGTGTGCCTTCGTACTTGACTATTTGCATGCTTGTTATCTGACACATGAACCACTTGCAGGTTTTGTTTATAGTCCTTAATTGGGACTCATAACAGGGTTTACTAAGTTTCTTGCAGGTTTTGTTTATAGTCCTTAATTGGGACTCATAACAGAGTGTACTGAGTTTCTTGCAGGTTTTGTTTATAGTCCTTAATGGGGACTCATAACAGAGTGTACTGAGTTTCTTGCAGGTTTTGTTTATAGTCCTTAATGGGGACTTATAACAGGGCCTACTTACATCATTCCATGCATAGCATGCCATCATACCATTGCATACATCCTGCATAAGGACTAATCCATTTCAAGGATCTCAAGGGCTTGTGATGCAGGTCATGATGAATCAAAATGCCTAGCAAGGGGCAAAGGGGATTTATTTTCCTCTAGCCAAGGTTGTCAGGGGCTATGACCCACTGGATATGGTGAGCCTTTGACCCTTGAAGAAGGATTCTCAACAAATATGAAGTTCTTTCAATCAAGCTACTGGGTCCCAAATGCTAACAATTTTCTTGTTTACCCCGCGAGGTCCTTGAAAACATTACATGCATATCATGTATATCATTGTATTACAGGTACCCTCTGTACAGGTCACTTACCTCCTTCGCTGTTTATTTCAGCAATGGCTTCCCAACAAGATAACCAGGACTTTCTTGCTCAAGAGACTTAGTTCGGGGAAATCCTCCTGAATCTATCCAAGGGGCAGGAGGAGCTAAGGACACTTCTCATGGAGACTTTGGTCAGGAACAACGCTGAGGACGAACGGCTGAAACATCTGCAAGCTGAAGTGGATGCAATGAGAGCCCAGATGCTGGGGCAGGTGACTGTCATCCAAGACTTAGCTCAAAGACAAGAAGAGCTCGGAGTTCTCGTCAACCAACTGCTTCAGAGTAACCAACTGGGGCAAACGTCTAAGGGTAAAGAGCCAGTCATCATTCAACCATCTTTGAGACAAGGAGATAAGGGGAGAGCTCCTCAAATGGCTCCAGTGTCACAAATTCAGCATCAACCTCACCAGCTTCAGCCAGACAAGCCCAGGAGACAATTCACCCAGCTCAATATGTCGTTGTTTCAAGCTCTACAACGTCTGTTGAGATTGAATCTGATCACATTAAGGGCTCATCCCTGGAACCCCAACACAACATCTCCTATCTATGATCCCAATAAAAGGTGTGCCTACCACTCTGCCAGTCCAGGACATGATACAAATGAGTGTTGGGCTCTGAAGAACAAGATCCAGGACCTGATTGATGAAGGAGCATTGGAGTTCACACAAGATGGTCAGACTGAGTTTTTCTACCATCCCTCCAAGGCTCGCCATTTGAAGTAGCAAGCCCTGAGATGAAAAGACTTTTGTTCATTAGGATTTTCAAGTTGTAATTTTCTTTTGTTCTAACATTTACTCATGTTAAACGTTGTTATTTCATTAATACATCGCATATGTCTGTTTTGAAGCAATATATTCGTATTCACTATATGCAAATTATTTTCATATTTTTTCTGATGATCAACGCCCGGTTAATAATGCTAAGCCTCTTGAGGGAGGATGACGAAAATGATACCGCGATCATTACAGTATGCTTTTAAACAGACCCCGCTGATGAGGTACAGGCATTGTTTCAATCCCTAAACACTGGAGTTATAAGGAAGATAATCCCTCGTCAACCCCTCTGAGCCAAAGAAGTAGGAGTTTTTCTTTTCGAAAATTAAAACCCTTAATCATAACCTGGGGCAGGGCAGTTCTCTCAGTTGATCCAAGTGCATAACGAATGACACCAAAGAGGTCCTTACAAAACAAAAGACAATGATGGTTCCGAATAATCATAAAGACAAGCAGTCATTACCAAAAAAAAAAAAAAAAAAAAAACTAAAACCCATTAAGTCAAAACCCATGAAAGAGACTTACAAAACTGGGGCATCCCGCTGACTGTAATCACAAAAGAAACAGTTCAGGCAAAAAACAGGGATAACGAAATCAAAAAAAGAACGAGGTCCTACAAACCCTCAACAAAAAAAGGAAATGACTGCCTAATAAATCGTCAGTATCCGAACCATCATTGGAATATCAGGACAAAGACCCAAACAAGGTCTAACGTATGATCAAATGAGTTTAGGTTTGGAGAACATCACGAAGAGCGGGTGGGTACAAATAAAATTTGAGCCTTTGTCCTTTGTTTCTTAAACCGTGAACCAGGCCACGTTACAACCCTTAAAAGTCCTAGCTGAAGCATGGGTTAGTTCGAAAGCATACTGTTACGAAAGGTATCCTGACTCCTTAAAGTTTGCGGTAAAATAACGAGTTGACATCACGTTTTACAAACATTCACTTGTTTTATGAAAAAGAATGCATTTTCAAAATCTTCAAGACAGACATAAGCTTTGCATTTTTAACATAACT
The DNA here is from genome assembly GCA_948472305.1 of Vicia faba. NCBI lineage: Eukaryota > Viridiplantae > Streptophyta > Magnoliopsida > Fabales > Fabaceae > Vicia > Vicia faba. Next base: position 1,270,312,024 of record OX451737.1, read on the forward strand.
TTTTTTGCACATGACTTTTTGTTTGAACAGCAGGACAATTCGCACGATGATTACCTAGTGAACAAAAGCACTCCCAAACAAGGGGCATGACATGATCATTGTCCGTTATCTGGGGCAGTTAAGTCAAGATTCAGAGAATCTCTCAAATGCTAAACAGCCAGGGGCAAATCCCCACCTGAGTCACTTGGGGCATTGGACATGAATTCCCAGCAACGAATCTTGCATGACCAAACATCTTCTGGTAGCATGGCAACACAACAACAGGGGCACCTCCCTACATCCTGAGAGCGTGGACATAGTCGGAAAAAAAAATACTGCGCATAATCAAAGACCCGCTAGGTTGACACACCTAGGCAAAAATAAGGGCTTCCCGGCGAACCAAAAGGGTTCGGGCAAAAATAAGGGATGAAATGAAAAAATCTGTACACCCGGCAAGTCGAAAACCTGAAAAGGCGGCTTGGGCAAAAATGGGTATCCCAGTGGACTGAAAACCCGAAAGGGCGGTCCAGGCAAAAGTTAGGGATCAAAGCGTACGACTATGTCCCGTCATCTTGTCACTTTCCTACCAGAAGAAAGTTTGACCATCAACAACTATCAGCACCTCACAGGTCTTCCTCTCCCACATTAGAAACAGGGGCAGTAATGAGTGGTCTAAGCGATCTAATTGCTCCGTCCACCAAGGTACCAAGGTAAGTTCGGCTGAAGAACATAATCAGGATATCTTAATTCCCCAGAGAGTGAGTCAGCAAGTCAGTGCACTCTCCCCAAGCAAAGCTATCATCAGCCTTAAGGAAGTTGGGTATCCTCCAGCAGATCTCAACATTCCCCAGCAATATACAGGCATTCTTAACAAGCATCCCCGGCAGTCTTGGTCTAAAGATTGTTCCCCGGCAGTATATCAAACATTCAATGGAGTCACTTCCCCAATATAGTTTAAATTTTCCCCAGGAGAGTCCAATCCAGTTTCCCCAGGAAAGTTGGGATCCATCTCCCCAAGCAGTAAGCTTATCCCCAGTAGATTCTGGAAGCTTATCCCCGTAGAGCACGAACGCGTCTCCCAGCTTTATTCAAAGAGTTATTTCCCTACCAGGATATAACTGGGTTATCCTCAGCCAAAAACCACAGAAAGATCGTCCATGACGAAGTCTTCCTATCCCCAGCGGAGTTCATCAAAACTTCCGACAGAGCACAACAACGGTATCCCCAGCGGATTTATCCTCAACATCTCAGCAAGCACCTTTCTCCCCACAAAGTATTGCTCACCAGCAAGATCACTAGAGTATTTTTCTCCTCGCAGAGTAATCCATTCGCCAAGTTTATTCCCCAACGGAGTTATCTTCTCCTACCGGTATTCTTGCAACTATCATCCTCAGCGGAAGCAAAAATCTATTCTGCAACATCAGCCTAGGAGTGACTTCCCGGCACCCGTCAAGGATTTATTTTCCTAAGACAAAAAGATAAATTCATAAACATCACATTTTCATACATTATAGCATGCATATACGCATCATATCTTACAAATCTCATTTATGTTGAGAACATCATCGCTTGATTCATATCATACCTTGCATCTGACTGACCTTTACCTTTCAGGAAAGATCCAGTCAAGTTCTCAGCTACCTTTAAAGACCTAGTCTGGTTCAGTTAAATCGACCCTAAGATTTTCCTGTTTCTTATCCAGTCAAAGGCCTTCTCTGGTTCAGTCAGATCAACCCTAAGATCTCCCTGTTTCTTATCCAGTTGAAGATTCCAAGACCTTGTCCGGTTCAGTTAAATCGACCCTAAGATTTTCCTGTTTCTTATCCAGTCAAAGGCCTTCTCTGGTTCAGTCAGATCGACCCTAAGATCTCCCTGTTTCTTATCCAGTTGAAGATTTCAAGACCTAGCCTGGTTCAGTTAAATCGACCCTAAGATTTTCCTGTTTCTTATCCAGTCAAAGGCCTTCTCTGGTTCAGTCAGATCGACCCTAAGATCTCCCTGTTTCTTATCCAGTTGAAGATTTCAAGACCTTGTCCGGTTCAGTTAAATCGACCCTAAGATTTTCCTGTTTCTTATCCAGACAAAGGCCTTCTCTAGTCCAGTTAAATCGATCCCTAAAAGATTTTCCTGATAAAGACTCAGTAGAAGACATCCAAGATTCCCTCAGCGTTACTGTTGAGGTTGAAGTCGCCCAAGATTCTCTCAGCGTTACTGTTGAGGTTGAAGTCGCCCAAGATTCTCTCAGTGTTACTGTTGAGGTTGAAGTCGCCCAAGATTCTCTCAGCGTTACTGTTGAGGTTGAAGTCGCCCAAGATTCTCTCAGCGTTACTGTTGAGGTTGAAGTCGCCCAAGATTCTCTCAGCGTTACTGTTGAGGTTGAAGTCGCCCAAGATTCTCTCAGTGTTACTGTTGAGGTTGAAGTCGCCCAAGATTCTCTCAGCGTTACTGTTGAGGTTGAAGTCGCCCAAGATTCTCTCAGCGTTACTGTTGAGGTTGAAGTCGCCCAAGATTCTCTCAGCGTTACTGTTGTACCCCAAAATTTGCCCTCCCATATTTCTCAAAACATTTCAAGAAAAATTCACAAGTCCAACCCGGCGGGTCATATTCAGGTATTCTTTCGCCAAGATATCTCTGATAATGTATTCTCAAATTCAGGTTCGGCTCAAGAGTCAATTCTTTAAAGAAGGTATCCGAATGTGTGAGTTTTCTTGAAGAAATATAGTGAAAAAGTGTGCTGAAAGTGCAGTTTTTACGCGCTAAAAAATTCATAACTTGAAGATCGTGACTCGTTTTGAACCCGTTCCGGTGGCCAAAATTCCGTCTTGACATTATCTACGTTTTCATCTCTCACGGCTGGAAGCCAATTTCGATCAGAAGGTCTTCAAAAATGTGGATTTATCAAGTATTTTCGTGCAGAAAATTTGTGACAGAAGTTTATTTGCGTCATGTTCAAAAAATCATAACTTGGTCGATTTTCATCGTATCGAGCTGGTTCTGGCGCCAGAATTTCACAAATTGAGTTGGCTACATTTTCACAGAAGGTATTGAGTTCAAACGGTATTCAAAAGGCCTTCGTTTTTTGCTCAGAGTGCGTGACACGCCGAAAATCCTGAATGCTGAATATTATTTCATCTGGGCCGAAACTTCGAAAATTCATAACTCGGTCAATTTTTATCGGATTGGGCTCATATTTTTACACAAGGTCCCTGACTCATAGATCTACAACTTTGCTTCAAAGGTCGAGACCAAATTATGCACCGATCAATACCAGTTTTTTATTGAAGAACGTGTCAGAGTCGACACTGGAGCCCAAAATAAGTTTGTCTGAGCTGAAACTTCAAAAATTCATAACTAATTCACCGTTTATCCGATTGAGTCGATTTTCGGACAGGAGTTAGTTCTCGATATCGGCTACATTTTGTTTTCACATTTCAACTTCAAAAAATGCACTTAAGTCCCTGCGATTTAGCCTGGAAAGTGACTAATTCAAGTGAATATTGGAGGCCCAATTGCACATTCAAATCCCATTTGCTTTACCCTAATTTCCATTATATAATCACCTTCATTCACACAAACCAGAGAGGAGAGGAGGAGAAGAGGAGAAGAGAAGAGGAAAAGAGAGAAAAAACTTTGCCACAACACTGTTAGAATATCAAATTCTTTCAAGAACCCTAAAACCTTGAAATCCTTATTCCATGATCCAAAGGGCATAAAAGCATTCATGTCACTACTTTTCCAGTAAGGGTAAGGTTGATTTGATCTCCATGATCAAAAGGGTATAATCATTCATACATGCCATATTGTGCCTAAACATTAAATTTCTTCATATATTGACTTTATTTGCATTTTATGATTTTATTTAATGTGTTCGTGAGATTCAACTGCAGATTTAGACAGGATCCCAGGTTCATTAAGGAACGTTGAGGCCAAAATCCAAATGGCCAAAAGCCAAAAGCCAAATGGCCAAAGTAGAAAAACTTATGCATGACACCAATACAGAAGATTAAGGAACGTTGAGGCCAAAACGCAAATGACCAAAAGCCAAAAGCCAAATGGCCAAAGTAGAAAAACTTATGCATGATGAGGCCAGAACACAAATGGCCAAACCACTCCAATTCACCTCCAAAAAGGGGACAGAAACCACCAAGATATTGTATTTTCTTTCTTTTCCTTATTTTATTTATTCCAATTATTTCTTTTTTTAATTAATTCCTTTAATTTAACTTATTTTCATAAAATATAAAAAATAGTGAAAAACAGAAAAGTCATAAAAATCAAAATATATTTATTTAATTAATATTTTTTGTAAATAAATTTCACTAATAATTAATTATTTATTTTTATAAATCAAAATTGCATGTAAATAATTAGATTAATTTTAGGTTTAATTTTAACATGTTTTTCTTAATAAATAAAAAAAATTATAATTAGGGTTAATATTTTAATTTCATTTAATCTTTCTCATAAAAATATATAAAAAACATAAATACCAAAAACTCAAAAACAAAAAAAATTTCTTTTTTCTCTTTAATTTCATTAGTTTAATCATTTAATTTAATTTCATTAAAAAGGGTCCAACGCCCTCGTTTCCAATTTTAATTCCTATTCGCGCATTTTTATTTATTTCCTTCTTTTAAATATTTATGTAACTCTCCCAAAGCCTTGTAAACTTAATTTCTCGCACTTTATTTTATTTCTTTATTTACTTTCCGTCAAATCGGGTCCTGGATTTTAATTTTGGCGATGTGGACCCGCGCCTTTGTAATAGTTTAGAACTTTCAATTTCCGCATCTTTTTTAACTGTTAAATAAATGCATGCAAGAATGAAAGACAAAATATCTGAAAACGACACACTAATCACACACCACCCCTAGGGTACGCCTCACTGTTGCCTTGCCTCGAAAGGTGATCGTCGAGTAGAGGATGTCTTAGTAAGTCCTCATGATCCGGGAACCTGGCATGAGGGTAGCTTCTAAGGTGTCTTCCTATTGCTCCGGTGATCACCATGTCCCGAACCTCGAATTGACCCGAACACCTCCAACGGTGGTGCTACCTACCTCTCAATGGTGGGATGACACTACTTTAAAGGACATTTACACAGACGAATTCCTTAGGGTAGGTAGGTTCTCGTAGATACTTGCTCTAAATCTCAAAACAAATCAAAAATACTTTTCACACCGACACCTTTTCAAAAAGCTTTCGAAAGCAATTTTTCAAACACTCTTGAGGACCGATACAAGAGTCGAACTGGAATTTTCAAAGAAACTTTTTCAAAACCCACAGTTGAAAAGCAAACAAACCATTTTGAAAACACAATGAGCAAGTATCTAAGAGCCCATGGATAACCATGGATAGAAAGGGTGCTAACACCTTCCCTTTCTATAACCTACCTCCTGAACCGAGAGCAATCTCTTTAAGGAATTTTTCTGTGCTTTTGTCCTTTCCATGTTGGAGAAAATAAAAGACGGTGGCGACTCTTGCTTCCGCGACATATCGCGAACCAGCGTTAAACAGTCAGTTCCAGATCCACCGATCACAGAACTGGCGACTCTGCTGGGGACCCTTTTAAAGTGAGGTGTACCTTAGGGTTAGCTCATAACTGTGTTTTCAATTGTATTGACTTGCTTGCTTTAAATTGTGGGACTGTCTTGGGAGTTCTATAGATCCTAACCCTGATCTGGGGATACCTTCTTAGAAAGTAGCAACAAGGCTGTGCGGGAACTGTGCGGGGTATACCGACATGGTTGAAACAGTCTGCTACGTTGATGTGGCACTTTGGTGTGTACCGGTAACCCTTGAGTTCAGTCAAGGAGAGTACGGGGCCTCCGTGTGGTGTCATAAAGCATCAACAGACCTTAGGAACCTTAATTGAACTATCTTGGCCTCTTTAGGGTAGTGAGATAACTGACTTTGGTGCAGTCCGAGGTTGGTTGATACTCGATACTACACTCAATTGAGGGTTGCTTTCCTGGAATATTTTGGTCTCCAGTTCAGTGGCTAAATCGAAACGATGAACAATGAAAGCAATCACGTGGTGTTGGGATCCTTAGAACCTGGTTACTTCTAATAGGACAGGTTGAACCCACCAACTTCAAGAGGGTAGTACCCCAAACTTCATGCTGGCCTGAACTCTAAGGGTTTCTCTTGTGTGACTTGTGTGCCTTCCAACTTGACTACTTGCATGCTTGTTATCTGACACTTGAGTTTCTTGCAGGTTTTGTTTATAGTCCTTAACTGGGACTCATAACAGGGTTTACTGAGTGTTTTGCAGGTTTTATTTGGTCCTTAATTGGGACTCATGACAGGTTTTACTTGAGTTTCTTGCGGGTTTTGGTTTGCAGTCCTTAATGGGGACTCGTAACAGGGTTTACCTACATTACCCCATGCATAGCATGACATCATACCATTGCATACATCCTGCATAAGGACTAATCCATTTCAAGGATCTCAAGGGCTTGTGATGCAGGTCATAATGATTCAAACATCTAGCAAGGGGCAAAGAGGATTTATTTTCCTCTAGCCAAGGTAGTCAGAGGCTATGACCCACTTGATATGGTGAGCTCTGACTCTTGAAGCAGGTTCCCCTAACCAAGGTTGTTTGGAAATCAAAACCAGACATGATGACTAAAGTCAGGGGCTATGACCCACTGGATATGGTGAGCCTTTGACCCTTGAAGAAGGACTCTCAATAATATGCAGTTCCTTCAATCAAGCTACCGGACCCAAATTCTAACAAATTTCTTGTTTACCCCGCGAGATCCTTGAAAACATTGCATACATGCATATCATACATATCATTGCATTGCAGGTACCTTTGTTGCAGGTCACTTACCTTTCTCGCTGTTTATTTCAGCAATGGCTTCCCAACAAGATAACCAAGACCTTCTTGCTCAAGAGACTCGGTTCGGGGAAATCCTCCTGAATCTATCCAAGGGGCAGGAGGAGCTAAGGACACTTCTCATGGAGACTTTGGTCAGGAACAGCGCTGAGGACGAACGGCTGAAACATCGGCAAGCTGAAGTGGATGCAATGAGAGCCCAGATGCTGGGGCAGGTGACTGCCATTCAAAGTTTAGCTCAAAGACAAGAAGAGCTCGGAGTTCTCATCAACCAACTGCTTCGGGGTAACCAATTGGGGCAAACATCTAAGGTTGAAGGGCCAGTCATCATTCAACCATCTTTGAGACAAGGAGATAAGGGGAGAGCTCCTCAAATGGCTCCAGTGTCACAAATTCAGCATCAACCTCACCAGCTTCAGCCAAACAAGCCCAGGAGGCAATTCACCCAGCTCAACATGTCGTTGTTTCAAGCGTTACAACGCCTGTTGAGGTTGAACCTGATCACATTAAGGGCTCATCCCCGGAACCCCAACACAGAATCTCCTATCTATGATCCCAATAAAAGGTGTGCCTACCACTCTGCCTGTCCAGGACATGATACAAATGAGTGTTGGGCTCTGAAGAACAAGATCCAGGACTTGATTGATGAAGGGGCATTGGAATTCACCCAAGATGGTCAGGCTGAGTTTTTCTACCATCCCTCCAAAGCTCACCACTTGAAGTAACAAGCCCTGAGATGAAAAGACTGTTGTTCATTCGAATGTTCAAGTTGTGTTTTTCTTTAATTGTTCAAACATTTACTCATGTTAAACGTTGTTATCTCATTAATGCATCACATATGTCTGTTTTGAAGCAATATATTCGTATTCACTATATGCAAATTATTTTCATATTTTTTCTGATGATCAACTCTCAATTAATAATTCTAAGCCTCTTGAGGGAGGATGACGAAACGATACCACAATCTAGAGTATGCTTTTGAACAGACCCCGCTAATGAGGTACAGGCATTGTTTCAATCCCTAAACACTAGAGTTATAAGGAAGATAATCCCTCGTCAACCCCTCTGAGCCAAAGAAGTAGGAGTTTTTCTTTTTGAAAATTAAAACCCTTAATCATAACCTGGGGCAGGGTAGTTCTCTCAGTTGATCCGAGTGCATAACGAATGGCACCAAAAAGGTCCTTACAAAACAAAGAAAGACAGTGATGTTTCCGAACAATCATACAGACAGGCAGTCATTACTTCTCAAAATAAAAACCCATTAAGTCAAAACCCATGAAGGAGACTTACAAAACTGGGGCATCCCGCTGACTGTAATTCCAAAAAAGGAAACAGTTCAGGCAAAAAAAGAAAGGGATAACAAAAAAAAATCAGACAAGAAAGAGGTCTTACCAACCCTCAACAAGAAAGGAATGACTTCCTATTCAAAATAAGTTATCAACATCCGAATCATCACCGGAAAATTAGAGCAAAGACTCAAACAAGGTCTAACGTATGATCAACTGAGTTTAGGTTTGGAGAACATCACGAAGAGTGGGTGGGTACAAATAAAATTTGAGCCTTTATCCTTTGTTTCTTAAACCGTGAACCAGACCACGTTATAACCCTTAAAAGTCCTAGCTGAAGCATGGGTTAGTTCGAAAGCATACTGTGACGAAAGGTATCCTGACTCCTTAAGGCTTACTATAAAGAAGGAGTTGACATCACGTTTTACAAACATTCATTTGTTTTATGAAAAAAGAATGCATTTTCAAAATCTTCAAGACAGACATAGGCTTTGCATTTTTAACATAACTTTGTTTGCATATGACTTTTTGTTGGAACAGCAGGAAATTCGTACGAAGAATACCTAGTGAGCAAAAGCACTTCCAATCAAGGGGCAGACCTGATCTTGGTCTATTATCTGGGGCAGTCCAATCAAGATTCGGAGAATCTTTCAAAATGCCAAGATAACCAGGGGCAAATCTCCGCCCGAGCCACTTGGGGCATTCCAACAACGAATCTTGCCTGATCAAACATCTTCTGGTGGCATGACAAAACACTTCTAACAGGGGCAACTCCCTACTTTCTGAGAACGGACATAGTCGAAAAATACTACGCATAATCAAATACCCGCTAGGTTGATACACCTAGGCAAAAATAAGGGCTTCCCGGCGAACCAAAAGGGTTCGGGCAAAATGAAGGGATGAAATGAAAAATTTGTACACCCGGCAAGTCGAAAACCTGAAAAGGCGGCTTGGGCAAAAACGGGTATCCCGGTGGACCGAAAACCCGAAAGGGCGGTCCAGGCAAAAGTTAGGGATCAAAGCGTACGACTATGTCCTGTTATCTTGTCACCTGTCTACCAGAAGAAGGTTTGTCCATCAACAACTATCAGCACCTCACAGGTCTTCCTCTCCCACCTCAGAAACAGGGGCAATGATGAGTTGTCCAAACGATCTAATTGCTCTGTCCACAAGATACAAGGTAGGACATAACCAATGCATCTTCATTCCCCAGAGAGTGAGCCAGCAAGGCAGTGCACTCTCCCCAAGCAAAGCTACTATCAAACCTTAAGGAAGGTGGGTATCCTCCAGCAGATCTCAACATCCCCCAGCACAGTATACAGATATTCTTAACGAGCATCCCCGACAGTCTTGGTCTAAAGATTGTTCCCCGGAGGTATATCAAGCATTCAGTGGAGTTACTTCCAATACAGCTCAAAACTTCCCCAAGAGAGTCCAATACAGTTCCCCAGGAAAGTTGGAATTCATCTCCCCAAGCTGCGAGCTTATCCCCAGTAGATTCTGGGAGCTTATCCTCGCAGAGCACGAACGCGTCTCCCGGCTGTATTCAAAGAGTTATTTCCTTACCAGGATATAACTGGGTTATCCTCAGCCAAAAGCCACGGAAAGATCGTTCTCGACACAGTCTTCTTATCCCCAGCGAAGTCTATTAAACACTTCCAACACAACAAGGGTATCCCCAGCAAGTTATTATCAACAACTCAACAAAGTACCTCTTTCCCCACAGAGTATTGCTTCCCAGCAAGATCGTTAGAGTACTTTTCTCCCCGCAGAGTAATCCATTCGCCAAGTTCATTCCCCAACGGAGTTATCTTCTCCTGCCGGTATCCTTGCGACTATCATCCCCAGCGGAAGCAAAAATCTATTCTGCAACATCAGCCCAGGATATGACTTCCCGGCACCCGTCAAGGATTTATTTTTCTAAAACGAAAACATACATAAATATCACATACCTCATTATAGCATGCATATACGCATCATATCTTACAAATCTCATCTATATTGAGAACATCATTGCTTGATCCATATCATGCATTGCATATGACTGACCTTTACCTTTCAGGAAAGATCCAGTTAAGTTCTCAGCTATATTTCAAGACCTAGACCGGTTCAGTTAAATCGACTCCAAAGATTTCTCTGTTTCTTATCCAATCAAAGGCCTTCTCTGGTCCAGCTAAATCGACCCCAAACAGATTTTTCTGATAAAGACCCAGTTGAAGACATTCCAAGACCTAGACCGGTTCAGTTAATCGACCCTAAGATTCTCTGTTTCTTATCCAGTCCAAGGCCTTCTCTAGTCCAGTTAAATCGACCCCAAACAGATTTTTCTGATGAAGACTCAGTAGAAGTTATCCAAGGTTTTCCCAATGATTGCTATTGAGGTTGTAATCGCCTATGGTTCTCTCCCCGATACTGCGGAGATGATAATTCCATCCAAGGTTTTCTCAATGATTGCTATTGAGGTTGTAATCGCCTATGGTTCTCTCCCCGATACTGCGGAGATGATAATTCCATCCAAGGTTTTCTCAATGATTGCTATTGAGGTTGTAATCGCCTATGGTTCTCTCCCCGATACTACGGAGATGGTAATTCCCACCAAGATTCTCTCAATGATTGCTATTGAGGTTGTAGTCGCCTATGGTTCTCTCCCCGATCCTGCGGAGGTGGTAATCCCAGGCTTCGCTCAACGATTGCTGTTGAAGTTGAAGTTATCCAAGACTCTCTTAATGATTGCTGTTGAGGTTGTAGTCACCTATTGGTTCTCTCCCCGATACTGCGGAGGTAGTAATCATCCCAAGATTTTCTCAAAGATTGCTGTTGAGGTTAAAGTCATCCAAGGTTCTCTCACCGTTCCTGTTGAGGTAGTAACCATCCCTGGTTCATTCATCATCGTTTGAAGCTCCAGATCCAGCTCCTGTAACCAGTCAGGACACATCTACAAAGAGTCTGAAGACCAGCTCCTGTAACGGGTCAGGTAATCTTTTTCTTTTGCAGGTACGCAAGTTCTCGCTAAGGAATCTCTTACGCGATCAACATCCAGATGGAATCTATAAGCCCATCCACCATCTTCCAGCATCTCTCAGCATGGCATCTATAAGCCCATCATCCTATCCATCAATCTCCAAATGGCATCTATAAGCTCATTCCCATCATCACACTGCTACTATGTGAGTGCAAATTTCTGGGCACTCTAGTGTTCAATCATCTTCCACCTTCGGATTACGAAAGGCACGTCAGCCAATCTGCATCCTCAGGTTTAAGAAGATTGAACAGGGGCAACTGTTGTACCCCAAAATTTGCCCTCCCATATTTCTCAAAACATTTCAAGAAAAATTCACAAGTCCAATCCGGCGCGTCATATTCAGGTATTCTTTCGCCAAGATATCTCTGATAATGTATTCTCAAATTCAGGTTCGGCTCAAGAGTCAATTCTTTAAAGAAGGTATCCGAATGTGTGAGTTTTCTTGAGAAATATAGTGAAAAAGTGTGCTGAAAGTGCAGTTTTTACGCGCTAAAAAATTCATAACTTGAAGATCGTGACTCGTTTTGAACCCGTTCTGGTGGCCAAAATTCCATCTTGACATTATCTACGTTTTCATCTCTCACGGCTGGAAGCCAATTTCGATCAGAAGGTCTTCAAAAATGTGGATTTATCAAGTATTTTCGTGCAGAAAATTTGTGACAGAAGTTTATTTGCGTCATGTTCAAAAAATCATAACTTGGTCGATTTTCATCGTATCGAGCTGGTTCTGGCGCCAAAATTTCACAAATTGAGTTGGTTACATTTTCACAGAAGGTATTGAGTTCAAACGGTATTCAAAAGGCCTTCATTTTTTGCTCAGAGTGCGTGACACGCCGAAAATCCTGAATGCTGAATATTATTTCATCTGGGCCGAAACTTCGAAAATTCATAACTCGGTCAATTTTTATCGGATTGGGCTCATATTTTTACACAAGGTCCCTGACTCATAGATCTACAACTTTGCTTCAAAGGTCGAGACCAAATTATGCACCGATCAATACCAGTTTTTTATTGAAGAACGTGTCAGAGTCGACACTGGAGCCCAAAATAAGTTTGTCTGAGCTGAAACTTCAAAAATTCATAACTAATTCACCGTTTATCCGATTGAGTCGATTTTCGGACAGGAGTTAGTTCTCGATATCGGCTACATTTTGTTTTCACATTTCAACTTCAAAAAATGCACTTAAGTCCTTGCGATTTAGCCTGGAAAGTGACGAATTCAAGTGAATATTGGAGGCCCAATTGCACATTCAAAGCCCATTTGCTTTACCCTAATTTCCATTATATAATCACCTTCATTCACACAAACCAGAGAGGAGAGGAGGAGAAGAGGAGAAGAGAAGAGGAAAAGAGAGAAAAAACTTTGCCACAACACTGTTAGAATATCAAATTCTTTCAAGAACCCTAAAACCTTGAAATCCTTATTACAAATCTCTCTCTCACCACAAACAAGTCATCTCAGTTACAAACCAACATCTTATTACTTCTTCAGTAAGGGTAAGGCTGACTTGATCTCCATGATCCAAAGGGCATAAAAGCATTCATGTCACTACTTTTCCAGTAAGGGTAAGGTTGATTTGATCTCCATGATCAAAAGGGTATAATCATTCATATATGCCATATTGTGCCTAAACATTAAATTTCTTCATATATTGGCTTTTTTTGCATTTTATGATTTTATTTAATGTGTTCGTGAGATTCAACTGCAGATTTAGACAGGATCCCAGGTTCATTAAGGAACGTTGAGGACAAAAGCCAAATAGCCAAAAGCCAAAAGCCAAATGGCCAAAGTAGAAAAACTTATGCATGACACCAATACATGGCGAGACAGACATCCTGAGAAGATTAAGGAACGTTGAGGCCAAAACACAAATGACCAAAAGCCAAAAGCCAAATGGCCAAAGTAGAAAAACTTATGCATGATGAGGCCAGAACACAAATGGTCAAACCACTCTAATTCACCTCCAAAAAGGGGACAGAAACCCCCCAAGGTATTGTATTTTCTTTCTTTTCCTTATTTTATTTATTCCAATTATTTCTTTTTTTAATTAATTCCTTTAATTTAACTTATTTTTATAAAATATAAAAAATAGTAAAAAAACAGAAAAGTCATAAAAATCAAAATATATTTATTTAATTAATATTTTTTGTAAATAAATTTCACTAATAATTAATTATTTATTTTTATAAATCAAAATTGCATGTAAATAATTAGATTAATTTTAGGTTTAATTTTAACATGTTTTTCTTAATAAATAAATAAAATTAGAATTAGGGTTAATATTTTAATTTCATTTAATCTTTCTCATAAAAATACATAAAAAACATAAATACCAAAAACTCAAAAAAAAAAAAATTTCTTTTTTCTCTTTAATTTCATTAGTTTAATCATTTAATTTAATTTCATTAAAAAAGGTCCAACGCCCTCGTTTCCAATTTTAATTCCTATTCGCGCATTTTTATTTATTTCCTTCTTTTAAATATTTATGTAACTCTCCCAAAGCCTTGTAAACTTAATTTCTCGCACTTTATTTTATTTCTTTATTTACTTTCCGTCAAATCGGGTCCTGGATTTTAATTTTGGCGATGTGGACCCGCGCCTTTGTAATAGTTTAGAACTTTCAATTTCCGCATCTTTTTTAACTGTTAAATAAATGCATGCAAGAATGAAAGACAAAATATCTGAAAACGACACACTAATCACACACCACCCCTAGGGTACGCCTCACTGTTGCCTTGCCTCGAAAGGTGATCGTCGAGTAGAGGATGTCTTAGTAAGTCCTCATGATCCGGGAACCTGGCATGAGGGTAGCTTCTAAGGTGTCTTCCTATTGCTCCGGTGATCACCATGTCCCGAACCTCGAATTGACCCGAACACCTCCAACGGTGGTGCTACCTACCTCTCAATGGTGGGATGGCACTACTTTAAAGGACATTTACACAGACGAATTCCTTAGGGTAGGTAGGTTCTCGTAGATACTTGCTCTAAATCTCAAAACAAATCAAAAATACTTTTCACACCGACACCTTTTCAAAAAGCTTTCGAAAGCAATTTTTCAAACACTCTTGAGGACCGATACAAGAGTCGAACTGGAATTTTCAAAGAAACTTTTTCAAAACCCACAGTTGAAAAGCAAACAAACCATTTTGAAAACACAATGAGCAAGTATCTAAGAGCCCATGGATAACCATGGATAGAAAGGGTGCTAACACCTTCCCTTTCTATAACCTACCTCCCGAACCGAGAGCAATCTCTTTAAGGAATTTTTCTGTGCTTTTGTCCTTTCCATGTTGGAGAAAATAAAAGACGGTGGCGACTCTTGCTTCCGCGACATTTCGCGAACCAGCGTTAAACAGTTAGTTCCAGATCCACCGATCACAGTTACTGTTGAGGTTGAAGTCGTTCAAGATTCTCTCAGCGTTACTGTTGAGGTTGAAGTCGCCCAAGATTCTCTCAGCGTTACTGTTGAGGTTGAAGTCGCCCAAGATTCTCTCAGCGTTACTGTTGAGGTTGAAGTCGCCTATGATTCTCTCAGCGTTCCTGTTGAGGTAGTAATCATCCAAGGTTCTCTCACCGTCCCGTTGAGGTAGTAACCATCCCTGGTTCGTTCATCACCTTTTGAAGCTCCAGATTCAATTCCTGCAACCAGTCAGGGCCCATCTATACAAAGAGTTTGAAGACCAGCTCCTGTAACAGGCCAGGTACTCATTTTCTTTTTCAGGTACGCAAGTTCTCGCTAAGGAATCTCTTACGCGATCGACATCCAGATGGCATCTATAAGCCCATCCACCTATCCATCACCTCTCAGCATGGCATCTATAAGCCCATCATCCTATCCATCAATCTCCAAATGGCATCTATAAGCCCATTCCCACCATCACGCTACTATGTGAGCGCAAATTTCTGGGCACTCTAGTGTTCAATCATCTTCCACCTTCGGATTACGAAAGGCACGTCAGCCAATCTACATCCTCAGGTCTAAGAAGATTGAACAGGGGCAACTGTTGTACCCCAAAATTTTCCCTCACATATTCTTCAAGATTTGCAAAGAGCATGCTTCAAAATCTCCTCAAGGGTTGCACAGCTCAAGGGCCTCCTAACAGTCAAAAACTAGGGTTTTGGTTCTGACAAAGAAATTGAAGTTTCCAAGGGTCCAATCAAGTCCCACATGCCTACAAACATTGTCAAGTATCCTCATGCCAAGTTTCAAGACTTACAACACAAAATTGCACAGTCAAATGCCCTAATTGCTCAGCAGTCAACTACAGGGGCAAAATGGTCATTTGACAGTCAAAAGTTCAAATTTTTGGTCAACATCTTATTTTGAAGCCACAAACATCATTTGATCAATTCTTGATCATGATTTTCAAGGCATTGGTCAAAAAGTCTCAAGATGCAAAAGTTTCCATATTTGGACAGTTGAAAAAGTCAAATATAACTTGACCAAGGCATAACTTCCACATGGTTCATCAGAAAAATTCCATCCAAATCTCATTTGGAATAGAATGACATTTCCTACAACTACTCTTCACACTTCAAGTCCAAGAAATGCTCTCACAAAAAGTTATCAATTTCAACATTATAGGTCATTTTCAAAAGTCAACAAAAAGGGACTTTAAGTCAAAGACCTTAACTTGAGATTGGTAAATCAAAATGACATGGGACCAAAGGCATTGGTTAGAGGACTTCAAGACCTTTCCAAAATGTCCAATAACATGATCAAAGCTTAAAAATTGAGCAAGATATGCCTTGTGGAAGTTGGGAAATTTTTGGGAATTTTGAAAAGTCAACTTTGCTTCAAATGCCTCAAAATTGCTAATGGGCCACATTTTCTTCCAAGAATCATTATCCAAAGGCTATGCACGACCATTTGGCCCAAAAGGGAGTTATTTCATCATTTTTTATTATTATTTGAATTTTTAATCACCATTAATTCATTTAATTAAATAAAATATGAAAAAAATACAAAAGCATGTATTCTAAATCTTTTTATGCAGCTAATAGGTCTAATAAAACCTAAGGATTTCGTGCATGCCCAAAGGAGAAAGATTCCATGCAAATTGGCTAGGTTTCATGATAAAAAGATTTGAAAAGATTATGCAAAATCATAAAAATCAAAAGTATTGATTCCATGGATATTGGACTTGTTTTGTTGACCTAAAACATTCCATATACATATACGAATGCAAACCTAATCAGAACAACCTGAAAGCTGCGCCCAAACCTAAGAACAAACTTGGCATTTTTTATGAAAAAATTGAAAACTGAAAACTGCATTAGAGGGCAATTCAAAGCGAAATATCAATTCCAATAGCTTGCCAAGGCATCAAGGAAGCTTTCTGCATTCTTTTCCAGTCCCCACGCATCAAGAAGTGGTATATAGAAATCAAAATTCCTCATACTTTATGCATAATCGTATTTGAATTTCTGGGCATGTTCCATACATTTTGATTGTTGTTTTATACTAACATGGACCTTCTGAGTCCATTGATATTGTTTAATTAAGTTTTTATAGCCTATATGCAAAGTTGCCATTGATGCTTTTTAGGTTTTCAGAGATGTGAAATTGGGGTTTCTCTCTTCTGGAAAAATCAGCCTACAAAACCTATGCCATCAGAATCAGAAGCTCATAACGATTCAAATGGCATACTCGCGCTCAATTTATCATTGGCCAATTCCTAATCGCTATTTTCCTATACTGTAGTTAGTGGGGGTTCAAAACCCCCGCTACTTGATATATTTTTTTTCCAGGGCAAAACGCACAAACGAGGAAGAAGATGAGTTGTCATAGCCTGGTTGGATCATTCAAATGCTTTAGCGCGTTTTTTCGTTTCTACCAATAAGCGTGCTTTTTCACATATAATAATTTTATCTCATTATATTTATGAATGAACACGCAGCTCAGTTGGTGGAAAGCATTGTTGGTAAGCCTTGGGACCTGGGTTCGATTCCCAGGTCCCCCATATTTCTCTACGTTTTTCACTTTTCCATGTTCAGGTGATCAATACGCCTAGAGGTTCACCATGCACTCTCATCAATGGATTGCCAAGTGTCCATGAACGTCCATCCAGTGGCTAGCATCTGCATTCCACCATGCACCTTAGTCAGCTATTCTCTACGTGGCCATTAAAAGTCAAACAAGGCCAGGAATTGATTGGGCCTGATTGCTACAAGAACACCTCCATTGGGTCAACAAACCCCCTCCTGTTTGCATTTCTCTCTTTCATTCTTTTTTATTTATTTATTTGTTTTTTTTAATTTATTTGTTTTCATTTAATTCCTCCAAATTAATTTTTTATAATATAAAAAAAAATAATAACAAAAAATCAAAAAGACAAAAAATATAAATATATTCTATTTAAATGTTTTTGTAAATAAACTTTATTAATTAATTTAGTTTTTTTTTAATTCTAGGTTTAATTCTAATATTTTTCTTAATAAACTAAAAAATATAGAATTAGGGTTTTATTACTTTTATCCTTTTTTCCTTTTCTTTTGCCATTATTAAATAATTATTTATTTATTTTGTAAATAAATTGCCATGTAAATAATTAATTAAAATTAGGTCAAATTTAAATATTTTTTTTAAAATTAAAAATAGTTTAGAATTAGGGTTTTAATTTCATTTAATTTTCTTATTAAATTCCATAAATACAAAAAACTCAAAAATAATTTCTTTTTCTCATTTAACTTAATTAATTTATTAGTTGTAATTTAATTTCCTTAAAAGGGTCCAACGCCCTCGCATTCAATCATAATTCTATTTCGCGCGCTTATTTTATTTCCTTTTTATAAATTTCATGTAATTATCCCAAAGCCATGTAATAGATTAATTAGACATTTATCTTTCCGCATTTTATTTTATTTCAAATCGGGTCTTGGATTAATTTGGCGATGTAGACCCGCGCCTTTGTAATAGCGTAGGACTTTTAATTCCGCAACTTTTAACTGTTAATTAATTTGCATGAAAGAATGAATGCCAAAATAAAAGCAACGCGTAGATCACCAATGCATGAACAAGATAAACATAAATGAACATGACACACAAATCACACACCACCCCTAGGGTACGTATCACTGTTGCCTTGCCCCTCGAAAGGTGGTCGTCGAGTAGAGGATGTTTTAGTAAGTCCTCATGTCCATGAACATGGCATGAGGGTAGCTTCTAAGGTGTCTTCCTATTGCTCTGGTGATCACCATGTCCCGAACCCTCGAATTGACCCGAACACCTCCAACGGTGGTGCTACCTACCTCTCAATGGTGGGATGGCACTACTTCAAGGACATTTACACAGACGAATTCCTTAGGGTAGGTAGAGAACTCGTAGATACTTGCTCTAATTTCAAAACAAATCAAAAATACTTTTCACACCGACACCTTTTCAAAAAGCTTTCGAAAGCAACTTTTCAAACACTCTTGAGGACTGATACAAGAGTCGAACTGAAATTTTCAAAGAAACTTTTTTAAACCCACAGTTGAAAAGCAAACAAACAATTTTGAAAACACAAATGAGCAAGTATCTAAGAGCCCATGGATAACCATGGATAGAAAGGGTGCTAACACCTTCCCTTTCTATAAATCTACCTCCCGAACCGAGAGCAATCTCTATAAGGAATTTTTCTGTGCTTTTGTCCTTTCCATTTGGAGAAAATAAAAGACGGTGGCGACTCTTGCTTCCGCGACATTTCGTGAACCAGCGTTAAACAGTCAGTTCCAGATCCACCGATCACACCAGGTCCCCGACTTGATACTCTTGTCGACTGACTTTCTTGTTAAATGCCTTGATCATTCGTTTTTGGTACGTCTGACCATGACAAATAGCAGTGAGTCTCTTTTCGTCGATTAGGTTTAGTTGATCAAGCCGGGTCTGGATCCAGTCATCTTCGCTTAAACCCGCATCCTTCATGATCCGGAGAGAGGGTATCTGAACTTCAATGGGCAGGACTGCCTCCATACTGTATACCAAGGAGTAGGGTGTTGCCCCTGTTGACGTCCGTGCTGAGGTACGATACCCATGAAGAGAAAATGGTAAGATCTCGTGCCAATCTTTATAGGTCACTGTCATCTTGTGCACAATCTTCTTAATGTTTTTATTAGCTGCTTCTACAGCCCCATTCATCTTCGGCCGGTAGGGAGAAGAATTGTGGTGCTGTATCTTGAATTGCTCGCAGAGCTCAGTGATCATCTTGTTGTTAAGATTGGTACCATTGTCCGTAAGGATCCTTTCTGGTACACCGTATCGACAGATCAGGTTGTTCCGAATGAACTGTGCCACGACGTTCTTGGTTACAGTGGCAAAGGAAGCTGCTTTCACCCACTTCGTAAAGTAATCAATTTCTACCAGGATGAAACGATGCCCGTTGGATGCCGTAGGTATGATCTCGCCAATCATATCAATGCCCCACATTGCAAAAGGCCAAGGTGCTGTCAAGACATTCAGAGGGACTGGAGGAATGTGCACCTTATCAGCATAGGTTTGGCACTTGTGACACGTTCGAGAATGTTGGTAACAGTCAGCTTCCATTGTTGACCAGTAATATCCTGCCCGAAGGATTTCCTTTACCATGGTAGATCCACTGGAATGAGTTCCGAAGGTACCTTCATGCAGCTCTGCCATGATCATTTCTGCTTCAATCTTATCCACACAACGCAGTAAGGTTGAATCATGGTTTCGTTTGTAAAGAATGCCATTGTTGAGGAAGAACTTTGCCGCGAATCTTCTCAGAAACTTCTTGTCATTAACGGATGCACCCTCGGGGTATTCCTGAGCTTCAAGGTACCTCTTTACTTCATGATACCAAGGCTTTTCTGTTACCTCTTCAGTCTCAAGGTCACAGCAATACGCAGGTTCATCCAATTTCCAAATAATGTTCCGGGGAGCCTCGTTGTCCCACTTGACTTTGAACATAGAGGACATCGTAGCTAACGCGTCCGCCAACTGATTCTCCTCTCTTGGGAAGTGTTCAAAGGTTATCTCCTCGAAATGGGGAAGCAACGTCAATACATACTCCTTGTAAGGAATAAGATTTAGGTGTTTCGTATCCCACTCGCCTTTGATTTGACTGATCACGAGAGCGGAATCTCCGAAGACACTCAGAAACTTGATCCTTAGGTCAATTGCAGCTCGAAGACCCATGATGCATGCTTCATACTCCGCCATGTTGTTGGTGCAGTTGAAACATAGTCGGGCGGTGAGCGGGGTATGAGAGCCTTTAGGAGATATGATCACAGCGCCAATGTCATTACCCAAAGCGTTTGAGGCTCCGTCAAAATGCATAGACCATCGGGATCCTTCCTCAGGTCCTTCATCCGGTCCAGGTATTTCGCAATCAGTCACTACCATGATATTCTCGTCTGGAAATTCAAAGTTCATCGACTGGTAATCATCCACTGCCTGATGTGCCAAATGGTCTGCCAACACACTTCCCTTGATTGCTTTTTGAGTCGTGTATTGGATGTCATACTCAGTCAAGATCATCTGCCATCTTGCTATTCTTCCGGACAAAGCAGGCTTTTCAAAGATATACTTGATTGGATCCAGTTTTGAAATTAATAGAGTAGTGTGAGTCAACATATACTGTCTTAGCCGGCGAGCAGCCCATACCAAAGCGCAGCAAGTTTTCTCGAGCAGTGAGTATCGGGTCTCACAGTCGGTAAACTTTTTGCTAAGGTAATAAATGGCATGCTCTTTTCGGCCAGACTCGTCATGCTGACCTAGCACACACCCCATTGAGTTGTCCAGTACTGTCAAGTATAAGATTAGAGGTCTCCCTTCAACTGGTGGCATAAGAATAGGTGTCTCTTGGAGATACTCTTTGATTATTTCGAAAGCGGCCTGGCATTCATCGTTCCAACGTACCACTTGATCTTTCTTCAGTAGCTTGAAGATTGGTTCACAAGTAGCAGTTAGGTGTGAGATGAATCGGGCAATGTAGTTCAGCCGTTCTAGAAAGCCTCTGACTTCTTTCTCCGTCTTGGGAACTGGCATCTCTTGTATGGCTTTCACTTTGGCAGGGTCCACTTGAATACCTTTGTCGCTTACGACGAAACCTAGTAGTTTTCCAGACCTCACCCCGAAGGTGCACTTGTTCGGGTTTAACCTCAGCTTGTGCAACTTTAACCGGTCAAACAGCTTTTGTAGATGGTCAAGGTGTTCCTCCTCAGTTTGGGACCTTGCAATCATATCGTCGACGTATACTTCAATCTCATGATGGATCATATCATGGAATAGAGAAACCATGGCACGCTGATACGTTGCCCCAACATTTTTCAACCCAAAAGGCATGACCTTGTAGAAAAAGGTACCCCATTGAGTGGCAAAGGTGGTCTTCTCCATGTCTTCAGGAGCCATCTTTATTTGATTATAACCGGAGAAACCGTCCATAAAGGAGAATACCTTATGCTGAGCAGTGTTGTCAACCAGAACGTCGATGTGAGGTAGAGGGAAATCATCCTTAGGGCTCGCCCTATTCAGATCTCTATAATCAACACACATTCTGACCTTACCATCTTTCTTCGGTACCGGAACCACATTGGCAACCCACTGAGGGTAAGAAGTTACTGCTAGGAAACCGGCGTCAAATTGCTTCATGACCTCGACCTTGATTTTCTTGGACATCTCTGGACGTATACGGCGAACCTTCTGTTTTACCGGAGGGCATTCTTCCTTGGTAGGCAGGTGATGAACCACAATGTCAGTATCCAACCCAGGCATATCTTCGTAAGACCAGGCAAATATTTCCACGTAGTCATGCAGCATCTGAATCAACCGTTGTTTCTTACTAAGCTCCAGATTTGCACCGATCTTAACTTCCTTCCTGTCTGTCTCAGTACCCAGATTTATCGTTTCCACTGGCTCTTCATGTGGCTGAATGGCCCTCTCTTCCTGGAGTAGCAGTCTTGCAAGCTCACCAGGCACTTCGCAATCATCTTCACCTTCGTCTTCGGCTAAGTTGATCGGATTTTCGAAGTCCTAACTGGCAGTAGCAGAGTCGTTACCAGTGAGATCCAGAGTGGATTAAGACCTGTATATGTGAGTGTGTGTAAATAGCTGTTTTGCAATATAGAATAAATAAAGACAAGGAGCGCAAGATTTGAAATGCAAAAATCGTCCAATGCTTTTATTGATGATATATGAAAATGACACACAAAAGCCCTCACAAATGAAGCCACGGTGCCCTGGGTAAGACACCGGGCCATAAAGTTTCACAATATTGTCTGTTACAAATTCAAAACAAAGGAGTTCATTACTGAGTAACAAAAGTAATAGGGATGAAGTCTTTAGCTATCCAGTTGTTTGGTCCACTGTTGGTCGTAGGGTAGATCCAGCTGTCGAATTCAGATTCCTCCACGTCCTCTTCGATGGCATTTACTCCATGCTTGGGCATGGGGGCTGTTACAACATTAGGCCTCTCGGGCGCCTCGAACTCAACCTTCTTTTCATCGATCAGGTCCTGAACCTTATTCTTCAAAGTCCAGCAATCATCTGTATTATGCCCCGAGCTCTCACAATGATAAGCGCAACGGGTGTTGGGGTTATACTTTGGGGATGTAGTATTCGGATTCTTTGGGGCTTCCCTTAGAGTTACCAAATTGGTTGTCAGTAACTGCGGCAATATCTGGGATAAGGTCATGCTGAGTCGAGTGAACTGCCTTCTAGGTCTCTCACCCCTTTGTTGGTTGTGATGCTGAGGAGCACCAACAGGTTTTGAAATGACCACCGTGTTGACAGCTTGGCGGTGTTCAGATCTATTTGGTTTCCTTGAACCATAGACAACACTGGATTCTTTCTTGAACGGCTTCTTTTCAGTGCTCGAGGAGGCACCTTTCTATATCTTTCCAGCCTTGATACCAGCTTTGATCCTCTCACCAGTCAAGATAAGGTCTGTAAACACGGCTGAAGAATTTCTAATCAAATGGTTGAAGAATGGACCAGACAGGGTCCCCAAGAACATATCAACGAGTTCACGATCAGTTAAAGGTGGCTGCACCCTTCCAGCCAGGTCTCTCCACTTTTTAGCGTACTCTTTAAATCCTTCACTCGTCCCTATTGACATACCCTGGAGTTGGGTACGCGTAGGAGTGAGGTCGGAATTATATTGATACTGCTTATAGAACGCAGTAGCCAAATCCTCCCAGTTACGGATACTGGCTCCATCCAGCTGATAGAACCATTCGAG
Source organism: Vicia faba (assembly GCA_948472305.1). NCBI lineage: Eukaryota > Viridiplantae > Streptophyta > Magnoliopsida > Fabales > Fabaceae > Vicia > Vicia faba. Next base: position 1,270,335,329 of record OX451737.1, read on the forward strand.
TTGAGTCCCTGAAAGACTATCCTAAAAGAAGTGGATCCACAAATTCTTGTCAGCAGTGTAAGGTTGGATCTTCCTTACATACGACCAGAGGTGCAGCTTTGGGCAGGAGGCTCCGTCATATTTGGCAAAGGCAGGTGCCTTAAACTTATGGGGAATCACCACCACAGAGGATAAGCCTAGGTCTCCAAAGTCCAACCCGGGCATATTCTGTATTTCCATGGCGCTCAAGCGGTCCTCCAACTGTTTATACCTATCCTCAGTAGGAGGATACTGTTCTTCATCATAATCTGTCTTGTTGTCAGAGACTACGGGGCTAGGAACCCTTCTCTCTTGGGGGATGTCCTTCCCTACAGAGGAGGTGGTCAGATCAACCTCATTCTGCAGTCCATTCCCAAATCTGCGTCCAGTGTTGAACAAGACGGTCCTCTTCTTCTTCTTCTTCTTCCTCTCTTTCAGAATCAGAGTCTTCAAATCCTGTTGACCCTGCGCTAGGCTCATAACCAACTCTTGGAACTGGGCATTCTGGGCCTGGAGGGCCTTGATAGCTTGTTCAGTGGAAGGTTCAGTAGACATGATGATTGCTGAAATAAACAGCGAAGAAGATGAGTGGCTTGTAAGAAGGGGTACCTGTTATGCATATGATGGAATGAAATGCATATGATTTATGTATGCAATGTTTTCAAGGACCTCACGGGGTAAACAAAGAAACTTATTAGAATTTGAATTTTGCAGCTTGATTGAAGGAACTTCATGTTGCTGAGAGTCCTTCTTCAAGAGTCAGGCTCACCATATTGAGTGGGTCATAGCCCCTGACTCAAGTTATCGTGTTTTGATCTCCAAATAACCTTGGCTAGAGGAAAATAAATCCCCTTTGCCCCTTGCTAGACATTTGGTTCATCATGACCTGCATCACAAACCCTTGAGATCCTTGAAATGGGTTAGTCCTTATGCAGGATGTATGCAATGTTATGATGTTATGATGTTATGATAAAGGCACACCACAAGTATTCACAAAAGGCAAACATGGCAAAGGCACACAAGTCACACAACAGAGCCCTTAGATTTCAGGCTGGCATGAAGTTTAGGTACTACCCTCTTTCAGTTTCAGTTGGTTAAGACCTATCCTAAAAAAAGTAACCGGGTTCTAGAGGATCTCAATATCACTGACTACCCTCGATCAGTCATAATTCCAGTTTGGAAACCTTTTCTTGTGGCTGGAACCATCGCGAGAGTTTAGTCTCAATGAGTGTAGCATACTGCTATTGTTCTATGGCCAAGTTGGTGAATTTAAGGTTCTAAGGTCAGTTGGTGCTTAATGACTCCTCAGAAGACCCATATTCTCCTCGTTCCAACACAAGGGATATCGGTACAGACCAAGGTGTCACACCAACGTAGCTACTGCTTCACCCGTGTCGGTCTATGCCAGACAGGTCCCTCACAGTTTATTGCTGCTTACCTAAAAAAGGGTACCCCAGATCTGGGTTATGATCTATAAAACTCCGATACAAGCCCACAAAATTAAAGCATACAAGGCATACAATTGAAAACATGGTGATCTAATCCTAAGGTACACCTCACTTATTTATTCCCCAGCAGAGTCGCCAGTTATGTGATCGGTGGGAATAGAACTGACTGTTTTGGAATGCTGGTTCGCGTTTGCGTTTCGCAAAATGTCGCAGTAAGCAAGAGTCGCCACCGTCTTTTATTTTCTCCAACAAGGAAAGGACAAAAGCACAGCAAAATTCCTTTTCGAGATGTTTCTCGGGTTCGGGAGGTAGATTATAGAAAGGGAAGGTGTTAGCACCCTTTCTATCCATGGTTATCCACGGGCTCTTAGGTACTTGCTCACTATGTTTTCAAAATGTTTTGCTTTTCTTGTGTTTGTGGGTTTTGAAAAAGTTTGTTTGAAAACTTCGTTTTAACTCTTGTATCTGTCCTCAAGAGTGTATGAAGTGTTGTTTGAAAACTTTTGTCAAAAAAGTGTAGGTGCGAAAAGTATTTTTGTTTTGAAAGAGCAAGTACTTGAGAACCTCTACCTACTCAAAAGAAATTAAGTTGTGTAAATGTCCTTTAGAAAGTACTATCCCACTATTGAGAAGTAGGTAGCACCGTCGTTGGAGTTTTCGGGTCAATTCGATTAATGGGACATGTGTGGTCACTAAAGCAATGGTAGGACACCTTAGCGGTAACCCTAATGTCTTAGATCGTTTTTTATCGAGGCAACCATTTCGAGGCAACTTTGATCTTTAGACAAGAGGGCGACCTCTAAAACACCCTATACTCAATGACCACGTCGAGGCAACCAAGTGAGGCGTACCCTAGGAGTGGCATGTGCGAGTGTGTTAGGTTTCAGTTATGTTAGCTTTGTACATGTTATGGTGAGCTACGATTGATTTTAATTTAAGAGAGATCTTGTCATGCATAGCTTAGTTAGCATACATCTAGCAGTTAATAGTTGCGGAAAATAAAGCTAAGTTATTACAAGGCGTCGGGTATTTACATCGCCAAAAACAAACCCTTGAAAAGTAAACGCGGGAATTTAAATAAAAAGCGATAAAAAGTCCTAATTAAAGCTATTACATCCTTGGAGCAAATACAATTATATGGATCAAAACATGAATAAAATAAACATACGCGCGAGAAAATTTGAATCGGAGAAGTTCTTAGGGTTTTGACCCTTTTTTGAGAAAGAAAGAGATTTTTTGCATTTGATTAAATTAAACCTAGACTAATTAATTAATTAAATAAAAGAAAGATATTTTTGAGTTTTTTAATGTTTCAAGGAAAAAAATAAAAGATGGTCAAAAGTCGTCAAAAACCCTAATTTCTACATTGATTTTAAATTATTGCAAAAATAGTTAAAATTAACCTAATTAAAAACTAAATTAATTATGTTAGTATTTATTTACAGAATAAATAATTAAATTTAATAAATAAAATATTATATTTTTTATGTTTTCTGAATTTATTAAAAAAATGTTAATTGTTTTTAGTTAGTAGTTAATTAAAAATTAAATTAAAACAAATTAAATAAAAAAATAAAAAGAGAAGAGGAAATAAACCCAGGGGGTGCTGGCCCAAATCAGGAGGTGTGTTCTGCAATTTTCAGGCCCAACAATATTCCAGCTACGTTGACTATGGCCATCCCATGCATAGGCGTTGACTGGAGACTATGGTGAGGACTCCACTTTGGCCATTGGATTTGAATTTGAAGACATCTGGCGCTTGGAGGTTAGAGGTGCATGGTAATCTTCATACTTGGCAGTCTATTGTAATATGCACAAGAAAATAATAAGAAGAATTTTGGGGGACCTGGGATTCGAACCCAGGTCCCAATAGCCTTTCCATCCACCTGCTTGCCAACCCAACTAGCGCGCTTCCTTGTTATTAAAATAAAAGGCAATAATTATATATAAAAACAAACAATATGATGTACTAAAAATAAAACGCGCGCTTTTTCAAACCCACGAACCAAATGTCCACACGTCATCGTCTTCAACCTTTTTCCTGTGTAACTAATATCAAATAGCGGGGGTTTTTAACCCCCACTAACTCCTGCAAGGAAAAATAGAGATTAGAAGCACAGTGCATATAAATGTTTCGCGAGGTATGGGTCTTGATCGTCTTGGTCTCACGATCTCAACCATATGTCTCACTGGTCCCAATTTTCCCTGGTTCAGAAAGCCCTAATTTAAAGCTTGGAAACCCTAGAGATTCAATCATGGCATCTCACGATTCAAGGCATTATAATTCAATTCAACCATTCCATTAGCTTTGTTTGGCCTCTAGCAATGCAAAACAATCATAAAAACATGTTAAATACGCATGAATTACGAAATACGATTTTGAATAAAAGGTGCAAACCGTGAAACTTTATTCCTTGATTTCTTGAGCTTTGATGCCTGGATTTAATTGCAAATCACTCCTGACACTTCCTGCAATGTGTTTGAATGAATAAAGCGCCTTGAATTGGCCTGGAATACAAGAATAGGTTTTCACTTTTCTTGGAAATTCTTGAAATTGGACAGGGTGGTTTCTGCAGTTTTTCAATCGTGTCCTAGGTCAAGGTTTGCTTGCTTGCATATAAGGGAAACAAATTAGGTCAAAAAATTGGATCCAACCCATGTGCATTGATGTTTAAATCTTTGATTGAAAATCAAATATTTTTGATTCTTCATGATTGAACAAAGTTGCCAATTTTGGATTTTTTTTGTATCTTTGACTTGTAGACGAATTTGCCAGCATGTTTTGATCAGATTTGCTTCACAAGTTGATTTAAAAAATCAAATCTTCTATTTTCCTATAATTTAAATTAATTAAATGAATTAATATTAATTAAAAATCCAATTAATCAATAAAAATAATAAAATAAATTCAATTAATCTTGATGGGTCGTGCATAGGTCATGGGTGAAGTTTCAAGAAGAGATTTGAGGCCCATTAGCAAAAAGAAGGTGTTTTGAGCAAAGTTGACTTTTGCAAATTCATGAAAATTTCCCAACTTCTCCAATGCACAACTTGCTCAATTTTGATCATATGACCATGATCTTGGTCATTTTGGAAAGCTCTTGAAGTCCTCTAACCAATGCCTTTGGTCCCATGTCATTTGGATTTACCAATCTCAAGTTATGGCCTTTTACTCAAAGTGTACTTTTGTTGACTTTTGAAATTGACCTATAATGTAAAAATTGGTAACTTCTTGTGAGAGAATTTCTTGAACTTGGAGTGTGAAGATGGATTATAGGAAATTGCATCTTCTTCAAAATGAGAATTGGATGGGATTTTTCTGATAAACCATGAAAAAGTTATGCCCTGGTCAAGATACAGTTGACTTTTCTACTGTCCAAAAATAGTAACTTTTTGCATCTTGATGATTCTTGAGCTATGCTTGGGGAATCATGATCAAGACTTGATCAAATGATGATTGTGACCTCCAAATGAGATGTTGACCAAAAATTATGACTTTTGATTGCAAAATGACCATTTTGCCCTTGCAGTTGACTGTAGATCAAATGGAGCTTTTGATTGTGCAAATTGGCCCTGTGAGTCTGGAAACTTGGCATGTAGGTGCTTGAGAATATATATAGGCCTATGAGACATGATTGAACCATTGAAAACCTCAAATTCTTTGAAAGAACCAAAACCCTAGTTTCAGCTGTCTTAGGAGGTGGTTTGACTATACAACCCTTGACGAATCTTGAGCAATTTGAGGATCATCCTTGACATATCTTGAGAGATATGGGAGGGCAAATTTTGGGGTACAACACATGGGGTTTCATAGGTAAGTACCCTCTTTAAGTTTAGTTGGCTCAACCTGTCCTAGAAATAGTAACCGGGTCCTAAGGAGCTCAATATCACTGGATTGTTTCCTTGTTCATTGTTTCAATTCAGCCTCTTTACTGGCGACCGAAATATTCCAAGGAACCAACCATCAATGTGTGTAGTATCGAGTATCTACCAACTTCGGACTGCACCAAAGTCGGTCATCTCACTACATCTTAAAAGGCCAAGTTGGTCAATTAATGTTCTAAAAGTCCATTAGTGCTTCATGACATCACTCAGCGGCCCCGTATTCTCTTTGATTGACTCAAAGGCTACCGGTACCCACAAATATGTCACACTAACATAGCTATTACTTATACCGTGTCGGTATACCCAGCACAGTTTCCACAATGTATTGCTATTTACCTATGAATGTTTCCCAAATCCGGGTAGAGGATTCAAACCCAAACAATAGAACCAAAGTGTAAAGCAAACAAATCAAGCAATTGTAAGCAAATAAAGTGATCTAAACCCTAAGGTAACCCCCCTTTTAGAATATCCCCAGTAGAGTCGCCAGTTTTATGATACGGTGGGAGAACTGACTTGAGGTTTTGCGTTTCGTCGCAAATGTTTCGGTTTAGCAAGAGTCGCCACCGACTTTTATTTTATCCAAAAGGAAAGGTAAAAAAGCACAGGAAAGACCTTTGAGATGTTTTCTTGAGTTCGGGGGGTAGATTATGAAAAGGGAAGGTGCTAGCACCCTTTTCATCCATGGTTTTCCATGGGCTCTTAGTTACTTGCTTAGATCATTTGCTTTGATTTTCCAATTGTTTGAAATGGTGCTTTGTGTGGTTTTTGAAAGTATTTTAAAAAGAGGCCTTCGTTTTGGAAATCTTTGTAATGATTCTCGTTCGTAAGAATGTATACAAAGATGTTTGTCTTTTAAAAAATGCTTCAATGTTTTGAAAGTTGTTTGGAAATGTTTTGAAATGTGTGTGTGATGTTTTTGAAAATAGCAAGGATTGTTTGCAAATTGATCAAGTAATTAGGAGCATCTACCTACTCAAATGTCTTTCCTACATATTTTTATTCCTTTGACATTGTTGTTTTACCATTGCATTGGTAAACAACCCTATCTTTGGATGTTAAACGGGATGGGTGTGGGTCATTATATGACCATGATAGCAATGGTGTCAAGTATCTTAGCAAGTTTTAGGGACTAAGATCATTTGTTTTTAGGCAACCTTGTCTAGCGTCATCGAGGGACCATGATCTTTTGTTTTGTTTTGTTTTGCCAAGATACCTTGCATGCATAGCATGGCCATTTTTTAGGCAACAAAGTGGGTGAAACCCTAGAGGTGCTTGTGTGCATTGTGTGCCATTGTACATGCTTTTTGTTTGTCTTGTATTAGGTCATGCTATTTGTTTGATTTTGTCTTGTCATGCAAACACTAATTTTACTAAACATGTATATAATGCGATAAATTGCGTAAAGTAAATCTAAGCTATTATAACAATATTATGAGAGAGGGGATACAAGTTTTTAATGGGGGATATTGCTCAAAATAAAACCCTAGAAATTATTACAACCCAATCGAATTTTGGTACAATAAATAAATAAACAAATAATTAAATATGCAATAAAATGTATGGATGCAAAATGTTTTTTGTATTTATTTTATATATGTAAAAATAAAATTATTTAAGTCCTAAAAATAAGAAGAAAAAAATTATTATTTTTTGAAAGGGGAAACCCTAGTTTTTTATTCAAAAGAAAATTATGTTTTCTATTTATTTTATTTGTCCATTTTCTACAAGAAATAATAAATAAAATTATTTACAAGTATTAAAAATTAAAATATATATGGAAATAATATATTATGTGTATGAATGATAAAAATAAAAATGTATGATATTTTTAAATATGTTTACTATTTATTTTAAGAAAATAGATTCTATTTATTCTAATAAATCAATATTTTAGGCAAAAAAAAAAATAAAAAAAATAAAATAAAAAAATAAAGAAAATATTTTTCATGATTTTTTTATGTTCAGAAAAAATATTAAAAACAAATAAACATGAAAATATAAGAAAATATAAAGAAAATACAAAAATAAGTCAGGGGGTGTGGATAGTAGATCAGGGGGTGTGGATAGTGGAAACAGCAAGCCCAAGCGCGCCAGGCCCAGGAACTTAATCCCTGTTCTTCAGCCTCTCCCAAAACGCGTGTTTTTGCTTCAAACATGTGTCTTGCCCTAGCTTGCATAAAATAAAAAACGTATAACACAAAAAATGTAGCTCATGATCTCACGATTCCAGTGATATAAAGTTTGTGACCTAACACTCAAAGATCAAGGAGAATTTTATCACCCCTAATTTCTGACCTAAATTTTTCATGAACTTCAAGCTTCAAATTCTCACTACTCAGTTAATATAAATAACAACTATGCATATGTACAGCTTCAGCAAGTTAAGGACTACATTTTTGCTTCACAAATCGTGACTTAAGGATACCTAAATAAGGAGATAGAGATTTGAAAAATACCTTGTTCAGATGAGTTTGAATATGGCAATGTGGGGGCTTTGAGTGAGGCCTGAAGATCGTGTGAGCTTCCTTGACGTTCCCTCAAGTTATCCCAATGCTCAGCTTGCCTTGAGGATGCTTGAAACTCCTTGTAGAAGTCAACCTTCAAAAATGAAAATGGTGATGGCTGAAATAGGGCACACAGTTGCAGTGCAATGGCTTGGATAGTTTGGATGTGATGTGGATGAAGTGTTTCAAAGGTTGAAAGGCAAAATGCACGAGCCAAAATGAAGTTGGCTTTGATTTTGCAGAAGCTGCCCTGTTTGGGCAAAAATTGGTGTTTTTTGTGTTTGGGAAGGTTTCAAATGCTATGGATTCGTTTATTGGCTTGTGACAAGTTTATGAAGTTGTTTAGAGTGAAGCCAAGTCTTTTCTTTATCAGATGCACAAGTTATCTTGACTTTTGCCACTTTGCTCGCTTTTGAAGAAAGTTGAAATGACTTATGCCAAAGGCTTGTATAGGCTTGCTTGCTAGCTGCATAGAGTTGGTACAAGTTTCTTATTATCTATGGAAAATGCCTGCATCCAAGGAACAAGTCCAAGGCTCGAGGCTGATAAAGTGGAAAAGGCTTGCTTTATCAAAATGGTATTGTGAACTTTATGCCATTTATGGATTAATCTTTTGTACAATGCTCCAAAGATCAAAATAAAGCCATTATCCATTGAGTTAGCATTCAATTATGGAGTTTATAAGGGATTAGGACCTGTAATGCAAGGTACAAGCATGCTAGGAACTGATTTGCAACTTGAAGCATTGTAAACATGGCTTGAACAAAAGTGACAAATTACCATTTTCTCTTCTTCGATTCTCCCTAACCATAAATGATCTTGGAGAGTTCTTGGACATTTTGGAAATCTTGTAACATGCTCTCAATCCATCTTTGAAACGCAACTTGAGATACCTCTTGGAACTAGGTGAAAAGTTGCCATGAAGTTAGGTCAAAAACCTGCCTAAACTAGGGCAAAACTTCACTAAGTTATTTAGTTCATGGACCCCTATTCCAAAAATCATAACTTGAGATCCAAGCATCTTTTGGGAAAACTTTGTGAATCAAAGTTTTAGATTTCATGGAGGACTACAACTTTCATGTTGGAAGTTTCCTTTGAATCCAATTGCATCATGGTGAAAAAATTGTGCAAAGTTAGGAAAACATAAGAAAGTTTTCATACTTAGAAAAATTCTAAGTTATGAAAAATTTCAAATCAAAACCCTAATTTGCAATTTTAGGTTTCTTGGCCAACAAGTTTCACATTTTGACATATATTGATGAATTATGACCTTTGGCACTTAATTTTGACCAAAAAGTCAAAGTTTGACTTTTCAGTGTATAGTTGATTTTCGATCAATTGACTGGAAAATTCATCTGTCAATCCAGTGTACTTGAGACTTTTTGAACTATGTGATTAGGTCAAGATGATACCATTGAGTCCTTGAAATAATTCTTGAACCTAATTGGTCATTGGCTAGGTTAAAAATCAGAAATTTCCCCTTCTCAGTCAAAACCCTATCTTTGACCATTTTGCCCTTTTGATGATCTGATCAAATTTCTTGAGGAGTTGTGATCCAAACTTGATCAAATGGTACATAGGAGTCTAAAATATTGTTGTGGATCAAAAATTATGAAGTTTGACTGTAAATTGGCCATGGTTAATTTTTTCTCCAATACAACTTATTTTTAGGTCAACTGTCCAATTGACTGGGCAAAAACGTGATTCAAGGCTTGAAACTTGGTATGAGCAAACTTAGGGGTCCAAGATGGTGTATGAAAGTCACATGAAGCATTGATGGTCCAAAAATCTTTGTGCAAACTCAAACCATAATTTCAGGTTATCAGTGCAAGGAGATGTCTTGAGCTGAGGAAACCCTAATCTGGTCTTGAATCCAAGAAGTCTTGTGAGGAAAATCTTGATAATATGAGAGGGAAAATTTTGGGGTACAACAGGGTACAACAGCTGCCCCTGTTCAATCTTCTTAAGCCTGAAGAGTTAGATTTGCGAATTTTTCCATTCATGACACGAAGGTGGAAGATGATTGCACACTAGAGTGCCCAGAAATTTGCACTCGGTGATGTTGATGGTATAGGGAATGGGCTTAAAGATGCCATTTGGAGGGATGATGGAACGTTGTTAGAGATGGGCTTGTAGATGTCATCCAGAAATGATTGTTGAACCGTATCTATAAGCTGAAACCGAATGAGTATCAGAATGGCGCCCGTGTCTGTAGCGTATCTGAACTGTATATGAGAGTTGAATTTGAATGAGTGTCAGAATGGCATCCGTGTCTGGAGCATATTTGAACTGTATCTGAGAGTTGAATCTGAATGAGTATCAGAATGGCATCCATGTTTGGAGCGTATCTGAACTGTATTTGAGTGCTGAATCTGAATGAGTATCAGAATGGAATCTTTGTCTGGAGCGTATCTAAATTGTATCTGAGTGCTGAATCTGAATGAGTATCAGAATGGAATCCGTGTCTGGAGCGTATCTGAACTGTATCAAAAGTTGAATCTGAAGGACCCGTGCTGGATTGCTTCAGTTGGTCGTATAGATAATTATCTTGGCTTGTCTTAGGTTTCAATCTCTGACCTTTGTAATTTGTTGATGATAGCCATTGATTAATTTTATCCTGAAAAAGGCAAAACATTAGCCGTATGCAATGTCATGATGTAAGAAATGCATGATACAATGAGATTGTGATATATGCATTCATGTTATCAATGTTTATGATATATGGATGCGATGTAAGCGTATGTGAGCTAATCTGCTGTACTATTGTTGAATTGGGAAAATAAATCCCTGACTGCTGCTGAGGATACGGAGTGTAAGTCTTCATATTGTGAAGTTGAAATTTTGGTGGATTTCGTCTTAGAGAAATAAAGTCTGTTGTAAGGGAAATGCCATGTACTGCTTGAAAAATCCTATTGGGGAATCTTGAGAAATTAGACGACTTCTACTGGGGATTGATAACTGGAAGCTTCGCTCCACCGGGGATTAAACTGCACACCGTGAGGGACTTTATGGAGATAAATTAGAGAGATTTCCCTACCTCTTAAAGCCATCAGTGGTTGTCTTTTTATTTTGTTCATTTGTAAATAAAAATTATGTTCAAATGCATATGTTCAAAATAAATCATTGAACGTTTTTATAAACAAAACACAAGAGTAAAGAAAAACAGATAGTTTTGCACTTTCAAAGGGATATCTTTGTATTGACTTTGAGTAAGTATTTTTTGTACAATGAGACAAACATTCTAGTAAGAGAATACCATCATAAAAAATTGAAATTTGATACAAAGAAAAGATAGCTATATGAAAATAATCCCATGGGGTTCCCATTCTGCTATAGCCTTCATGTCTCTGAGCATCTTGTCTATTTGGTGCCTTGTTTGAAGTTGATTGGGTTCACCAGAACTGCTGAGTTTGTTAGTTGAAGCCAAAGGTTGTTCGTAAGGTGATATAATGGGACATAGTCATACGCTTTAATTCCCTAACTTTTTCCTGAATCTCTATTTCGGGTTTTCGGTCCATCGGGATACCCTTTTTGCCCAAGTCGCCCTTTCGGGTTTTTAACTTTCCGGGTGTACAAATTTTTTTGTTTTATCCCTAATTTTTACCCAAACCTCTTTGGTTCGCCGGGACTCCCTTGTTTTTCCTAGGTGTGTCAACCTAGCGAATCTCTTATGCGTAGTAGCTTTTGACTATGTCTGCGTTCGCAGGGTGCGGCAGGTCGTCGCCATCCATGGTGGTTAGGATCATTGCTCCACCATAGAATATGTTTTTTATTACAAATGGTCCTTCGTATGTAGGAGTCCATTTTCCCCTAGGATCACCTTGCGGAAGTATGATACGTTTGATCACCAGATCTCTGACTTGATATACTTGGCGCCTGACCTTTTTGTTGAAAGCCTTGATCATCCGCTTTTGATACATTTGACCATGACAGACAGCAGTAAGCCTTTTCTCATCAATAAAGTTTACTTAATAAAGTCGAGTCTGGATCCAATCTTCTTCATTCATCCCTGCATCCTTCATAATTCTCAAAGAGGGGATATGGACCTCAATAGGCAACACATCCTCCATGTCGTATACCAGAGAGTAGGGTGTTGCTCCGGTTGATGTGCGAGCTGTGGTACGATACCCGTGGAGAGCGAATGGTAGCATCTCATTCCAGTCTTCTCAAAATGTGGGAGCAATGTCAAAACATGTTCTTTGTAAGGGATAAGTTTAGGGTGTTTGGTGTCCCACTCCCCTTTGATCTGGCTGATGACCAAAGCTGAATCTCCGAATACATTCAAGGATTTTATCCCCAAGTCTATGGAAGCTTTGAGACCAAAAATGCACGCTTCGTATTCTGCCATGTTGTTTGTACAATTGAAGCAGAGTCTTGCAGTAAAGGGAGTATGACACCCTTCAGGAGATATGAGTACAAGACCAATACCATTTCCGAGTGTGTTAGATGCCCCATCAAAAACCAGGGTCCATCGGGATCCTTGTTCAGGTTCGTCATATGGTCTGAATTCTTCACAGTTGTTTACCATCATGATGTCTTCATACGGGAATTCGAACTTCATGGACTGGTAGTCTTCCACAGCTTGGTGAACAAGGTGATCAGCTAGTACACTGCCCTTTATTGATTTTTGGGTAGTATACGGTATGTCATATTCTGTCAGGATCATCTGCCATCTCGCTATCCTCCCAAAGAGGGCAGGTTTCTCGAAGATGTATTTTATTGGATCCATTTTAGATATCAACAAGGTAGTATGGGTTAGCATATACTATCTTAGTCGGCGAGCAGCCCATGCCAGAGCGCAACAAGTTTTCTCGAGCAATGAATATCTTGTTTCACAGTCGGTAAAGTTTTTGCTCAGGTAATAAATAGTGTGCTCTTTTCGGCCAGACTCGTCATGTTGCCCCAGCACACACCCCATTGAATTCTCCAAAATAGTTAGATACATGATCAATGGTCTTCCCTCGACTGGTGGCATCAGAGTACGAGGCTCTTGCAGGTACTCTTTGATCTTGTCAAAAGCAGTTTGACACTCATAATTCCATTTGACTAGTTGATCTTTCTTCAGTAACTTGAAGATTGGTTCACAAGTAGCTGTCAGGTGAGAAATGAATCTGGCAATGTAGTTTAAATGCCCCAAGAATCCTCTGACTTCCTTCTCAGTACGAGGAGCAGGCATCTCTTGTATCACTTTTACCTTGGCGGGATCTACTTTAATACCTTTATTGCTGACAACAAAGCCTAGGAGTTTTCCAGACCTTACTCCAAACGTGCATTTATTTGGGTTCAACCTCAACTTGTATTTCTTTAGCCTCTCAAACAGTTTCTGTAAATGATCAAGGTGCTCTTCTTCTGTTTGAGATCTAGCTATCATGTCGTCCATATAGACCTCTATTTCGTGATGTATCATGTCGTGAAATAGAGCTACCATGGCACGCTAATAGGTTGCCCCTGCATTCTTCAGTCCGAGTGGCATAACCTTGTAGCAGACTGTGCCCCATTGTGTGACAAAGGATGTTTTCTCCATGTCCTCAGGCGCCATTTTGATTTGGTTGTAACCTGAGAAACCGTCCATGAAGGTAAACACATTGTGCTGTGTCGTATTGTCAACTAGAATATCAATATGGGGAAGTGGGAAATCATCCTTAGGGCTTGCCCTATTCAAATCTCTATAGTCCATGCACATTCATACCTTGCCGTCGTTTTTTGGCACGGGAACAACATTGGCAACCCATTGCGGATAGGAGGTGACGGCCAAGAATCCGGCGTTGAATTGCTTCATGACTTCTGCTTTAATCTTCTCCGACATATCTGGTCGCATGCGACAGACCTTTTGTTTTACCGGTGGGTAGTCCTCTCTTGTAGGTAGACGATGTACTATGATATTTGCATCAAGTCCTGGCATGTCTTCATACGACCAGGAAAAGACCTCAACATAATCGTGTAACAACTGAATCAGACGCTCTTTGACATTGGGTTCCAGATTAGCACCCACCTTGACTTCTCTTTTGTCTTCTTCGGTACCTAGGTTGATTGTGTCCACTGGTTCCTCGTGGGGCTGAATGGTTCTCTCTTCTTGTTGTAGTAACCTGGCGAGTTCCCCTGGTACTTCACAATCTTCCTCACCTTCGTCTTCGGCTTGGTAGATTAGACTTTCAGAATCACAGAAGGCCATAGCAGAACCGTTACCCATGGGATCCCGAATGGATGTAGACCTGCATTGTGAGTGTGAGTCTGTGTAAGAGTATAGCTATCTTTGAAAGAAATGAAAATGTAAAAAAGAAAAACAATGAGCACAAAGTTTGTATGCAAAAAACGTCCATGATTCATTGATGTCATATGGAAATAAGATAATAACCCTTACAAATGGACCTTTATGCCTCGGGTAAGACACAAGGTTTTAAGAGTCTGAATTGTTTTAATATTACAGATCCGACAAAATATAAAGACAAATTACTGTGGGATAAAAGTGATCGGGACGAAATCTCTAGCCTCCCAGTTACTGAGCCCTCCACTGACAGTTGGGAAAATCCAATATTCCAGGTTGTAGTTGTCTTCATCATCTTTCACTGCATTGACTTCGCGGTTGCTGATCTTCAAGGGTGGTCGTCTGGCACAAGTGCGGCGTACAACCTTCTGGGCACCTGAAGTAAAACCCAGCCCAAATTTGTCAGATTTGTATGGGATATCTGGGAGTTGACCCCAAATAGTGCACCCACCTTCTTCTATCACTGCCTTGGCATCCTTCAAAGATGACATCTTGAGTGGAGGCCTTGTAATCTTGGTAACTTGAGACACAACCTTGGTTACTGCTATATCTTGCGGGACTTCTTCAAAGTGATGGAATGGAGTTTCAATAAATTCACCATCTAGCTCCACATATCTGAAGGAATTTAGATGGCTGGCCATATACTCTTCTTCTCCATGAACAGTGATGATCTTCCCTTGAATTAGGTATTTCAGCATTTGGTGCAATGTAGAGGTAACAACGCCAACATTGTGAATCCACAGTCGACCTAGCAAGCAGGAATATGAAGGGCGAATATCCATTACATAAAAAGTTGAATCAAATGTTTGGGTTCCAACTTTTATGGGGATGCCTACTTCCCTATGCACCATCCTTTTTTAGCAGTCAAACGCTCTCACTACTATATTGCTTGGTTTCAATGTCAATCCTTCACAGTCAAGCCTATCAAGAGCCTTTTTAGGCAACACATTCAGAGATGAAACAGTGTCAACCAAGACATGAGCCAGAGTTGTGCCCCTGCATTCGAATGAGACCTGTAATGCCTCATTATGCTTCCTCCCTCTTGGCGTTAAATCATCATCCGAAAAACCTAAACCATTATCTATAGTTAAGCTGGCTACGCAGTCTTGGAACTGACCGGCAGATGTTTCTTGGGGTACATGGGCAGTTTTCAGGAATTTTACCAAGGCCTTTGCATGCGCCTCGAAACATAACAACAAAGCCATCATGGAGATTTTTGATGAAGTTTTCCCCAGTTGCTCAACTACATTGTAGTCGCTTCTTTTTATGATCTTTAGAATTTCCTCCATCTCTTTCTAGGAGGTCTCATGGATAGCTACTAATTGTGCCTTCGTCCGGACAGGCTCAATCAGAATACCTTTACCTCGAGACTCGGTTGACTCGGCTGCAGGATTGTCAGTAGGGATGATAACAGAGATTGTATCAGTTTTGTCAATAGGAGTATTAGCAGAGGTGATTGCAGGACTGGGAATAGCCTTTGGAAGAGCAACAACTACAACAATGATTACGGGTCAAAAAATAGCTTTTGGGGAAGAAATTTCTAGAGAGAATACCCTTCCGTTTCGGGTAATCTTGCTAGTCCCTGCGATATTAATGATATTGGAATCAACTTTCTCAGAACTTGAATCTTCAGCAGCTGGCCAATCTTGCTTGATACCGTGGTAGTAGACATCCCCTCCATAATTCCAGGGTACGATTTTGTCTGACGGATACGGGATTGGTCCAGGCATTGTAATTATCAAAGGAGCTACTTTAGGAACTGATGTAATTCTAACGGGTCTTTTGGTGGAGACCCTGGAAGAATTGTCGGAAATGGTCACGATGGAAACATCATTATAAGAAACAGTTGGAATTGAAACCTTCTCGAACAAAATTTCCTTGTTATTTATTAGGCACTAAACGCCTGCTTTTAGCAAAGGACAACTGGTTGGTGAAGACAAACAGAAATGACAGCTTTCATTACAACCTGGGAATATACCGGCATTCAACAAGTTCTTTTTGATAGTCAGGAGTGGGGTCATAAGTTCATCAACTGAAGTAACAAACATATCTTCCTCAATGGAGTTGGCATTATGGTTGTGTTTGGGCATAGGGGCAGTAATGACATTAGGAATTTCTGGCGCATCGAATTCAATTTCTTAGGATTCAAGGAGGTCTTGTACTTTGTTCTTCAGAGTCCAACAGTTGTTAGTGTCATGGCCGGGACTCTCAGAATGGTATGCGCAGCGGGCATTAGGATGATAGTGAGGAGAGGTTGTGTTAGGATTCTTTGGAGCTTCTTTCAAAGTCACTAGGTTGGACTTTAACAAATGCGGAAATACTTGAGATAGTGTCATATTAATTCGAGTGAACTGTCTGACTGGTTTTTCCATTCTTGGTTGGTTGCTTATTTGCTGAGTCGGTGTAGGTTTAGGAATCATGACAACCCCCACCATTGGACGACATTCAGTCCTATCTTGATTTCTCTAAGGATATACAGCAACAACTTCATTCTTTCCTATGAATGGTTTCCTTACAGCAGCAGAGGATGCATCTTTTTGAATCTTTCCATTTTTATCCCGACTTCTACTCTTTCTCTGGTCAGTAACAACTCATTAAAGTGTGCCGATGAACTCCCAATTAAGTGATTGAAGAAGGGACCGGACAAGGTGCCTAAAAACATGTCTACCAACTCTCTTTTAGATAGGGGAGGTTGAACTCTTCCTGCAAAGTCCCTCCATTTTTGCGCATATTCCTTAAAGCCTTCACTTGAAACCATGGCCATACTCTGGAGTTGAGTACGGGTGGGCGCAAGATTAGCGTTGTATTGGTATTGTTTGTAAAAGGCGGCGGCCAAATCTTCCCAGTTATGAACATTGGCTCTTTCTAACTGATAAAATCAATCAAGTTGAGTTCCAGACAGGCTGTCTTGGAAGAAGTGTACCCATAAATCCTTGTCAGCGGTATGAGGCTAGATTTTCCTCACATAGGACCAGAGATGCATTTTAGGACATGAAACTCTGTCATATTTGGAGAACACAGGTGCTTTGAATTTCGTAGGAATGACAATCCCCGATACTAACCCCAACTCCTCAATGTCCAATCCAGGCACTTTTTGGATTTCCATTGCACTTAACCGTTCTTCTAGATGCTTATACTTGTCGTCGGCTGGAGGGTATTGTTCTTCAGAATAATCTTCTTCTTCCTCTTCCTCTTCTGACTCTGACTGGACAACTATTTCTTTTCCCTTCCCATCTTGATTATCTTTCTCACCGGATTTCGTTGCAAAGTCTAGGGTCCTTCTTGCTTATCCTTGGAATCTTCTTCCCATGTTTAAAACTCCAGTTATCTTCTTCGTCTTCTTTTTCTTCTCCTCAACCAGAAAGGTCTTCAACTCTTCTTGTCCTTTGGTAGAGTTAAGAACATCTATTGAAACTGTGCGTTCTGAGCTTGGAGGTCCTTCACCATTTGCTCGAGATCCATCTTATTGAAATAAATGGTAGAAAGATGAGGAGACTTGTTGCGAGAAACCTGTTTATGTTATGATGAATGGTAGATGCATATGCAATGATTTCAAGGATTTTAAAGATTCAAATTTGGTTTAGACAAAAAGGACACACACGTTATATTAATAAATTAAAGCTTGAGTACATTAGTGTCTTTTGGGGCAAATAATACAAAAAACTCTAAGATAAAAAGGTAGTACGCATCCTCTTTGGTGCGATGTAGGCATTCAAGTTCCTCTACACATGAAGTTGCTTAGTGAGTTCTAAAACCTCCTTCTCGCTTGCGTAGAATTGGGACTCGAAAGTATCTAGCTCCCCCTTGAGTTATATCAAATCCCTTTGTAGGTCTTCAAGAGATGTGGGCATGTCAGGATGTAGGATAGTTTGTGGAACATCTCCTTCTATAACAGGCTCAATGATTACCGGGAGAATGGAGGGGTAAGGCATCATAAGACTTTAAGCACGAGTTTATACCCATTTGAGGTAAGGCTCAAGAGGGATGGAATTATTATGCCCCAATGTCTTGCTATCTACCTTGTTCAACATCCTCCAAGCTCGGATGAATCTCTGGCGAAGACCTTGATCATTGTTTTCATAGTAAAATACCAAACCTTGAATCAGCATCTCGTGCGGGCCATCCCTTCGGGCGTAACCAAACTGTCTTAAGGCTAAACAGGGGTTGTAGATGATACCTCCCCTAATTCCAAGTAAGGGGACATTAAGTAACTCTCCACAACGGTCGACAATAGTAACATTCTTTATAGATCGGGAACACCAATGGATGTATGAATATTTGAGCGTCATCAACCTTTGTGACCACCTTGAACCTTGCTCATTCTTTAACACAGATTGGGGAAGATGCGAAATAAACCATCTTGCCAAAAGAGGAGTGCAAAACATAAGGACACCTCTTTTCCTCATAGTGCGAGTGTGAAAAGAATGTAAGATGTCCCCTAGCAAAGTAGGCACCGGGTTGCGGTATATGAAGATTTTGACGGCATTCACATCTATGAGTTGGTCAGTATTTGGAAACAAAACCATCTCATAGATGAGGAGAGCTACAATTTCCTCAAAGGCTTGCAAATCCAAGGATTTCCAACAATTTTGGGCTTTCTCAAACAAGAACTTTGCTAGGAAACCTTTGACACCACTCCCTGTTTCCCAATTAGTTGTGACATAAGATGAGTGCAACTGTAGAGCTTGAGCAATCTCTTATGGCTTTTGGTATCTTTCCTTACCGTTGAAAGGTAGTTTATTAAGAATAGGAATCCTCAAGAGTTGGGAGAATTCTTCCAAAGTTGGCACAAGTTGATAATCAGGAAATGTGAAGCAATGGTGTAAATGATCAAAGAACTGAAAGAGCACCTTCATCATGTCTTCATCAGTGTTGGAAGTGACCAAGTTGATTAGGCGACCATGTCTCTCGGTGAATGGATAATTTTCTGGAATCCTTGAAGCTAGCTCCTTAAGTTGTGGAGGGATCCTTACAATATTGACTTGAATAGTTTTCCTGCGAATAGAATCCATGTCCTACAAAACAAGAACAAAGATAAATCCCAAAATCCTTGAAATGGTTAGTGGATGTGTATGATGTTATGATGTTATTGTTGTTATGTACAAGTAAATATACAAACAAAGAAAACAAGTCCTTAGGTTTAGGCTTGCATGGAGTCTCATAGGTAAGTACCCTCTTGAAGTTTAGTTGGCTCAACCTGTCCTAGTAATAGTAATCGGGTTCTAAGGAGCTCAATATCACTGGTTTGTTTCCTTGGACATTGTTTTAGCGCAAGCCTATTTAATAGCGACCGAAATATCCCAGAAAACCAAACCTCAATGAGTGTAGTATCGAGTATCTACCAACTTTGGATTGCACCAAAGTAGGTCATCTCACTACGTCCTAAAGTCCAAGTTGGTCAAGTAAAGGTTCTAAAAGTTCATTAGTGCTTCATGACATCACTCAGCGGCCCCGTATTCTCCTTGATTAACTCAAGGGCTACCGGTACCCACAAATATGTTGCACTAACTTAGCTATTTCTTAGACCATGTCGGTATACCCCGCACAGTTTCCACAACGTATTACTACTTACCTATAAGGTATCCCAAATCTGGATAAAGGATTCAAACCCAAATAAAGAACCATAATATAAAGCATACAAGACAAACAAAGAAAGCAAGTAAATGTGATCTAGCCCTAAGGTAACCCCACTTTTAGAATTTTCCCCAGTAGAGTCGCCAGTTCTGTGGTACGGTAAGAGAACTGACTTAAAGGTTTTGTGTTTGATCGCAAATGTTGCGGTTAGCAAGAGTCTCCACCGACTTTTCTTTTATCCAAAAGGAAAGATGGAAAAGCACAGGAAAGACCTTTGAGATTATTTCTTGAGTTCGGGAGGTAGATTATGAAAAGGGAAGTTATTAGCACCCTTTTCATCCATGATTTCCATGGGCTCTTAGTTACTTTCTAGATCACTTACTTTTTGTTTGAAATTGTGCTTGGTATGGTTTTTAGAAAGTATTTTTTAAAGAGGCCTTTGTTTAGGTTAACTTTGTAATGATTCTCGTTCGTAAGAATGTATACAAAGTGTTTGATCTTTTTGAAAATGTTTTCAAGTTTGTAAGATGTTTGAAAGTATAGGTGTTTGTTTTGAAAATAACAAGGATGTTTCTTTTGAAATGGAGCAAGTAATTAGGAGCATTATACCTACTCAAAAAGTCACTCTTGTTCATTTTCTTTTCCTTTGACATTGTTATCTTACCATTGATTTGGTAAGTAACCCTATCTTTAGATGTAAACGGGACGGGCATGGGTCATCGTATAACCATGATTAGCAATGTTGCAAGGTATCTTGGCATTCTTTTTTAGGGACTAAGATCATTTGAAAGGCAACTTTAGATAGCGTCATCGAGGGACTATGATCTTATATTTGCTTGGTTTTGCTAAGATACTCACATGCGTAATATGGCCATTTTGTAAAGGCAACCAAGTGGATTTACCCTAGAGGTGCTTGTGTGAAAGTGTATAGTTTTCATGCTTGATTTTGTCTTGAATTAGGGTTTTCTAAGTATTGGTTTTAGTCTTTCCATACAAACCCTAATTACTAGCAGTTGTATATAAAGCTATAAATTGCGGAATTTAAAGTTACTACACTATTACAATACTTGTGGGAGGGGTGTATAAATTATAAATGGGGATTGCAAGAAAATAAACCTACTTAATTTATTACAACCATATTGAATTTATACAAGAATTGAAATAAATAAATGTACAAAAATAAATATGCAAGAATGTAAATGCAAAGAAAATGGATCTTTTGTTTGGATTTTTTAGGAAAAGTGAATTTGTTTTAACCTAATTAATTAAAAGAAAATAATTAATTAAAATAATAAAAGTAAACCTAATTTAATAAGAAAAGATTTTAAATAAAACCCTAAGTCTATTAATTGATTAAAAGGAAATTAAGTTTAAGAAAAGTATTTTTGTATATTTGTCTTGAAAATAATTTATAGTATTATAAAATATTTTTGGCCTTTTTTATATTAAAATAATATATTTTAATTGGTGTAAAAGAAAAATAATAATAACCTAGTTTTAATTAAATTTACAAGATAATTAGTAAAAATAAATAAAGTATGATTAATAAAATAATTTTTTGTGTGAGAAAAATAAACTATGAGAAAATGTAAATCTATTATTTTTTTGTATTTTTATGATTTCTTAATATTAGAAAATGTATTAAGAAAATAAATAAAATAAAAATAAGAAAATAAAATAAAACTGGGCCAGGGGTGTTGATAGCCTGCAAGGGGTGAGAAGTAACAAAAAACATAGGCACAAAGATTGAAGCCCAGCGCCTCCCAAAAAAGGGTCAGAAAAATGCAAAAAATGTGAAAAATCAAAAGGGTACCACTGGGGCTCGAACCCAGGTCCTAAAAGTTACTGGCGCACGCTTCTACCACTGGGGTGGCTATACATTTGTTAACATAAGCAAAACAATAAATATATGATACAAAATGCGCCCTGATTTACACTTCATCTTCAACCTCCAGCCAGACCAACTGTAACTTGTCAATTTCTCAACAAAAATGAAAACTGTAAACATGAAACTTGTAGCAAATTTACTCACGGTTTCAGAAATGTAAAGCATTAAAACTATAGATCAAAGATAAGCATGAATTTCATTGTCCCTAAACTGAACCCTAAAAATCCCAGAAACTTCAATCTTAAAATTCTCTAAGCTCAAGCAAAATTAATGGAAATTATGGACATGGTTAGCTTTAGGGCAATGATATCTACATGTTTTATTCACAAATAAATCATTGATGATGCATGTATGAAAAGTTCCAAAGTTAGAAAACTTACCTTGCAAGAGGGTATCGGGTTTGAAGTTTGAGAAGCTTTCATGGAGTTCTATTGGTTGGGTTAGCTTCCTCAAGTTTCCATGAAGCTAATGGGATGCTTAGCTTGAGATGGAAGTGGTTGAGGAGTTCTGGAGAAGTCCAAGTGCAAAGCTCTATTTTTGAAAATGGAGGATGGTGTTAATGGTGTTACAGTTCTGTAACAGGGTGTGGGATCAGTTCTAAATGATGTTTAGAAGCTTTAGGAACCAAAAGGCTTGAAAACACACGAGGGAGTTATGAGTTTCAAGTTTTTGGTCAGTTTATGTGAAAATGGAGGTATGAGATGTGATTCTGAGTTCTAGTTGTTTTCAGGGCTTAAGCATCAGTGTCCTTTATGGAAAATGGTTTGTATATCTATAAGCAAAAGGTCTTGAGTGCATTAGACAATCAGAAGTACAAGTCACAAGCTTTTGGCTAGATTACTTGATTTTCAAGAAAAGAGGGAAACCAAGTTTCAATGTGAGGTACAAGCATGGGTTAATTGATTGTAAGTGTCTAAACCATTTCTCATGTGTTATATGACATCTATGATCAGAAGAGAACAAGTGCAAGGCTCAAGAACAAGTTTTGTATAAAAAGTCACTTTATCAAAAGGCAATGTACACTTTCTTCCCAAAATGGATATAAAGCATGTCCATGCATTGAATGCTTGAAATGAGACCTCTAACAGCTGTGCAAGCAATTAATTATGGAGTGCCTAACAATTTTGAGGCTTGCAAAGTAGAGTTTATGCAACATAGTTTGAATTTTGAATTTGGTTCATCACAAAATGACTTGTAATTCAAGTGATAAAACCCTAAGTTCATCTCTTCAATTCTACCTACTCAAGAATGATCTCAAGGAGTTCTTAGACATTTTGGAAAGCTTGCAATATGATCTACAACCCATATTTGAATTTCTTTTGAAGATTCCCATTGGAACTATATGAAAAAGTTCCATGAAGTTGGGTCAAAATCCTGACCAAATTAGGGCAAAAATTTCACTAAGTGTTTTGTTTCATGACCACATGTTCTTAAAATTATAACTTGAGATCCAAACACTTTAGGAAGAAGTTGTGTAAATAAAAGTTGTAGATTTCATGGAGATCTATAAATTTCATGTTGGAAGTTTCTCTTGAATCATATTTCATCATGGTGAGAAATTTGTTCAATGTTATGAAAAAACATGAAATTTTCAACACTTAGAAAAAATTCTAAGTTTGAAAATTTTGACTTTTCAAAATGAAATCTTGAATTTTTAATTTCTTGATGAATAAGTTTCATATTTTGACATTTTTTAATGAATTATGATCTTTGACATTTGAATTTGATCAAAAAGTCAAAGTTTGACTTTTTAGTATACAGTTGACTTTTGATCAGTTGACTGAAAATTCATCTGTCAATCCTTTGAACTTGCAAGGTTTTGAGCCATGTCATTAGGTCAAAATGATGCAATTGGACTATTTAGATCATTCCTTAAACCAATTGATCATTTGCTAGGTCAAAAATCAGAAATTGCCCTTTCCCAGTCAAAACCCTAATTTTGACCATTTTGCCATTTTGAAGATTTGATCAAATTTCTTGGGGAATTGTGGTCCAAACTTGATCAAATGATACATATGAGTCTAAAATGTTAATATGGATAAAAAATTATGAAGTTTGACAGTAAATTAGCTATGGTTGACTTTTTCCCCAATACAATTGATTTTTAGGTCAACTGCTTAATTGACTGGGCAAAAGTGTGATCCAAAGCTTGAAACTTGACATGAATAATATTGAGGGTCCATAATGATCCATGAAAGTAATACGGGGCTTTGTAAGTTCAAAAATCCTTGTGCAAACTCAAACCCTAATTTTGGTCCTCAGTGCTTAAGGAGGTGTCTTGAGCTGATCCAACCCTAGTGCAGTCTTGAGCCCAAGGATATCTTGTGAGCAAATTCTTGATAAGTGAGAGGGAAAATTTTGAGGTACAACAAGGTGTATTGGTATTGTGATTGAAATTGTGGTTGGGTGTGAGGCATATGGGGGTATTGGTACTAAGGTGGTGATTGTGGTTGGTTGTGGGGCATATGGGTGTAATTGTATTATGGTGGTGACTGTGGTTGGGTGTTTGTGGTTCTGTTTTGTCGGGGGGTTGGTGGGAGGTTGATGTGTGTTGGGTTTGTTGTTGGGGAAATGAGGGTTGTTCCCATTGTGTTTGTGGGTCAACCAGATACCTTGTATGAGACACGTGCATTTCTGGGGTACTAGTTGATTTGTACCAAGATAAATACTGATCCGTGTGTCGCATATTACCATGGCCAAGGTGATCCAATACTGGATCATCCGGGCCAAGGTGATCCAATAGATTGCGGTATAGAGCGACATTGAATCTTGGATTCTTGCCGAAATCCATACCCCTCACGCAGTACCTAAAGGAATTGAAAAATATTTTATTTTTATTATATATTTGGTGAAGAGATGAATAGTAATAAATGATATAACTTAATGAATAAGAGGTGGCATGGGTTGCAGTGTAGGTGCAGGCTAGGTGACAGCCTTGGAGAAGGCATCTCTACATGCATGTAACACGATTGGACGTGAAGGGAGTCGCCATTGGACTTGGCGAAAGAGTACAAAAATGAAAGGTGTCACCATCCCTGTTGGCGAATAAGAGGTGGCATGGGTTGCAGTGTAGGTGCAGGCTAGGTGACAGCCTTGGAGAAGGCATCTCTGCATGCATGTAACACGATTGGACGTGAAGGTAGGCGCCTTAGAGGTTGCTTACTGTTGGTTTATTCAAATTCAGTACAACCTATTTAATCTTACATTTATCAAAACACTCCTACACTTAATCACTCAAACACTAGAACATTCAAAAATTCAAGCAATTAACTCAAATACTTCAAACCTTCAAACAGTCATACACAATGGCCTCTGCACCCCAATATGTGATCAGTGCACATTTCAACGGTGAGACATACATTTGTCCCACCTCTGGGTTTTTGTTTAGAGACACTGAGAACATCCGATTTTGTTTAAACAGGAAAGCCAATTTCTTATATTTCAAAAAACGATTGGAGGCCAAACTTGGACGAGGTCCCGTGACACAAATATTTTATCAGAATCAGGTTTTTTTTGTAACTACCAAATAATATTTTATAAGGTTGAGGTTTAAGATGACGAGGACCTTCAGAATATGTTTTCCAGTTATGAGTATTCTGGGTACGACTCTATTGAGTTATACATTATGTTGCGAGAGCCTCAGCTGTCACAAGTGGTTGAACCTCTGGAGACTGAACAAGCAGAAGTAGATATCATTGATGAAGAAGAAGAAGATGACGAGTTGGAGTTTGATGACATGGTCAACGATTATTCCGAAGACGATGGGATACCTGGTATTCCTTCAAACGAGATCTACACACCACCTCCGCACATGACAAACTTCAACATGGGCGAAGATGAACCGTATTCTGATTTATTTTTCAATCCGTATATGCAGTCAGATGAAAACTTAAAAGAGAAAGACAAATTTCGTAATAGAGAAGAATGTATCCGAGCCATCAAAAAATTTCACATGCTAAACTCGGTCTAATTTAAAGTGGACCGTGTAAATCTATAAAGGTACAAGATTAAGTGTGTCCACCCAGATTGTATGTTCAAGCTCAGTGCATCATACAGATTAAGAGGTGATTGTTGGGTCATAGGTTCTATGTCTACCCACACGTGTGTCAGTTCTACTCAATCACAGGATCATCGGAAACTAAATTATGATCTTATATGTCAAGAAATCCTACCACTCGTCAGCAATGATCCATCATTGAAGGTGAAAACCATAATCTTGTAATTACAAGCTTCTCAAGTCATATTTAAAGCATGATTTTTTATGAAGACAACATCGACATCAACTTTCAAAGGATGTGCAAAAAGCTTATCAACATCAAATAAAAGTCTTGAAGATTATTGAAGAATTATTGAAGAAATCATCAAATGCCAATATGGTATAAATAATTCTTAAAATCTTGAATATAGATGTTCACAATATGCATTCATCAACATATACATATTCCATAACTTTAACATCAAGAAAAACTTTGTTTGAAATATCTTTCAAAATGTATTTTTGAAAATAAACCTTTAGGAACCGGTTCCTCCCTAACAGGGAACCGGGTTCCAGCATTTCTCAAAAAACATGTCTCTGGATTTTGTACCAGGAACCGGGTTGTACCAATAGGGGAATCGGTTCCTGCGTGAAAAATTTGAATTCCAACTTCTAACGTTCACTAAGAACCGGGTTCTGTCAGTGTCGGAACCGGTTCCTAGTGAACCAATGCAGCTTTTACTTTGTTTTTTGAACATTTTTCAAGTGGTATCTTTTCATGAATGCATTGCGACTTTTCATATGAATTGGCATGAATGAAGTGGTTCTTACAACTTTATAAAATGCAGATTTTCTTATTTTCAAACAATGTTCAATACTTCAATTTTCAAATTAACAAATATACTTCTTCATTAACAATTTTCTCATTTACTCACATTTGAATTTAAACTTTCATGTGTTCATAATTTTGTGAAACTTGCCATATACACTTTCATTATCATTACAAGTTTCATTCATACATTGTGAACATTTATATACATTGTTGAGAATTGTTTTTATCTTGAAGAAGAAGATCAATTGAAGATTGATAAAGCTCTCCATATACTTCAAAATTAATCATTGTATTACTTAAAGGTTTTTCCCTTACTATCCAGGATTGTTGGAAGTAAGTGTTGTGATTTGAAGAGGATTGTTCTTCATTCACATTAGTGTTTGTTTGGTCTTAAAGGTGTTAAGAACCTTTGATCACCCTATAGGTTAGATAGTAAGCATAGGCTGTACAATCATTCTAACTATAGTGAAATCTCTTTCGTGTTGGAAAGGGGACTGGAGTACTCTCGGATTGTGAGGGGAACCAGGATATATCACCGTGTTCTTTACTTTTCCGCATTTATCGCTTTCATCACCATAATCAAGAAAAGATAAAGATATAATCAAAACCTTCAAACACTTAACCAAAAAATTACTACCAAGCATTCTCATAAAACCGAATAAATTTTTATAAGACCTAACTCACCCCCCCCCCTCTTAGGCACTCTGAGACTTACAATTGGCATCAGAGCAAGTTATAGGTAACTTGTTCCTAAAGATCCAGAATGGCTTCCGCAAATCATCAACCAGTCTTCAGAGATGGTGGTAGTAACAACAAGCCTCCTCTATTTTGTGGTGAATATTTTGACTTCTGGAAAATACGCATGAAGGCGCATTTAGAAGCACAAGGAGAGGAAGTATGGGATGCTGTTGAAAATGGTCCATTTATCCCGATATCAGTTATCAATGGCATTGGTTCTGTAAAGCCCAAAACTGCATGGGACGACGATGATAAAAAGAAAGTTCTCTATGACAAAAAGGCAATAAACTTTCTTCAAGGTGCACTCAGTATGGACGAATTTTTCCGTGTCTCGAACTGCAAGACAGCAAAAGAAATATGGGATACCCTGGTTCAAACTCATGAAGGAACGGCTGAAGTAAAAAGATCAAGGCTAAATACCTTGAGTCAAGAATATGAACTATTTCGAATGCAGCCCAGAGAATCCATTCTTGACTTACAAAAGAGATTTGTGCATTTGACAAATCACTTAAATGCTCTTGGTAAAACCTTGACAAATGATGAACTCAACTTGAAAATCCTTAGATCATTGACTAGGGAATGGCAACCAAAGGTAACGGCAATCTCGGAAAAGAAGAGTCTCTCCGCAATGACTTCCGCTACATTATTTGGCAAACTTCAAGAATATGAAACGGAACTCGGTAGACTTGAAAAACATGAAAATTTAGAGAAGAAATACAAAGGCATTGCCTTGAAAGTTGATTCAAAGGAAAGTCAAGATAAAGATGCATCGGAGGAAGATGAAAACTTCTTACTTCTTGTAAAAAGGTTAGGAAAATATTTTGGTCATAAGAATAATCTTCATAATGCTAACTTTGTTAAGAGGAAGAAATTTTATAATCATAAAGATAAAGAAGCCTCCACATCAACACAAGATGTCACATGTTATGAATGTAGAAAGCAAGGTCACATAAAGCCGGATTATCCAAAACTCTCCAAGAAAAATGGATTCAAAGGCAAAAAGGAGTTCAAGAACAAAAAGGCTTATGTTGCATGGGAAGATAATGAGATAAGTTCTTCATCCGATTCGGAAAGCGAGGAATGTGCAAATCTAGCATTAATGGCTTCACATCACTCTGACAATGAAGAAGAGGTTAGTAATGAATTTAATCTTTTTGATGATGATGTTCAAGATGCTATTGATGAACTCTTGAAAGAATGCAAAAGTTTATACAAAAAGGTGTCAAATCAAGAAAAAGAACTTTTAAGTTGTTTAGAAAAAATTGACACCATGACTAAAGATTTTGAACTTCAAAAACAGAATTTTATTAAAGAAAAAGAAAACTTTGCATGCTCCAAGTGTGAACCAAATGTCTTTCAAATTGTTCAATTGAAAAGAGTCATTGAACGATATGAAAAAGGAAAAATAGGATTGGAAGGATTACTAAGCCAACAACGTTATCCTAATGATAAAAGGGGTCTTGGTTATGTGAATTCTAAGAAACCAAGTAACAATCCCACTGTTTTTGTGAAGGCTAGTAATAGTTCCAATCCCAAGAAAGTAGAAAAGAAGCAAGTTGTTCATAATCATCAAAAGAAAAAGGCTAATGTATCGAAAAAGAAAACATTTCCTAAGAAGAAATCTTATCCTTCTAGATATAGAAGTAACTTTGAACCTACTTGTTTTTATTGTGGTATTAAAGGCCACACACCTAATGCTTGCTATGTTAGAAACTTTAGTATAGAAAGTGGGTATTATGTGTGGGTGAAAAAGGGAACTAACTATGAAGGACCCAAGGCAACTTGGGTACCTAATAAAGAATAATTTGTTTGTGTAGGTATGCTTGAAATCCACATCAAATGTTTGGTATCTTGATAGTGGATGTTCAAAGCATATGACAGGAGATGTACACCAATTTTCATATCTAGTACATAAAGCCAAAGGGTATGTCACCTATGGAGACAACACTAAAGGAAAGATTCTTGGCGTTGGAATAGTTGGCA
Source organism: Vicia faba (assembly GCA_948472305.1). Classification (NCBI taxonomy): domain Eukaryota; kingdom Viridiplantae; phylum Streptophyta; class Magnoliopsida; order Fabales; family Fabaceae; genus Vicia; species Vicia faba. The sequence continues at coordinate 1,270,364,440 of OX451737.1, forward strand.
CACCTCCATCCATTCAAATTGAGGATGTTCTCTATGTTGAAGGATTAAAACACAATCTTCTTAGCATAAGTCAACTTTGTGATAGAGGGTTCAAGATCAAATTCAACAAAGATGAATGTCTCATTATGGATGAGGAAACCAATGAGGTAAAACTCAAAGGTATAAGAACTAACAATATTTTTATGATTACTTTAGATGATTTGTCTCTGAAGGTACAATGTCTTATGGTAAACAACAATGACGCTTAGTTATGGCACAAGAGGATCGCTCACATTCACATGGAGCACTTGAACAAATTGGTTAAGCATGACTTAGTCATTGGTCTACCAATGATGAAGTTCATCAAGGACAAATTATGTAATGCATGCCAAAAGGGAAAACAGACCAAAACAACTTTCAAATCTAAGAATGTGGTGTCTACTACAAGACCACTACAATTGTTACACATGGATCTCTTTGGTCCATCAAGAACAAAAAGCTTCGGAGGTAATGTATACGCTTTAGTCATTATTGATGATTTTTCTAGATATTCTTGGACTTTGTTTCTTGTGCAGAAAAGTGATGCTTTCAAAGCCTTTAAGAAGTATGCTAAGCAAATCCAAAATGAAAAATCACTAAAGATTGTATCCATAAGAAGTGGTCATGGTGGAGAATTCCAAAATGCTCAATTTGAAGAATTTTGTGAAGAACATGGTATCTCTCATAATTTTTTAGCACCTAGAACTCCACAACAAAATGGAGTAGTTGAAAGAAAGAATAGGTTTCTAGTGGAACTTGCAAGAACAATGCTTAGTGATGCAAATCTTCCTAAATATTTTTGGGCGGATGCGGTTAGTACGACATGTTATGTTGGAAATCGAGTTATCATTAGACCTATAATAAAGAAGACTCCATATGAACTCTTCAAAGGAAGAAAGCCAAATATTGCTCACTTTCACATTTTTGGATGCAAGTGCTTTGTTCTTAATAATGACAAGGATAATCTCGGTAAGTTTGACGAGAAATTCGACGAAGGTATATTTCTTGGTTATTCGCTTTCTAGTAAATCATATAGAATTTATAATAAAATAACCTTTCTTCAAAATCCGAAGAGAACTTGGTATTTTGGATGAAGGTGATATCTAATGTTTCTCTTAAGATACACGTCTTAATTTTTATATGTATCTATTTCACTCTTTTTCCCCATCCTTTTTGATGTTAACAAAGGAGGAGATGAATATGCATGTGCGTTGTTTTGTTTCAAGAAATTGCAGGCCCAAATAAATATCAAACTCTCTCCAAAATTCAAAGAATCATGGACTTAGGGGGAGCATACAATTTAGGGGGAGCCTTGCATTTGCTCAACATGTTTGCTACATAAAACAACATGAACATTTCAAGAAATCATTTTCAAGACTTGGTTGTCATCATCAAAAAGGGGGAGAATGTAATTACAAGCTTCTCAAGTCATATTTAAAGCATGAGTTTTGATGAAGACAACATGGACATCAACTTTCAAAGGATGTGCAAAAAGCTTATCAACATCAAATAAAAGTCTTGAAGATTATTGAAGAATTATTGAAGAAATCATCAAATGTCAATATGGTATAAATAATTCTTAAAATCTTGAGTATAGATGTTCACAATATGCATTCATCAACATATACATATTCCATAACTTTAACATCAAGAAAAACTTTGTTTGAAATATCTTTCAAAATGTATTTTTGAAAATAAACCTTTAGGAACCGGTTCCTCCCTAACAGGGAACCGGGTTCCAGCATTTCTCAAAAAACATGTGCCTAGATTTTGTACCAGGAACCGGGTTGTACCAATAGGGGAACCGGTTCCTGCGTGAAAAATTTGAATTCCAACTTCTAACATTCACTAAGAACCTGGTTCTGTCAGTGTCGGAACCGGTTCCTAGCGAACCAATGCAGCTTTTACTTTGTTTTTTGAACATTTTTCAAGTGGTATCTTTTCATGAATGCATTGCAACTTTTCATATGAATTGGCATGAATGAAGAGGTTCTTACAACTTTATAAAATGCAGATTTTCTTATTTTCAAACAATGTTCAATACTTCAATTTTCAAATTAAAAAATATACTTCTTCATTAACAATTTTCTCATTTACTCACATTTGAATTTAAACTTTCATGTGTTCATAATTTTGTGAAACTTGCCATATACACTTTCATTATCATTACAAGTTTCATTCATACATTGTGAACATTTATATACATTGTCGAGAATTGTTTTTATCTTGAAGAAGAAGATCAATTGAAGATTGATAAATCTCTCCATATACTTCAAAATTAATCATTGTATTACTTAAAGGTTTTTCCCTTACTATCCAGGATTGTTGGAAGTAAGTGTTGTGATTTGAAGAGGATTGTTCTTCATTCACATTAGTGTTTGTTTGGTCTTAAAGGTGTTAAGAACCTTTGATCACCCTATAGGTTAGATAGTAAGCATAGGCTGTACAATCATTCTAACTATAGTGAAATCTCTTTCATGTTGGAAAGGGGACTGGAGTACTCTCGGATTGTGAGGGGAACCAGGATATATCACCGTGTTCTTTACTTTTCCGCATTTATCGCTTTCATCACCATAATCAAGAAAAGATAAAGATATAATCAAAACCTTCAAACACTTAACCAAAAAATTACTACCAAGCATTCTCATAAAACCGAATAAATTTTTATAAGACCTAATTCACCCCCCCCCCCTCTTAGGCACTCTGAGACTTACAAATCTCCCACATCACTACGGTATTTAACTATACTTCGTCTTACCGAAAGGCGTGGTTAGCAAAGACCAAGGTGATTGAAAACGTATATGAAAACTGGGAGGAGTCATACCAAGAAATTCCTTGCTACCTGAATGCACTTCGGACTTATTCTCCGGGTACTGTTTACATTCTGGAAACACTGACAGCGTACGCCCCAGATGGTAGTCAACTCAACAGAAATGGAATATTCAGTCGAGTGTTTTGGGCTTTTCAACCTTGCATCACAGGGTTTGCGTCATGCAAACCAATTATACAAATTGATGGAACTTGGTTGTATGGGAAATACAAAGGTACGCTACTGATGGCAGTTGCATAAGATGGAAACAACAACATTTCCCAATTGCCTTTGCCCTAGTCGAGGGAGAGACTGGTGGTGCTTGGAGCTTTCTTCTCAAGAATCTTCAAAAACACATGGCTCCTCAACCAGATCTCTGTTTAATCTCTGATAGACATGTATCCATTGAAAGTGCATACAACAATCCTGCAAATGGTTGGCATGACCCTCCTTCTACGCATGTCTATTGCATTAGACATATCGTTCAAAATTTCATGAGGGAGATCAAAGACAAAGCTCTTAGGAAAGCGGTTATGAATGCGGGATATGAATTGACATAACCTATGTTCAAATATTATCGCAACGAGATCCGTTTGTCAAAACCGGACGCCGTTAGGTGGATCAATAATATTCTGGTAGAAAAATGGACTAGGTCATACGACAATGGACAAAGATGGGGCCACATGACAACAAATCTAATTTAATCCATGAACGGGGTTTACAAAGGCATACGAAACCTCCCAGTAACTGCTTTGGTTAAATCAACATATTTTAGGATGGCTTCGTTATTTTCCAAAAGAGGTGAAATATGGAATGTTGTGTTGCAATCTGGAAAACTACGGAGTGAAAGCTGCATGAAGTACATTAAGGCAGAAAGTGCCAAAGTTAACACCCATCTGGTTATACGGTTTGACCGACACTATCACACCTTCATTGTCAAAGAGACAATCGACCACAACGAGGGCCTGCCAAGACAAGAGTATAGGGTTATACTACCTTCTCGTTGGTGCGATTGTGGCAAGTTTCAAGCCTTTCGTATGCCTTGCTCTCATGTCATTGTTGTGTGTGCCTATACTCATCAAGACGCGCTACAACTTCTGTCTCCCATTTACAAATTTGAAACCTTGCTCAACGTATACAATAACAGCTTCCCTTTGGTAGCAAAACCTGATTATTGGCCAAATGCGAAGGAATAAAAAGGGTCGTCCCAAAAGTAAGCGCATCACAACTGAAATGGAATCCCTTGACAAGCTGAAAAGAAAGTGTGGTTTATGTCGTCAGGTCGGACACAATCGCAAAAATTGTCTGAATCGGGCTACTGACTCAACCACATAAAAATTATATTACAAAACATCTTTACTTTTTTAAGTTGTAAACATTAGGGTTTTTCATTAACAGCATTTGTGTGATACATTGGGAGAACTGACTTGAGGGTTTTGCATTTTATCGCAAATGTTGCGGTTAGCAAGAGTCGCCACCGACTTTTCTTTTATCCAAAAGGAAAGGTGAAAAAGCACAGGAAAGACCTTTAAGATTGTTTCGTAAGTTCGGGGGGTAGATTATGAAAAGGGAAGGTATTAGAACCCTTTTCATCCATGGTTTTCTATGGGCTCTTAGTTACTCGCTAGATCACTTGCTTTTGTTGTTTGAAAATGTGTTTAGTGTGGTTTTGAAAGTATTTTGTAAAAGAGGCCATTTGTTTAGGCAATCTTTGTAATGATTCTCGTTCGTAAGAATGTACACAAAGATGTTTGTCTTTTTGAAAATGTTTTCAATGTTTGCAAGATGTTTTGAAATGTGTGTGTTTATTTTGAAAATAGCAAGGATAGTTGTTTGAAAATGGAGCAAGTAACTAGAAGCAATCTACCTACTCAAATGTCTTTCTGATGCATTTTCTATTCCTTTGACATTGTTGTCTTACCATTGATTTGGTAAGCAACCCTATCTTTGGATGTAAACGGGATGGACGTGAGTCATCGTATAACCATGATTAGCAATGTTGCAAAGTATATTTGGCATTTTTTTGAGGGACCAAGATCATTTTGTAAGGAAACTTTGAATAACGTCACCGAGGTACTATGATCTTATACTTGTTTGTTTTGCCAAGATACTTCGCATGCGTAATATGGCCATTTTTTGTATAACGCAACCAAGTGGAGAAACCCTAAGGATGCTTGTGTGCAAGTGTATTATTTTCATGCTTTGTTTGTCTTGTGTTAAGGTTTTCTATTTGCTTTGTTTTGATCTTGTCATTCAAACCCTAATTACTAGCATGGTATATAAAAGCGGTAAATTGCGTAATTTAAATATCACTACGCTATTACAACATTTTATTGGGGGGGGGGGGGGGGGGGGAATATAAATTTGAATGGGGATTTGCAATAATGTAAATCTAATTAAGCTATTACAACCAAATCGAATTTGTACAAATATTTGAATAAATAAGATACAATATAATTAAATGTGCAATGGTATGTATATGCAAGAAAAAAAAGATTTTTGTTTTTTTTTATATGAAGAGGAATTTTAACCTAATCCTAAAAATATTAAAAGAAATTATTTCCTAAAAAAAGAAGTTACCCTAATTTTCTAATTTAAAAGAAAATGAAGTTCTTTAACCATGATTCTTTGTATTTTTTGTGTTAAAAATAATAAATAATATTATATAAAAATATTTAATTCTTTATATGTCAAAAATAAATATTTTACAAGTATGAAATGAAAAGGAATAAAATAATTAACCTAATTCTATTTTTTTATATTTACAAGTTTATTTAAGAAAAAATAGTTAGTATATAATAAAATAAAATATATTTTTTATGTTAAAATAAAATAAAATAAAAATGCAATATTATCATATTTATACTTTTTATGATTCTTATGTGTTAAAGAAAATATTTTAATAAAGCAAATATAAAAAATAAAATGAATAAATAAAATATATGAAAATGGTTGGGCCAGGGGGGTATCCTGAGAAATCAAGTGGTGTTATGTTAGAAAAAATGCTAGGCCCAACGTTGAAGCCCAATCCTGCAAAACAGCAAAAAAATAAAAATGGAAAAGTATGAAGAAAAAAAGGTAGCGCCAAGGTTCGAACCCATGACCTGGGGATTGCCAGCGCGCTACCTTGCCACTAGGGTGGCTGTACATCCGTTAGTTTAAATGAAATAAAATATACATAACACAAAACCATTCTTAGCCCTGTACTTCATCTTCTTCCTCAAGCTAGCTGGACCTCCTGTAACTCTTTCATCTCTCAACAAAAATGGAAATTGATAACATAAATGTTATAGCATTTTGTCTCACGATTCTAACCATGTGCATAACTAAAACTATAAGTCCAAGATTAAAGAGAATTTTAATGGACCTAATTCTTGACCTAATTTTTCCAGGAACTTCAAGTTCAAAATTCTCTCAACTCAGGCAAAATAAATGCAAGTTATGGATATGTACAACTTTGTAGCAATGATGTCTACATAGTTTATTCACAAATTGTGGCCAATGGATGCCTGTATGAAGAGATAGAAGTTGAGATTCTTACCTCTTTCAACTGAGATCGTGAATGGAGTTTGAGTGAGATTTAGGAAGGCCTGAAGGTTGTTTTAGCTTGCTTGAACTTCCCTGAGTGTGTTCCAACCCTTACCTTGCTTTGGAAGTGTCTGAAACTCTCTATCCAAGTCAACCTGCAAGCTTGGAAAACAAAAATGGCAGATGAAGGAGAAGGAGTTACAGTGCAGGGATGAAGGTCTGGATCACTTAGATATGAGGTAGGTAAAGTGTGTGAATGGTTAAAACTTGAAACACACGAGCAAATTGATAGATTGCTATGCTTGGACACCAACTGTAAGTTTTGACAGTTTTTTGGTGATATGGAGTGTTTGAGTGTTTCAGGCATTTTTCAATCGTGTTCTCAACTGTAATATGTTTGTGTATTAGTATGGAGAAAGTTCCAAGTCAGTTTCACAACAGATCTTTGAGTTGTAGGCTTTTTGCATACTTTCTTGCTTTTGAAGCAAAGTGAAGGGACAAGTCTTTACATGCTTGTATTGGCATGATTGGGGTTGGTATGAGAACTATATAAGTTGCCTTAGGTCTGGAGTACTTATGTGTGCAGAGAAGACAGGTCCAATGCTCAAGAATTGGAAAGTTGCAAAAGTGAACCTTTTCCAAAATGGCAATGGCAACTTTGTGTCATTTATGGAATTACAACTAGGACAAAGACTCTTGGGCTTGGATTAATGCTTTGTCAACTGAGTAATCATTAATTTATGAAGTGAGAAACAATTTTGGGACATGTAAAGCATGGATTAGGCAGCATAGGTACTGATTTGAGTTTTGTTCTTCATGAAATGGCTTGAATTCAAAGTGAGAAATTGCCAACTTCAACTCTTCGATTCTCCCTACTAAAAAATGATCTCAAGGAGTTCTTGGACATTTTGGAAATCTTGAAATGTTCTCTATAACTCATATTTGAACTGAATTCCAAGATTCCTCTTGGAACTAGGTGAAAAATTGCTATGAAGTTGGGTCAAAAACCTGCCTAACTTAGGGCAAAATTTCACTAAGTTATTTTAGTTCATGGGCATGTATTCACAAAATTATATCTTGAGATCCAAGCATATTTAAGGTAAAATGTGTGAATAAAAGTTTTAGATTTCATGGATATCTACAACTTTCATGTTTGAAATTTCCTTTGAATCATCTTGTATCATCGTGAAAAAATGGCTTAAAGTTGAGAAAAAATAAGAAATTTTCTATACTTAGAAAAATTTCTAAGTTAAGAAAATTTTAAAATTTTAAAACCAAATCTTCAATCCTTGAATCCTTGATGAACAAGTTTCACATTTTGATATGTTTTGATGAACTATGATCCTTCGAACTTGATTTTTACCAAAAAGTTAAAGTTTGACTTTTCAGTATATTGTTGACTTTTGATCAGTTGACTGCAAATTTCATCTGTCTATCCAATGGATTTGCAATGTTTTGAGTCATGTAATTAGGTCAAGATGATATAAATAAAACCTTTGAAATCATGCTTCAAACCAATTTGTCATTTATTAGGTCAAAAATCAGAAATTGCCTTTTCTCAGTCAAAACCCTAATTTTGACCATTTTGCCCTTTTGAGGATTTGGTCAAATTTCTTGAGGAATTATGGTCCAAACTTGATCAAATGATACATATGAGTCTAAAATGTTTATGAGGATCAAAAATTATGAAGTTTGACTGTAAATTGGCCATGGTTGACTTTTTCCTCAATACAACTGATTTTTAGGTCAACTGTCCAATTGACTAATCAAAAATGTGGTTCAAGGTTTGAAACTTGTCATGAGTAATATTAGGGGTCCATAATGATGTTTAAAAGTCATATGAATCATTGATAGTCCAAAAATCCTTGTGTAATCTCAAACCCTAATTTTGGGTCATCGGTGTAAGATGAGATGTCTTGAGCTGATAAAACCCTAATGCAGTCTTGAGTTTAAGAGATATTGTGAGGAAAATATTGATAAATGAGAGGGAAAATTTTGGGGTACAACATCTGCCCCTGTTCAATCTTCTTAAACCTGAAGAGTTAGATTGGCGAGTTTTTCCATTCGTGACTCGAAAGTGAAAGATGATTGGACACTAGAGTGCCCATAAATTTGCACTCGAAGATGTGTAGTTGAGGGAATGGGCTTAAAAGATGCCATTTGGAGAAGTGATAGAATCTTGTTGGAGATGGGCTTGTTATATGCCATCCAAGAATGTTTGTTTAATTGTAAGTTGTAAGCTGAAAGAATGAGTATCATAACGGAGTCTGTGTCTGGGGCGTGTCTGAACTGTATCTGAAAGTTGATTTTGACTAAGTATCAGAATGGTATCCGTGTCTGGCGCGTATCTGAACTGTATCAAAAGGTTGAATCTGAATGAGTATCAGAATGGCATCCGTGTCTGGAGTGTATCTGAACTATATCAAAAGGTTGAATCTGAATGAGTATCAGAATGGCATCCGTGTCTGGAGCGTATCTGTACTATATCTGAACATGAAATTTAAATGAGTATCAGAATGGCATCCATGTTTGGAGCGTATTTATACTGTATCTGAACTTGAAATCTGAATGAGTATCAGAATGGCATCCGTGTTTGGAGCGTATCTGTACTGTATCTGAACTTGAAATCTAAATGAGTATCAGAATGGCATCCATGTCTGGAGCGTATCTGAACTGTATCTGATTGCATATTGTTAATGGTAGTTGTTTAATCTTATCCTTAAAAGGGTAAAATGTTAGCTGAAACACAAAGTTATGTTGCATGAAATGTATGATGCAATGTATTCGCTTCATCAATGTTTATGATATGTGGATGCAATGTATGCGCATGTAAGCTGATTTATTGTATTGTTGTATGATTGAGGAAAATAAATCCTTGAGTGTTGCTGAGGCTATGTTGAATTTTTAATGTCTTGAAGTTGAAGTACTGAGGAACTCTTGTTGAGAGAAGTAAATTCTGTTATGAGGGCAATGCCATGTACTGCTTGTAAGATTTTCTTGGGGAACCCTGAGAAATTTGACGATTTCTACCAGGGATTAATAATTTGAAAATTGTTCCGTTGGGGATTTAAATGACGTACTGTGGGGATTACTTATGGAATAGCCTAGAGACGTTTTCATGTCCTTCCAACCTATCAGTACTTAGCTTTCTCATCTTGTTTATTTGTAAACAGTAATTATGTTCAAATGCATATGTTCATCAATGAATTATTGGATGTTTTTGCAAACAAAACACAAGAGTAAAGAAAAAAGACAAATAGTTTTTTGCACTTTCAAAGGGGTTTCTTTGTATTGATTTTGAATAAGTATTTTGTACAAAGGAGGCAATCATTCTAGTAAGAGAATGGTGCCATAAAACAAGAAAAATTTATACAAAGAAAGATAGCTATGTGTAATAATCCCAACGGGTTCCCATTCTGCTCTAGCCTTCATATCTCCAAGTATCTTGTCTATTTGCCTTGTCCGAAGATGATTGAATTGATCAGAACTTCTGAGTTTATCAGTGGAAGTCAAAGGTTGTCCGTAAAGTGATCCGACGGGACATAGTCATATGCTGCAATTCCCTAACTTTTTCCTGGACCGCCCTTTCGGGTTTTCAGCCCACCGGGAAACCCTTTTTTGCCCAAGTCACCCTTTCGGGTTTTCAACTTGCCGGGTGTACAGATTTTTTTATTTTATCCATAATTTTTGCCCGAACCTTTTTGGTTCGCCGGGATGCCCTTTTTTGCCTAGGTGTGTCAACCTAGCGGGTCTCTTATGCGTAGTATCTTTTGACTATGTTCGTGTTCGCAGGGTGTGGCAGGTCGTCGTCGTCCATGGTGGTCAAGATCATTGCCCCACCGGAGAATATGTTCTTGATTACAAATGGTCCTTCATAGGTAGGAGTCTATTTGCCCCTGGGATCACTTTGTGGCAAGATGATACGTTTGATCACTAGATCCCCAACTTGATATACTTGGCGTCTGACTTTCTTGTTGAAAGCCTTGATCATCCGTTTTTGATACATTTGACCATGGCAAACAGCAGTAAGTCTCTTTTCATCAATTAAGTTCAGTTGATCGAGTCGAGTCTGGATCCAATCATCTTCACTCAAACCTGCATCCTTCATAATCCTCAGAGATGGGATCTGAACCTTAATAGGAAAAACAGCTTCCATGCCATATACCAAAGAATATGGTGTTGCCCCAGTTGATGTGTGAGTCGTGGTACGATACCCGTGGAGAGCGAATGGTAACATTTCATACCAATCTTTGTACGTGACTGCCATCTTTTGTATGATCTTTTTAATGTTTTTATTTGCAGCTTCGAAAGCACCATTCATCTTTGGCCGGTAGGGAGAAGAATTGTGATGTTGAATTTTGAATTGCTCGCACAAGGCGATGATCATAGTGTTGTTAAGATTCATACGGTTGTCAGTGATAATCCTTTTTGGGATACCGTACCAGTAAATAAGGTTTTGCTTGATGAAGCAGGCAACGACATTCTTGGTAACAGAAGCGAAGGAAGCTGCTTCAACCCACTTGGTAAAGTAATCAATGGCCACTAGGATGAAACGGTGTCCATTGGAGGTTGTTGGCTTGATCTCTCCGATCATATCAATTCCCCACATAGCAAAGGGCCAAGGAGCCGTCAAGATATTTAGAGGAACCGGAGGAACATGCACCTTGTCAGCATAAATTTGACACTTATGACAGGTCCGAGAGTGTTGATAGCAATCTGCTTCCATGGTTGACCAATAATAGTCTGCCCGTAGGATTTTCTTCGCCATCGTATACCCACTTGAGTGAGTGCTAAAAGTACCTTTATGTAATTCAGCCATGATCTTTTCAGCTTCAACCTTATCCATGCACCGAAGCAAAATGGAGTCATGATTACACTTGTACAGGATGCCATTACTAAGGAAGAACTTAGCAGAGAATCTCCTTAAGAACTTCTTATCATTGATTGAAGCTCCTTCTGGATATTCTTGAGCCTCGAGATACCTCTTGACTTCATAAAACCAAGGTAGGTCCACTACTTCTTCAGTATTAATCTCGTGACAGTGTGATGGTTCATCCATTCGTTCGATGGTAATCTGCGGAGCCTCATTATCCCAATTAAGTTTGAAAATAGATGACATTGTGGCTAGAGCGTCTGCTAGCTGATTTTCTTCTCGCGGGAAATGCTCGAAGGTAATCTTCTCAAAATGTGGTAGTAATGTCAAAACATGTTCTTTGTAAGGGATAAGGTTTGGGTGCTTAGTGTCCCATTCCCCTTTGATCTGACTGATGACCAAAGCTAAATCTCCAAATACGTCTAAGGATTTGATTCCCAAGTCTATGGCGGCTCTAAGACCAAAGGTGCACGCTTCATATTCTGCCATGTTGTTTATACAATTGAAGCAAAGTCTGGCAGTGAAGGGAGTATGACACCCTTTCGGAGATATGAGTACAGTGATGATACCATTACCAAGTGCATTAGATGCCCCATCAAAGAACAGGGTCCATCGAGATCCTTGTTCAGGTCCATCATATGGTCTGATTTCTTCACAGTTGTCTAATGTCATGATGTCTTCATCCAGGAATTCAAACTTCATGGATTGATAATCTTCTACAGCTTGATGAGCAAGATGATCAGCTAGCACACTGCCCTTTATAGCGTTTTGGGTAGTATATTGTATGTCATATTCTGTTAGGATCATCTGCCATCTGGCTATCTTCCCAGAAAGAGCAGGCATCTCGAAGATGTACTTTATCGGATCCATCTTAGATATCAACAAGGTAGTATGAGTCAGCATATACTGTCTTAGCCGACGAGCAGCCCATGCCAGAGTGCAACAAGTTTTCTCGAGCAGTGCATATTTGGTTTCACAGTCGGTAAAGTTTTTTCTCAGGTAGTAAATAGCGTGCTCTTTTCGGCCAGACTCGTCATGTTGCCCCAATACACACCCCCATTGAGTTCTCTAAAACGGTCAGATACATGATCAGTGGTCTTCTCTCGATTGGTGGCATCAAAACAGGAGGCTCTTGTAAGTATTCTTTGATTTTGTCGAAAGCAATTTGGCATTCATCACTCCATTTAACTACTTGATATTTCTTCAATAGTTTGAAGATTGGCTCACAAGTAGCTGTTAGGTGAGAAATGAATTTGGCAATATAGTTCAGGCGCCCCAATAATCCTCTGACTTCCTTCTCAGTACGAGGAGCAGGCATTTCTTGTATTGCTTTAATCTTGGCAGGATCAACCTTAATGCCTTTGTTACTGACGAAAAAACCTAAAAGTTTACCGGATCGTACTCCGAACGTGCACTTGTTTGGATTCAACCTTAGCCTGTATTTCTTTAGCCTCTCAAACAACTTTTGCAAGTGATCAAGGTGCTCTTCCTCCATTTGTGATCGGGCTATCATATCGTCTACGTAGACCCCTATTTCATGATCTATCATGTCATGAAACAAAGCTACCATGGCACACTGATAGGTTCCCCCAGCATTCTTCAGTCCGAATGGCATCACTTTATAGCAGAATATGCCCCACTGTGTGACAAATGTAGTTTTCTCCATGTCCTCAGGTTCCATTTTGATTTGGTTGTAACCTGAGAATCTGTCCATGAAGGGAAACACTTTGTGTTGGGCCGTATTGTCAACCAGGATATCTATGTGGGGGAGTGGAAAATCATCTTTAGGGCTGGCCCTATTCAAATATCTATAGTCCACGCACATTCGTACTTTGCCGTCCTTTTTAGGCACGGGAACAATGTTGGTAGCCCATTGGGGATAGGAAGTGACAGCCAAGAATCCAGCATTGAATTGTTTCATGACTTCTGCTTTGATCTTCTCTGACATATCAGGTCTCATGCGGCGGATTTTTTATTTTACTGGTGGACAGTCTTCTCTTGTTGGCAGACAATGTACCACGATGTCTGTATCAAGTCCTGGAATGTCTTCATATGACCAAGAAAAGTGTTGTACCCCAAAATTTGCCCTCTCATATTTCTCAAAACATGGCAAGAAAAATCCCCAAGTGGGTCAAGATTGTTCAAGATTTGGACAGTCAAGCTATCTCCTAAGGCAGTCAATCCCAAATTAGGGTCTTGTGTTGCATCAAGGTCCTTGCATCCAAATGACCTCAAGTGCACCACAATGTCCTAATATGTTCTCAAGATCATCCATGTCAAGTTTCAAGCCTTGTAGAGGAAGTTTGGTCAGTCAATTGCTCAAGAGGTCCAAAAATCGATTGTGCTAGGGCAAAAGTCAACTGTGAACCAAATACAGTCAAACTTCAAGATTTTTTGTCAACATTCTCATTTTGAAGGATATTTCATCATTTTATCAAAGTTTGATCATGATTCAACAAGGATTGCTCAAAATTCATCAAGACTCAAAAGTTGCTAATTAGGGTTTTGCAGGAAAAGTCAACTCAACTTTGAACAAGCATAACTTTCTCATACTTTATGAGAAATGACCCATCCAAAGCTCATTTTGAATAGGATGTAATTTCCTACAATCAATTTTCATACCCCAAGATCAATAAAGTCACTCACAAGAAGTTACAAATTTGGACATTATAGGTCATTTTTGAAAGTCAACAAAAACACCTTTTTTGCCAAAGCTTATAACTTGAGCATGGAATATCAAAATGAGATGAGACCAAAAGAGTTGGTTATAGAACATCTCAAGCTTTCTAAAAAGTCCAAGAACACCTCCAAAAGTCCAAAATTGAAGAAGTTATGCATTGTTGAAGTTGGGCATTTTTCCAAAATTGCCAAAAGTCAACTATCCCCAAAACTTCAAATTTTGTCAAATGGGCCCATTCTTTTCCACTTGATTGGATCTTGTCACACTACACACGTGTCCTAGTTTCATCCTTATGTCCATTTATCAATTTTTCTATTTTATTGGATTTTTTATTGAATTAATTCATTTTAAATTAATTCAAATCAAATAAAATCCCAAAACTTGATTACATGGGATCTTTTTCTATTTTTAGGACCTAATCATCATCAATGACATGATCAAATTCGTATCTCACCATATCATGAACAAAAAGATGGATTTTGGACAAAATAAGAAAGTTATCATTGGAGGATCAAATCAAATCCTAAAACATCAATGGGCAAAGATTCAAGACCCAATTGTTGACCTAATCCAATGATGCATACATATACAAGTGAAAGGCACACAGATTAGAGGCTAGAGGCTGCAAGAACACCAAAAGCAAGCTTGGAAAAATTGGGAAAAAAGCTTGAAACTGAAATCGTGCATAGAGGCCAATTCAGGGACAAATCTCAACACCACTCTATTGCTGGGCAATCACTGAGTCAGAAGCAATCAAAAGCACGCTCTCATACCCTCTCAATCGCGCTATAAGTCTCTCAAAAAACCGCCCTGTACTCGAAATCGTATCCTCATGTTCTTGTATCTTTTTGACAAATTATTGGTATATTCATGCTTATCGTTCAATTTAGAAGCATTCTACATTATTTGATTGCATTCATATGACCTGTAGCACCATAGCCGAATCTAGGGTTCTTGGTTTGTGTTTTTGGGCATTTCTTGTACAGGTGAAATCAAGACCCAAGAGGGACATAGACGTGCTCAGGAGGCCTAGACGAGCACAACCATGTGCTTGGTATCAATTTCTATGGCCTAGAAAGGATTTTTGGAATGACATGCGAATTTAGCTGTGGATGTAAATCTGCAGGTAAATATCCAGGCTGAACGAAGAAGATGAAGACGTGCCCCCTCCCATTCGTCCATTCAAACTTGGCGCGTGTTTTTTTTTATTTTCTGGCATAGTGATGCATTTTCATATATTATATTTAGTTTGTATTTAATTAACAAATGAAGCGTGATGGTTGAGTGGCAAGGGCGTTAGTGCAAGATCCAACAGGACCTGGGTTCGAATCCCAGGTCCCCCCATGCATTTGTATTTTTTCTCTTCAGAAATTCCAGTATAACTCCAAGCATGTGATGTACCATGGTCTTCAAATCTCAAAGCGCCAGATGGCCCCCAGGCCAGATCTGGTGGTCCAGAGGGGATGCCCACCATACTCCAAAGTCAATGTGCACATGTGGGATTAGGAAAATTCAAACACAGGCCTGCATATTTGGGCCATCAAATTGCTAATCTCACCTCCTTTCAGGCCCAAAACCCCCTTAAGTATTTCTATTTCTTTCTTTTTTTCATTTATTTATTTGTTTGATTAATTATTTTTATTATTTAACTAACCAATTAAACTTTTTTTTCTTAATAAAATTAAAAACCAAAAAAACATTTTCATTATTAAAATTAATTCCCAGCATTTTATTTTTGTTAAATAAATTAATTTAATAAATTTAGTTTAATTAGGAAATAACCTTAATATCTTTTGCAAATAATTAAAATTAATTTAGATAATTAGATTTTACTAACATTGATTAACTTATTTTTATTTCTTTAAAATATCAAAAATCCAAAAATATTATTTTCATTAATTAATTAATTAGTGTATTAATTTATTTATTAACCTAGATTAATTTCTTTTTTTTTAATTCAAAAATAACCAAAAAATGCTTTCTTTCAAAAGAAAAGGGTCAAAACCCTAAAAACTCGCATTCGATTTAATTTCCTGCACGCGTGCCATTTTTATTCATTATTGTATCTGTTTCCCGGAATGTAATAGCTTAATAGGAATTTAAACATTTTTACCGCTTTATTTATTTTCCGCATTTTAATTTCAAGGGTTGTTTTTTGCGATGTAAATACCCGACGCCTTGTAATAGTTAGTTTAATTTCCGCAATTTAATTTCCGCAACTTATAAACTGTTAGATGTTTGATAATAGGGAATGCATGACAAGATCGAATGTTTGAACCTAAAATCAACATAGATAACCACTAACATGTACAAAAATAAAAATAAACTGAAAACAACACACTCGCACATGCGCACTCTTAGGGTACACCTCACTTGGTTGCCTTCGAACGTGGTCATTGAGTATAGGAAGTTTTAGAGGTCACCCTCTTATCCAAAGATCATAGTTGCCTCGGAAAAATGATCTAGGACATTAGGGTTACCGCTAAGGCGTCCTAACATTGCTTTAGTGACCGCACGTCCCTTAATCGAATTGACCCTTAAACTCCAACGACGATGCTACCTACTCATTCATAGTGGGATAGCATTGTCTAAAGGATATTAGCACAGATTGATTCCTTTTTCGAGTAGGTAGATGGTTCTTAAGTACTTGCTCTCTCCAAAACAAAATAAATTTTTTTGCACTTACACCTTTCAAACAAAAAACTCTTTTCAAACCCGCAAATACAAAGAAAAGAAAAATTTTGAAAACACTTTGAGCAAGTACCTAAGAGCCCGTGGATAACCACGGATAGAAAGGATGCTAACACCTTCCCTTTCTATAATCTACCCCCCGGACCCGAGAAACATCTCGAAAAAGGAATTTTTCTGTGCTTTTTTCCTTTCCTTGTTGGATAAAATAAAAGACGGTGGCGACTCTTGCTTACCGCGACATTTTGCAAAAACAAACGCAAAATGCAAACCAGCATTCCAAAACAGTCAGTTCTCTCCCACCGTATCACAGAACTGGCGACTCTGCTGGGGAAGCTTAATAAGTGGGGTGTACCTTAGGATTAGATCATTGTGTTTTCAATTGTTTGCTTTGTATGATTTATATTTGTGGGCTTGTATCGGAGTTACTATAGATCCTAACCCGGATCTGGGGGATACCCTTTAGGTAAGTAGCAATAAACTGTGAGGGAACTGTACGGCAAAGACCGATACGGTTGAAGCAGTAGCTACATTGGTGTGGCACTTTAGTCTGTACCGATATCCCTTGTGTTGGAACGAGGAGAATATGGGTCTTCTAAGGGGTCATTAAGCACCAACTGACCTTAGAACCTTTAAATCGACCAACTTGGCCATAGAACAGTAGCAGTATGCTACACTCATTGAGACTAAACTCTCGCGATGATTCTGGCCGCAAGAAAAGGTTGCTAAACTGGAATTATGACCGATTGAGGGTAGTCAGTGATATTGAGATCCTCTAGAACCCGGTTACTATTTTTAGGACAGGTTTGAACCAACTGAACTGAAAGAGGGTAGTACCTAAGCTCCTTGCCAGCCTGAAATCTAAGGGCTCTCTGTGTGACTTGTGTGCCTTTACCATGTTTGCTATTTGTGGATACTTGTGATGTGCTTTCTATCATGACATCATGACATCATAACATTGCATACATCTTGCATTAGACTAACCTATTTCAAAAACAGGAGGGATTCATCTTTGTTCTGTTTTATAGGTCATGATGCCCATGCGTAGGAATACCATTCGGATTAACTTTGTCCAGGTTCCCACTTTGCTTAAAGAGTTAGTTGCAAAGATGCCTGATACTACCTCCTTCATCAGAAGACATGGGTATCTTCTCAGTTTGGTCACCTCCAAATTGGACGAGCAGATGATGAGTGTTTTGGTCAAGTTCTATGATCCGCTGTACCATTGCTTTACTTTTCAGGACTATCATCTGGTTCCCACCTTAGAAGAGTTCTCTGAGCTGCTCGGTATCTCTATTCTGGAGCAGACCCCGTTTACTGGTTGGGAGAATATCCTTAGGCCAGAAGAGATTACTTCAGCCCTTCATATGACAAAGGATGAGGTAATGGCTAATTGGGAGACTAGAAGTGGAGCAAAGGGATTTCTGACTAAGTTTTTGGTTGGTAAGGCTAATTATTTCTGGGATGGTTTAGACTTCAAGTCATTCGAAGATATTCTGGCTCTTCTGATATATGGCTTGGTATTGTTTCCGAACTCTGACTCATTCGTTGATGTGAATGCGGTGAAAATCTTCATCTCTCGTAATCCTGTACCCACTCTCTTGGGTGACATCCTTCATCAACTTTATGCCCGTACTGCATGAAAGCGGGGAACCTTGATGTGTTGTGCTCCATTATTGGCAAGGTGGTTTATTTCTCACCTTCCCAAGTCAGTGCTGAAGAACAAAGAAGGCATGGGTTGGGCCTATAGGGTTATGTCTCTCTCGCATAATGACATCATCTGGACTATTAAGGGTATGGACGAGGTGGCTATTATTGATCGATGTGGGGAGTACCCTAATGTTCCACTGATAGGAACCAATGGGGGAATTTATTACAATCCATGCTTGGCCTTACGTCAATTTGGGCGAGCCAGAAGAGAAGGACCTCATGAGATGCTAATGCCTAGTATCATCTTTGATTTCCAAGGGGGTAGAGACAAGCAACGCCGCAGATTCATAAGGGCTTGGGATAGAGTTCACTGATCTGATCCACATGAGTTGGGTCCAAAGACTTCACTTCCGATGGAGCCATATCTCAGATGGGTTCGTATCCGTGCCCAAAAGCTGGGTATACCTTATGAAGCCGTCCTGCCTATAATTGTTGAAGTTGCCAATGAAGAAGGGGTTATTCCGACCATCCTCCATCCTCGTATGCCCACTGGTATTGAAGCACTAAAAAGGTCTTGGATGAAGCTGAGAGAGGAACGGGATTCTTACCGAGAAAAGTATAACGAGAAAGAGCAGAAGATCCAGAAGTTGACTAGGCAGCAAGAGAACGAGCGGATTATCAATGACTATGTCCGCACCGACAAGAAGCGACCATGGGAGCACTGATTGGCCTTTGATTATTTCCTTTCCAGTTTTTATTTACTTTTCAGTATTTCCTTTCTTGTAACGCCTTAAGGGCATTAGTTGAACAATTTGAATTTCAAAGTTTATCTAATAAAGTGTGTTTCCTTTCTGGTTTACAAATTTGAATCTCTCGATTGTCTTTGAAATCATGTCATACGCATTTCATCCCATGCACTTCATAACAGGTACCATTACAGGTCTCTTATCTTCTTCGCTGTTTATTTCAGCGCTCATCATGTCTGCTGAACCATTAACTAAGCAAGAAATCAAGGCCCTACAGACCCAGAATGCCCAATTCCAAGAGCTGTTCATGAATCTAGCTAAGGGTCAGCAAGATCTGAAGACCCTGATTCTGAAAGAGAAGAAGAAGAAGAAGAAGAGGACAGTCATGTTTAACACAGGTCACAGGTTTGGAAACAAGCTACGGGATGAAGTTGATCTGACTACCTCATCTGGAGGGAAAGATAGTCAGGAAGAAAGGAGGGCTCCTAGCCCTGTGGTCTCAGACAATGAGACAGACTTCAACGAAGACCAGTATCCTCCGGCCGAGGATAGATACAAACAACTGGAAGACAGGTTGAGTGCGACGGAAGTTCAGAAAGTGCCTGGTCTGGACTTTGGTGATCTGGGTCTATCATCTGGGGTGGTGATTCCCCATAAATTCAAAGCACCAGCCTTTTCTAAGTATGACGGAGTTTCTTATCTGAAGCTACACCTCCGGTCATATGTAAGGAAGATTCAGTCGTACACCGCTGATAAGAACTTATGGATCCACTTCTTTCAAGACAATCTCTCAGGGACTCAGCTTGAGTGGTTTTACCAGTTGGACGGAGCCAGTATCCGCAGTTGGGAGGATTTGGCTACTGCTTTCTACAGGCAGTGTCAATACAATTCCGACCTCGCTCCTACGTGTACCCAACTCCAGGGTATGTCAATGGGAACGGGCGAAGGTTTCAAAGATTATGCTCAGAAGTGGAGGGACCTCGCTGGAAGAGTACAACCACCCTTGGCTGACCGGGAGCTCGTGGATATGTTTCTGGGGACCTTGTCTGGTCCATTTTTCAACCATCTGATTGGAAGCTCTCCGTCTGGGTTTACAGAGCTGATAATGACCGGTGAAAGGATTGAGGCTGGTATTAAGGCTGGAAAGATATAGAAGGGTGCTTCATCAAGCACCGAGAAGAAGCCTTTTAAGAAAGAGTCAAGTGTTGTCTACAGTTCGAAAAGCCAGAATAGACCTGAGCGCCGCCAAGCTGTTAATGCGGTTGTTATTTCAAGACCTGCTGGTACTCCTCAGCACAACAATCAACAAAAGGACGAGAAACCGCGGAGGCAATTCACCCGTCTCAACATGACTTTATCTCAAATTCCGCCACAGTTGCTGAAAACCAATCTAGTGATTCCAAGGGAGGCCCCGAAGAATCCAAATACAACATCACCAAAGTATAACCCTAATGCCCGTTGTGCTTTTCACTCTGATAGCCCGGGGCATAATACAAATGATTGTTGGTCTTTGAAGAATAAGATACAGGACTTAATTGATGCTAGGGAGATTGAGTTCGAGGCGCCCGAAAGACCTAATGTTGTGACTGCTCCTATGCCCAAGCATGGAGTAAATGCTATAGATGAAGACTCGTTTGTGGTTTCTGTGGATGACATTGTTACCCCTTTGATGACTGTAAAGAAGAACCTTTTGCTAGCCGGTTTATTTATGGGTTGTGACGAAGGTTGCTGTATGTGTTCTGCCCTACCAACTGGTTGTCCACTTTTGAAATCAGGTGTCCAACGCCTGATGGATAGTAAAGAAATTATGTTTGAGAAGACTGTTGTTCCGTTAGTCCATACTGAAGAAGTTGCCATTATCACCATCTTCGACAATTCTTCCAAGGATTCCTCGAGAAAGCCTATTATAATTACATCTGCTCCAAGAATCGCACCATTGATCATCACTGTTCCGGGGCCTATCCCCTACACCTCTGATAAAGCTGTCCCTTGGCATTACAGGGCCGATGTTTATTTTCATGGAGTTAAACAAGAGTTGGATGCTGATATTAACGTCAGTAATATTGTTGGACCTGCTAAAGTCACCCGCAACGGAAGACTTTTCTCACCTGATATCTCTCCACCAACTGCCCGAAAACTTGTTGTTATTACACCTGCCAGTGTACCTGCTACTATTCATGTTCAAGTTCCTATTCTTACCCCTGTCGCCGAGTCATCTGACGCTCGGGGCAAAGGGACCACTGATGAGCCTGCCCAGACAGAGGCACCAAAGACGATTACTGTTGAAGCTTCTAGACAAGAGATGGAAGAGATTCTGAAAATCATCAAAAAGAGCAACTACAACATAGTCGAGCAGCTGGGGCAAACCCCGTCCAAGATCTCTATGTTGTCACTGTTGCTATGTTCGGAGGCCCATGCCAAGGCTCTGATTACATTTCTGAAGACTGCACACGTACCACAGGAGACATTAGATGATCAGTTTACAGATTGCGTGGCCAATCTGACTGCTGATAATGGGTTGGGTTTCTCTGATGCCGACTTGACTGCTAAGGGGAAGAATCAGAACGATGCCCTGCATGTCTCCATTGAATGCAGGGGCACTACTCTTGCTCATGTATTGGTGGATATTGGTTCCTCATTGAATGTGTTACCTGAGAAAGCTCTAGACCGGTTGGACTGTGAAGGGTTGGAGTTGAAACCAAGCAACATTATCTTCAGGGCCTTTGATGGGTCTAAGAGAATGGTTCTTGGAGAAGTTGATATTCCGATTATGGTTAGTTCTCAGGTTTTCAACTCTATGTTCTATGTGATGGACATTCAGCCATCTTATTCTTGTTTGTTGGGTCGTCCATGGATCCACAAGGCTGGGGAAGTAACCTCAACGCTCCACCAGAAGCTGAAGTACCCGGTCAAAGGGAAGATTGTGACAGTACAAGGAGAGGATGAGTACATGGTGATCCACCTCAACTCTTTCCGATATGTAGAGATGGTTGGGGAGTTCATTGAGACCCCATTTCATCATTTTGAAGAGGTTCCCCAAACGCTGGCGTCAGCTGAGACTGTTGTTGAAGGTTCTCCTATGAAGATGGCTTCCTTCAAGGATGCCCGGGTTGTTGTTGAGAAAGGTGGGTGTGCAAATTGGGGACGACTCCCTGATTTTACATAGAAGACTAACAAGTTTGGTTTGGGTTTCACTGTAGAAGCTCAGAGGGCTGTTCGGAATGCACGGATCGGAAGACCTCCCGTGTTCATCAGTGACTCGGGAGTGAATGCCATTGAAAACGATATTGAAGAGTCTGAGTTCGACAGTTGGATCTATCCTACGACCGACGGTGGACCAAGCAACTGGACAACAAAGGACTTCATCCCTATTACTTTTGTTACCCAATAATGAAACTTTTTGTTTTGAATTTGTAATAGACAATGTTTTGAACTTTACGGCCCGGTGTCTTACCCGGGGCACTGTGGCTTCATTTGTGAGGGCTTTATGTGTGTCATTTTCATATATCATTAATAAAAGCATTGGACATTCTTGCATTTCAAATTTTGCGCTCCTTGTTTTTCTTTTATTATATATTGCAAAACAGCTATTTTACACACACTCACATATACAGGTCTACATCCACTCTGGATCTCACTGGTAACGACTCTGCTACTGCCAGTTATGACTTCGAAAATCCGATCAACTTAGCCGAAGACGGAGGTGAAGATGATTGCGAAGTGCCTAGTGAGCTTGGAAGACTATTACTCCAGGAAGAGAGGGTTATACAGCCACACGAAGAGCCGGTGGAATCAGTAAATCTGGGTACAGAGACAAACAAGAAGGAAGTCAAGATCGTTGCCAATATGGAGCTTAGTGTGAAGCAACGGTTGATTCAGATGCTGCATGACTACGTTGAGATCTTTGCTTGGTCTTACGAAGATATTCCCGGGTTGGATACTGATATTGTGGTTCACCGCCTGCCTACCAAGGAAGACTATCCTCCAGTGAAACAGAAGGTCTGCCGAATGCGTCCAGAGATGTCTGAGAAAATTAAGGCTGAAGTGATGAAACAGTTTGACGCCGGTTTTCTAGCAGTGAATTCTTACCCTCAGTGGGTGGCCAATGTGGTTCCCGTGCCGAAGAAGGATGGTAAGGTTCGAATGTGTGTTGACTACAGGGATTTGAACAGGGCGAGCCCCAAATATGAATTCCCTCTACCTCATATTGATGTTCTGGTTGACAACACCGCTCAGCATAAGGTATTCTCTTTCATGGATGGCTTCTCCGGTTATAATCAAATTAAAATGGCTCCCGAAGAAATGGGGAAGACAACTTTTGTTACTCAGTGGGGTACCTTTTGCTACAAGGTCATGCCTTTTGGACTGAAGAATGATGGGGCAACGTATCAGCGTGCCATGGTCGCTTTGTTTCATGACATGATCCATCATGAGATTGAAGTATACGTCGACGATATGATTGCAAGGTCAAAAACTGAGGAGGAACACCTTGACTATCTGCAGAAGCAGTTTGACAGGATGAAGTTGTACAAGCTGTGGTTGAACCCGAACAAGTGCACCTTCGGGGTGAGATCTGTTAAACTGCTGGGTTTCGTCGTAAGCGACAAAGGTATTCAAGTGGATCTGGCAAAAGTGAAGGCTATACAGGAGATGCCAGCTCCCAGAATAGAGAAAGAAGTCAGAGGCTTTTTGGGACGACTGAATTACATTACCCGATTCATCTCGCACCTAACTGCTACTTGTGAGCCAATCTTCAAGCTACTGAAGAAAAATCAAGTGGTACATTGGAACGATGAATGCCAGGCCGCTTTCGAAAGGATCAAAGAGTATCTCCAAGAGCCACCTATTCTGATGCCACCAGTTGAAGGGAGACCTTTGATCTTATACTTAACAGTACTCGAGAACTCAATGGGGTGTGTGCTGGGTCAGCATGACGAGTCTGGCCGAAAAGAGCATGCTATTTATTTCCTTAGCAAAAAGTTGACCGACTGCGAGACCCGATACTCGTTGCTCGAGAAAACTTGTTGCGCTTTGGCATGGGCGGCTCGCCGGCTAAGACAATATATGTTGACTCACACTACTCTGTTGATATCAAAGATGGATCCAATCAAGTATATCTTTGAAAAGCCTGCCTTGTCCGGAAGAATAGCAAGATGGCAGATGATCTTAACTGAGCATGACATCCAGTACACGACCCAAAAGGCAATCAAGGGAAGTTTATTGGCAGACCATTTGGCACATCAGGCAGTGGATGATTACCAGTTTATGAACTTCGAATTCCCAGACGAGAATATCATGTTGGTAATTAATTGTGAGACACCTGGACCGGATGAAGGACCTGAGGAAGGATCCTGATGGTCTATGTACTTTGATGGAGCTTCAAACGCTTTGGGTAATGGCATTGGCGCCGTAATCATATCTCCTAAAGGCTCTCATACTCCGTTTACCGCCCGACTATGTTTCAACTGCACCAACAATATGGCGGAGTATGAAGCGTGCATTATGGGTCTTCGAGCAGCAATTGACCTAAGGATTAAGTTTCTAAGTGTCTTCGGAGATTCCGCTCTCGTGATCAGTCAGATCAAAGGCGAGTGGGATACAAAACACCTAAACCTGATTCCTTACAAGGAGTATGTATTGACGTTGCTTCCCCATTTTGAGGAGATAACCTTTGAACACTTCCCGAGAGAGGAGAATCAGTTGGCAGACGCGCTGGCTATAATGTCTTCTATGTTCAAAGTCAATTAGGACAACGAGGCTCCCCAGATTATCATTGAAAGATTGGACGAACCAGCACATTGCTGTGACATTGAGACTGAAGAGGTAGCGGATAAACCCTAGTTTCATGAGGTGAAGAGGTATCTTGAGGCTCAAGAATACCCCGAGGGTGCATCTGTTAATGACAAGAAGTTTCTGAGGAGGTTCGCGGCGAAGTTCTTCATCAGCAATGGTATCCTTTACAAGCGTAACCATGATTCCACCTTACTGCGATGTGTGGATAAGAATGAAGCAGAAAGGATCATGGCAGAGTTACACGAAGGTACTTTCGGGACTCATTCCAGTGGACACACCATGGCAAAGAAGATCCTACGGGCAGGATACTATTGGTCCACAATGGAAGCTGACTGTTATCAGCATTCTCGGACATGTCACAAGTGCCAAGTCTATGTTGATAAGGTGCATATACCTCCAGTTCCTCTGAACGTCTTGACGGCACCTTGGCCTTTTGCAATATGGGGCATTGATATGATCGGCGAGATCAGACCTACGGCGTCTAACGGGCATTGTTTCATCCTGGTAGCAATTGATTACTTTACGAAGTGGGTTGAAGCAGCTTCCTTTGCTACCATAACCAAGAACGTCGTGGCACGGTTCATTTGGCACAATCTGATATGTTGATACGGTGTACCCGAGAGGATCATAACGGACAATGGTACCAATCTCAACAACAAGATGATCACCGAGCTCTGCACGCAGTTCAAGATACAGCATCACAACTCTTTTCCCTACCGGCCGAAGATGAATGGGGCTGTTGAAGCGGCTAATAAGAACATTAAGAAGATTGTGCAGAAGATGACAGTGACATACAAAGACTGGCACGAGATGTTACCATTTGCTCTTCATGGGTACCGTACCTCAGTGCGGACGTCAACAGGGGCAACACCCTATTCCTTGGTATATGGTATGGAGGAAGTCTTTCCCATTGAAGTTCAGATACCCTCTCTCCGAATCATGAAGGATGCAGATTTGAGCGAAGACGACTGGATTCAGACCCGGCTTGATCAGCTGAATTTAATCGACGAAAAGAGACTTACTGTTATTTGTCATGGTCAGACGTATCAGAAACGAATGATCAAGGCATTTAACAAGTTAGAAGACAAGAGTATCAAGTTGGGGATCTGGTAATCAAGCGCATTATCTTACCTCAAGGTGATCCCAGGGGAAAATGGACCCCTACCTACGAAGGGCCATTTATGGTTAAGAATATTTTCTCGGGAGGAGACATGATTCTAACCACCATGGATGGTGACGACCTTCCGCACCCCGTCAACGCAGACATAGTGAAAAGATACTACACATAATCAAAGACCCGCTAGGTTGACTGGCCTAGGCAAAAATAAGGGCTTCCTGACGAACCAAAAGGGTTCGGGCAAAAATAAGGGATGAAAATGAAAAAATCTGTACACCCGGCAAGTCGAAAACCTGAAAAGGCGGCTTGGGCAAGAAAGGGTATCCCGATGGACTGAAAACCCGAAAGGGTGGTCCAGGAAAAAATTAGGGATCAAAGCGTAACACTATGTCTCATTGGATCACCTTGCATCCAGACTTCGGTATCAACTATCAAGCTCGGACGGCACTAATCAATCTGATCTACCTTCAACCAAGCAGCAAAGTGATGAGATGCTCGAAGACATAAGGGCAATAGCAGAGTTGGAACCCAGTGGGATCATTCACATAGCTGTTTTGTTTTGTTTTTCACATATTGTATAAATTCTATTTTGTTCGGCGGTGCTCTCTTACTAGGACGTCATCCTCTTGTACAAAAACGCATATTAACAGGCCAAACTTCAAATCAATACAAATTCACTTTCAGATAAATTTCAAACTATTTTTCCTTTATCTGTTTTATTTTGCAAAGAACGTCCAATGTTCATTTTTGATATATGCATTTGACATTAATTGCTGCTCATAAATATTTACATGTGAAACAAAAGGAATAATTACTGGTAATATTAGAAACAGGGGCAATAAGAGGTGTCCAAGCTGTATAGTTGCTTTGTCCACCAGGTACAAGGTATGATTCAGCCGAAGAATATGGCTAAAATACCTTCACTCCCCGTAGAGTAAGACAGTAATGGTAGCTCTCCCCAGCTGAGATTTGCAACAGTGAACGAATCAGCAATACTCTCCCCAAGCAGAGTTGATCTACCATCAGCACTAAAAAAGCTCGATATCCCCGGCAGTCTTAATATTCCCCAAAGGAGTATAAGAATGTTCCCCGGCAGAATACAAGATACCCCCTAGTGGAGCCAATATTTGCCCAGCACAGTCTGAAAAAGCTTCCCCAACGGAGTCAAAGCATCATCCCCAGTGGAAACGAAGAATCCAGCTCTATTCTCCAGTAGCTATCCGGGATTTATTTTTCCCAGCTAGAAACATTACATCTCCATACATCATGATACATGCATATACGCATCATATAACACAATCTCATTTATTTTGAGAATATCATTTCTTGATCCATATCATGCATTGCATATGACTGACCTTTACCTTTCAGGAAAGATGCAGTTAAGCTCTCAGCTATGTCAAAGCCTTCTCTGGTTCAGTTAGATCGCCGATAAGATCTCCCTGATTCGAATTCCAGTTGAATCTATTCCAAGACCTTGCCTGGTCCAGTTAAATCGATTCGAAGACTTTTCTGATGCCGATCCAGTCAAAGTTAATCCAATACCTCCTCTGGTTCAGTCAGATCGCCGATAAGATCTCCCTGATTCGTATTCCAGATGAAGTTATTCCAAGACCTTGTCTGGTCCAGTTAAATCAATTCCTAAAGATTTTTCTGATACCGATCCAGTCAAAGTTAATCCAAGACCTCCTCTGGTTCAGTCAGATCGCAGATAAGATCTCCCTAATTCGTATTCCAGTTGAAGTTATTCCAAGACCTTGTTTGGTCCAGTTAAATCGATTCCTAAAGATTTTTCTGATGCCGATCCAGTCAAAGTTAATCCAAGACCTCCTCTGGTTCAGTCAGATCGCCGATAAGATCTCCCTGATTCGTATTCCAGTTGAATTTATTCCAAGACCTTGTCTGGTCCAGTTAAATCGATTCCTAAAGATTTTTCTGATGTCGATCCAGTCAAAGTTAATCCAAGACCTTCTCTGGTTCAGTTAGATCGACGATAAGATCTCCCTGATTCCTATTCCAGTCGAAGTTCAGACCACCCATCAACAATCTCCAAATGGCATCTGTAAGCCCATTCCCGACATCACCAGGTTGACACCACTTCATGTGAGTGCAAATTTCTGAGCACTCTAGTGTTCAATCATCTTCCACCTTCGGATCACGAAAGGCCCGAAAGCCAATCTACATCCTCAGGTTTAAGAAGATTGAACAGGGGCAGCTGTTGTACCCCAAAATTTGCCCTCTCATATTTCTCAAAACATGGTAAGAAAAATCCCCAAGTGGTTCAAGATTGTTCAAGATTTGGACAGTCAAGCTATCTCCTAAGGCAGTCAATCCCAAATTAGGGTTTTGTGTTGCATCAAGGTCCTTGCATACAAATGACCTCAAGTGCACCACAATGTCCTAATATGTTCTCAAGATCATCCATGTCAAGTTTCAAGCCTTGCAGAGGAAGTTTGGTCAGTCAATTGCTCAAGAGGTCCAAAAATTGATTGTGCTAGAGCAAAAGTCAACTGTGACCCAAATACAGTCACACTTCAAGATTTTTTGTCAACATTATCATTTTGAAGGATATTTCATCATTTGATCAAAGTTTGATCATGATTCAACAAGGATTGCTCAAAATTCATCAAGACTCAAAAGTTGCTAATTAGGGTTTTGTAGGAAATGTCAACTCAACTTTGAACAAGCATAACTTTCTCATACTTTATGAGAAATGACCCATCCAAAGCTCATTTTGAAGAGGATGCAATTTACTACAATCCATTTTCATACCCCAAGATCAATAAAGTCATTCACAAGAAGTTACAAATTTGGACATTATAGATCATTTTTGAAAGTCAACAAAAACACCTTTATTGCCAAAGTTTATAACTTGAGCATGGAATATCAAAATGAGATGAGACCAAAAGATTTGGTTATAGGACATCTCAAGATTTCTAAAAAGTCCAAGAACACCTCCAAAAGTCCAAAATTGAAGAAGTTATGCATTGTTGAAGTTGGGCATTTTTCCAAAATTGCCAAAAGTCAACTATCCCCAAAACATCAAATTTTGTCAAATGGGCCCATTCTTTTCCACTTGATTGGATCTTGTCACACTACACACGTGTCCTAGCTTCAGTCTTATGTCCATTTATCAATTTCTCTATTTTATTGGATTTTTTATTGAATTAATTCATTTTAAATCAATTTAAATCAAATAAAATCCCAAAACTTGATTACATGCGATCTTTTTCTATTTTCAGGACCTAATCATCATCAATGACATGATCAAATTCGTATCTCACCATATCATGAACAAAAAGATGGATTTTGGACAAAATAAGAAAGTTATCAATGGAGGATCAAATCAAATCCTAAAACATCAATGTGCAAAGATTCAAGACCCAATTGTTGACCTAATCCAATGCTGCATACATATACAAGTGAAAGGAACATGGATTAGAGGCTAGAGGCTGCAAGAACACCAAAAGCAAACTTGGAAAAATTGGCAAAAAAGCTTGAAACTGAAATCGTGCATAGAGGCCAATTCAGGGACAAATCTCAACACCACTCCATTGTTGGGAAATCACTGAGTCAGAAGCAATCAAAAGCACACTCTCATACCCTCTCAATTGCGCTGTAAGTCTCTCAAAAAACCGCCCTGTATTCGAAATCGTATCCTCATGTTCTTGCATCTTTTTGACAAATTATTGGTATATTCATTCTTATCGTTCAATTTAGAAGCATTCTGCATTATTTGATTGCATTCATATGACCTGTAGCACCATAGCCGAATCTCGGATTCTTGGTTTATGTTTTTGGGCATTTCTTGTACAGGTGAAATCAAGACCCAAGAGGGACATAGACATGCTCAGGAGGCCTAGAAGAGCACAACCATGTGCTTGGTATCAATTTCCATGGCCTATAAAGGATTTTTGGAATGACATGCGAATTTAGCTACGGATGTAAATCCGTAGGTAAATATCCAGGCTGAACGAAGAAGATGAAGACGTGCCCCCCTCCCATTCGTCCATTCAAACTTGGCGCGTGTTTTTTTATTTTCTGGCATAATGATGGATTTTCATATATTATATTTAGTTTGTATTTAATTAACAAATGAAGCGTGATGGTTGAGTGGCAAGGGTGTTAGTGCAAGATCCAACAGGACCTGGGTTCGAATCCCAGGTCCCCCCATGCATTTGTATTTTTTCTCTTCAGGAATTCCAGTATAACTCCAAGCATGTGATGTACCATGGTCTTCAAATCTCAAAGCGCCAGATGGCCCCCAGGCCAGATCTGGTGGTCTAGAGGGGATGCCCACAATACTCCAAAGTCAATGTGCACACGTGGGATCAGGAAAAGTCAAACACATGCCTGCATATTTGGGCCATCAAATTGCTAATCTCACCTCCTTTCAGGCCCAAAACCCCTTTGAGTATTTCTATTTCTTTCTTTTTTTCATTTATTTATTTGTTTGATTAATTATTTTTATTATTTAACTAACCAATTAAACTTTTTTTTCTTAATAAAATTAAAAACCAAAAAAACATTTTCATTATTAAAATTAATTCCCAGCATTTTATTTTTGTTAAATAAATTAATTTAATAAATTTAGTTTAATTAGGAAATAACCTTAATATCTTTTGCAAATAATTAAAATTAATTTAGATAATTAGGTTTTACTAACATTGATTAATTTATTTTTATTTCTTTAAAATATCAAAAATCCAAAAATATTATTTTCATTAATTAATTAATTAGTGTATTAATTTATTTATTAACCTAGATTAATTTCTTTTTTTTAATTCAAAAATAACCAAAAAATGCTTTCTTTCAAAAGAAAAGGGTCAAAACCCTAAAAACTCGCATTCGACTTAATTTCCCGCACGCGTGCCATTTTTATTCATTATTGTATCTGTTTCCCGGAATGTAATAGCTTAATGGGACTTTAAACATTTTTACCGCTTTATTTATTTTCCGCATTTTAAATTCAAGGGTTGTTTTTGGCGATGTAAATACCTGACGCCTTGTAATAGTTAGTTTAATTTCCGTAATTTAATTTCCGCAACTTATAAACTATTAGATGTTTGATAATAGGGAATGCATGACAAGATCGAATGTTTGAACCTAAAATCAACATATATAACCACTAACATGTACAAAGATAAAAATAAACTGAAAACAACACACTTGCACATGCGCACTCTTAGGGTACACCTCACTTGGTTGCCTTTGAACATGGTCATTGAGTATAGCAAGTTTTAGAGGTCGCTCTCTTGTCCAAAGATCATAGTTTCCTCGAAACGGTTGCCTCGAAAAAATGATCTAAGACATTAAGGTTACCGCTAAGGCGTCCTAACATTGTTTTAGTGACCGCACGTCCCTTAATCGAATTGACCCTTAAACTCCAACGACGATGCTACCTACTCATTCATAGTGGGATAGAATTGTCTAAAGGACATTAGCACAGATTGATTCCTTTTTCAAGTAGGTAAATGGTTCTTAAGTACTTGCTCTCTCCAAAACAAAATAAAACTTTTCGCACTTACACCTTTCAAACAAAAAACTCTTTTCAAACCCGCAAACACAAAGAAAAGAAAAATTTTGAAAACACTTTGAGAAAGTACCTAAGAGCCCGTGGATAACCACGGATAGAAAGGGTGCTAACACCTTCCCTTTCTATAATCTACCCCCCGGACCCGAGAAACATCTCGAAAAAGGAATTTTTCTGTGCTTTTTTCCTTTCCTTGTTGGATAAAATAAAATACGGTGGCGACTCTTGCTTACCGCGACATTTTTCAAAAACAAACGCAAAATGCAAACCAGCATTCCAAAACAGTCAGTTCTCTCCCACTGTATCACACAAAGATTTCAACATAATCATGCAAAAGTTGAATCAGACGTTCCTTGACACTGGGACATAGATTGGGACCCACCTTGATTTCTTTTATATCCTCCTTGGTACCCAAGTTGATTATATCAACCGGTTCCTCATGAGGCTGAATAGCTCTTTCCTCTTGTTGTAGTAGTCTGGCTAGTTCTCCTGGTACTTCACAATCTTCCTCACCTTCGTCTTCGGCTTGGTAGATTAGATCCTCAGAGTCACAAAAGGCCATATCAGTATCGTTACCCATGGGATCCGGAATGGAGGGGTACCTGCATTTATGAGTGTGGGTATGTGTAATGGTATAGCCATCCTTTAAAAAATAAAATGTAAAAGAAAAACAATGAGCACAAAGTTTGTATGCGAAAAACGTCCATGATTCATTGAATGTCATATGAAGATGAAATAAAAACCCTTAAAAATGGACCATTGTACCTCGGGCAAGACACAAGGTTTTAAATGTGCGAATTGTTTGTGAATATTACAAGTCCAACAGAAATGTAAAGATAAATTACTGAGGGATGAAATTTATTGGGACAAAGTATTTGGCTTCCCAATTGCAAAGTCCTCTGTTGACAGTAGGAAATATCCAATCCTCCAAGTTGCAATCCTCTTCACCATCCTCCTTTTCATTGACCTCTCGGTTGCTAATCTTCAAAGTCAACCCTCCAGCACGGGCACGGCGCACAGCCTTCTGAGCACTTGAAGTAAACCCTAAGCCAAACTTGTCAGATTTATACGGAATGTCCGGAAGTTGCCCCCAGATGGTGCATCCACCCT
Organism: Vicia faba; assembly: GCA_948472305.1. Classification (NCBI taxonomy): domain Eukaryota; kingdom Viridiplantae; phylum Streptophyta; class Magnoliopsida; order Fabales; family Fabaceae; genus Vicia; species Vicia faba. The sequence goes on from OX451737.1 coordinate 1,270,396,985, forward strand.
CCTCTACTACTGCCTTGGCGTCCTTCAGAGATGAAATCCGGAGTGGAGGTCTTGTAATCTTAGGAATCTGGGACACAGTCTTGGTTACTGCTACCTCTTGAGAGACTTCTTCTAAATGTTGAAAAGGAGTTTCAATGAACTCGCCGTCCAATTCCACATACCGGAAAGAATTGAGGTGGCTAATCATATACGCTTCCTCTCCGTGGACATTGATAATCTTTCCATGGACCGGATATTTCAGCATCTGGTGCAGTGTAGAGGTGACAACACCAGCATTATGGATCCACGGCCATCCTAGCAGACAGGAGTAAGAGGGGCGAATATCCATTACATAGAAGGTTGAGTCGAAAGTTTGAGTCCCAACTTTTACGGGGATATCCATCTCCCCGTGCACCATCCTCTTTGAGCCATCAAAGGCACTCACGACTATGTTACTGGGTTTCAATGTCAGTCCTTCACAGTCTAATCTGCTGAGAGCTTTCTTCGGTAAAACATTCAAAGATGAGCCAGTGTCCACCAAGACATGGGCCAGAGTTGTTCCTCCATATTCCACAGAGACATGCAATGCCTCGTTGTGCTTTCTTCCCCTTGGTGTCAGATCAGCATCCGAGAAGCCTAGGTTATTATCCGCCGTCAAACTGGCCACACAATCTTGAAATTGGTCAGCAGACGTCTCTTGAGGCACATGGGTTGTCTTTAGGAACTTTACCAGGGCTTTCGCATGTGCCTCGGAGCACAGTAACAATGCCAGCATGGAGATTTTGGAGGGAGTTTTCCCCAACTGTTCAACTACGTCGTAGTCGCTCTTCTTTATTATTCTCAGGATCTCGTCCATTTCCTTCTTGGAGATTTTGGGGATAGTCAGTGGTTGAGCCTTCGTCTGGACAGGCTCTTCTTGAATACTTTTCCCTCGAGTTTCAGCAGTAGGAGTGTTGGTAGGGATAACAGCATGGGTTATATCGTCTTTGTCAATAGGAACACTTGCAGATATGATTATTGGTACGGAAGTAACTTTTGGAGCAGCCACGGGTCCAAAAACTGCCTTTGGGGGGGAAATTTCTGGAGAGAAGATTTTACTGCTTCGGGTAATCTTACTGGTTCCGGAAATATTGCTAATGTCGGAGTCTTCTTCTTCAGAACTTATTTCTTCAGTGGACAACCCATCTTGTTTGATGCCATGGTAATAAATGTCCCCACCGTAATTCCACGGCACGGTTTTGTCTGATTCATACGGGACTGGCCCAGGCATTATGATTATAAGAGGAGTAATTTTGGGAACCGATGTAATCCTAACGGGTCTTTTGGGGACCCTGGAAGAATTGGTGGAGATGGTTATGGTTGAAATGTCTTCAACAAGAACAGGTAAAACGGGATTATTTTCAAACAGAATCTCTTTGTTGTCTATCAAGCGTTGAATGCCTGCTTTCAACAAAGGGCAGACAGTTGGTGAGGATAAGAAAAGATGGCAGTCTTCATTACAACCCGGGAATACACCGGCTTTCAACAAGTTCATCTTAATGATTGGGAGTGGAGTCAAGAGGTCATCAGTTGTGGTAACAAACAAATATTCTTCAATTGCATTGGTGTTGTGATCATGTCTAGTCATAGGAACAGAAATGCATTTGGCTTCTCGGGCGCATCAAACTCAATCTCTTTTGCCTCTATAAGGTCATGAATCTTGTTTTTCAGGGCCCAACAGTTGTTAGTGTCATAACCCGGACTTTCGGAATGATATGCGCATCTGGCATTAGGGTGATAATGAGGGGATGTTGTGTTGGGGTTCTTGGGAGCTTCTTTCAAAGTTTCCAAATTGGATTTCAGAAGGTGTGGTAAAACCTGGGATAGAGCCATATTGATTCTGGTGAATTGTCGGACTGGCCTTTCCACCCTAGGTTGATTACTTCTTGGTTGATCAGATGTAGGCTTTGGGATCATAACAGCTCCTACCATTGATCAGCGTTCAACTCTCCCTTGGTTCCTTTATGGATAAACAGCAGATACCTCCTTCTTCCCAGTGAAAGGCTTTCTTACAACTGTAGAGGCAGATGAATCCTTCTGAATCTTTCCACTTTTTATGCCAGCTTCCACCCTCTCTTCAGTCAGTATTAACTCAGTAAATCCTGCAGATGAGCTTCCAATCAGATGGTTGAAGAAAGGGCTCAAAAGAGTGCCTAAGAACATATCCACCAACTCCCTTTCAGACATAGGGGGTTGTACTCTCCCAGCTAGATTTCTCCATTTCTGCATGTAATCCTTGAAACCCTCATCGGAAGCCATAGCCATACTCTAAAGTTGAGTACAGGTAGGCGCCAAATCTGCATTATATTGGTATTGCTTGTAGAAAGCTGCGGCAAGATCTTCCCAGTTGTGGACGTCGGCCCTTTCCAATTGGTAAAACCAATCGAGTTGTGTTCTGGATAGGCTATCTTGGAAAGAATGCACCCACAGGTCTTTATCGGCGGAGTGCGGCTAGATCTTTCTCACATATGATCGGAGGTGCATCTTAGGACATGACACCCCATCATATTTTGCAAACAATGGCACTTTGAACTTCGGTGGGATCACAATTCCCGACACTAGTCCCAATTCTTCAAAGTCTAGACCTGGCACCTTTTGTATTTCCATAGCGCTCAAACGCTCTTCAAGATGTCTTTAATTATCATCTGCTGGAGGATATTGTTCTTCGGAGTAGTCTTCCTCTTCTTCCTCCTCTTCAGATTCTGACAGAACCGCTGTTTATTTTCCTTTCCCTTCTCCTTCCCCGGAAGTGGTTGCAAAATTCAAGGTTCTTCTAGTCTGTCCCTGAAACCTTCTCCCCATGTTCAAAACCCCAGTGACTTTCTTTGTTTTCTTCTTTCTTTCTTCAGCTAACAGAGTCTTCAACTCTTCTTGCCCCTTAGCTAGAGTCATGAGCAACTGTTAAAACTGCTTGTTTTGAACTTGAAGATCTTTGACTGTCTGTTCGAGATCCATCTTACTGAAATAAACAGTAGAGAGATGAGGAAACTCGTTGCAAAAGACTTGTTTATGTTATGATGAATGATATGTGCATATGTAATGTTTTCAAGGATTTTAAAAGATTCAAGTTCATTTTAGACCAAAAGAAACACATGTTATATTAATAAGATAGAGTTTGAGTACATCAATGCCCCTTGGGCAAAATAATACAACACTCTAAGATAAAAAAGTAGTGCGCATCCTCTTTGGTGCAATGTAGGTGTGATACGGTGGGAGAACTGACTTGGGATTTTGCGTTTATGTTTGCAAATGTTTCAATTTAGCAAGAGTCGCCACCGACTTTTTATTTTATCCTAAGGAAAGGTCAAAAAGCACAGGAAAGACCTTTGAGATGTTTTCTTGGGTTCGAGGAGTAGATTATAGAAAGGGAAGGTATTAGCACCCTTTCTATCCATGGTTATCCATGGGCTCTTAGTTACTTGCTTAGATCACTTGCTTTGCTTTTCTATTGTTTGAAATGGTGCTTTGTGTGTGATCTTGAAAGATGTTTTGAAAAGAGGCCATCGTCGTGGCAACCTTTGTAATGGTTCTTGTTTGAATGTATACAAAGGTGTTTTTGTCTTTTGAAAAGTTTCCAATGTATGAAAGTAGGGTTTTGAAGTTGTGTAGTGAAGTGTGTTTTGAAGATATCAAGGATGTTTTTTGCAAGCTTTTGATCAAGTAACTAAGAGTTGTCTACCCTATTTTACTCAAAGATCTTTCTTATGTTTTTAACCCTTTTAACAGTGTTGTTTTACCATTGTATTTGGTGAACAACCTTGTGTTAGGATGTTAAACGGGACAGGCGCGGGTCATCGTATAGACCATGATAGCAATGGTGTCAAGTATTTTTGGCAAATTCTCTTGAGGGACTTGATCATTTTGTTTAGGCAACTCAGACAGCGTCATCGAGGGACTATGATCTTTTTGTTTGTTTTTGTTTTGCCAAAGTACTTAACGTGCAACCATGGCCCATTTTTGAAGGCAACAAGTAGATTATAACTTTAGGGGTGCAAGTGTGCATTGTATTTGTTTTTCATGCATATTTATCTTGGATTAGGTCAAACTAATTGTTGATTTTATTTGCATACAAACTCTAGGTTTAAGCATGGCATAATTGAAAGCTTTTAAATGTGCGAGAATTTAAATGCTACACTATTACAACATGATATAGGGAGGGGGGTACAAATTTGAATTGGGGGTATTTGACAAGAAATTAAATTCTAAGTTATTACAACCAAATCGAATGTATAGGCAATATTTAAATGTACAATAATTGAAATAAATACAACTAAATAAAAGTCAAATAAAATGTATTATGCAAAAAAAGTTTTTTATGTATGTAAAAAGTATATTTTTTAATGTGAAATATAAATAAATAAATAAAAAGTCAATTTTAATTATCTTTGTTATTTAGGGCAAAAACCCTAATTCTTAAATAAACAATATTATTTATTAATTATATACAATAATATATTAATTCATACACAAAATAAAAGTATATTGCAAAAAAGATGTTTTTTAGTGTAAAATATTAATGAAAGTAAAAATATGATATTTTTATATTTTTGACCTAATTATTTAATAAGATAAAGTATATAAATATATATGTATGTATTAAATATATTAACTATATAAAAATAGAAATTAATTATTTACAAAAATATGTGTATATTCAGGAAAATATTTTCAAGTGTAAATAAAAATAATAAATGGAGGTAAGTATATTTTTGTATTATTTTTTTGAGTTTTTTTTTAATAAAAGGGAAATAGTTTATTTATATGATTATACTAATAAAATAAAAATAAATATCAAATAAATATGAAAAATATAGAAAATAATTTTTTGGCATTTTTTATATTTAGACAAAAAATAATAAAGTCAGAATAAAAAATAAAAATATAAAAATGACAAATATTCAAACAAATGGGTCAGGGGGTGTAAACTGAAAAGTGGGGTATTAGAAGTGAAAACAACCAGGCCCAGCACAGTCAGACTTCTTCTTCTTCCTCTTGTTCACAAAAACACGCGCCTCTGTGCATCAATGGCTATCTCCTGATTCTTTGATTTTTTGACAAAACTCATAACATGAACATTGTAGAGAATTAAACAACGAATCCAACCATATAAAAAACTTGGATTAACTCTCAAAGACCAGAGAGAATTTCTCTGGCCCTAATTTCTAACCTAGTTTTTTCAGAAAGTTCATGAGTGAAATTCTCCTAGCACGATTAATGTAAATGAAAACTAAGCATGTGTATGGCTTCATGGCTATAAGTACAACATATTTCATTCACAAACCTAAGCCTAACCATTCCTAGATAGAGAGATAGAAGTCCATGAAATACCTGTTTCAGTTGACTTCGAGCTGGACAATGTAGTAACCTTCAATGGTGTTTGATCTTCTTTTGAGCTTTCCTGAGGTCCAAGGAAGCTTTTCCAATGCTTGGCTTGTCTTGAAACAGCTTGAATCGTGTTGTAGAACTCAACCTGCAGAGCTTTGAAACAAAAATGGAAAAATGTGTTAGAGGTTTTACAGCTTACAATGGGGGTCTGGGATAGTTCAGGTGAGTTGATTGGAAGGTGTTTGAACTATCTTTGGACAAAACGCACGATGGTATTTGGTTATGGCTTGCAAAATGCAGAACTGACTCTGTTTTGCTGAAAAATGGAGGTTTTGAGTATGAGGAGGTTTGTGTGATGAAGGGGTCGTGTTTCTGGCTTGTTGGGAAGTATGAAACTTGTCTACAATGTTTGTGTAAGCTTGTCTTAACAGATATGGGAGATGATCTATGTTTTGCAACTTTTCTTCTTTCTTAAGCAAGAGTGTGGAAATGATGGTATAGCCTTGTACAGACCCTCCTATCACCCTGCACACAACACTCTTGGCCCCTCCAATTCATGGATTTGGTTTGCAATCTCAGATTTTTTTCAAGGCCCAATGCTTAATGTTTTGACATAAAGTAACCTTTTGCAAAAATGGCAATATACCTTTTACCATTTAGGGCTTAATCTTGTGTACAATGCCCTAATGACCAAAACAAAACCTTAACTCAATGGATATGCATTAAATTATGGAGTACAAGTTGGTTTTGAGGCCTGCAAGCTAGCACCAAACATGCTGATTTGAAAATGCAAGTTTTTATGAACATGCATTGGCCATGGACAAAAGTCAGTTTTTGCCAACTTCAAGCATTCGATTCTCTCTAACCACAAGGGTGTTTGAGATTTCTTAGACAATTTGGAAAGCTTAGAACATGTACTATAATCCATATTTGAAATGAAACTTGAAACTCCAAGTGGAACTATGTAAAAAGTGGCCAAGAAGATGGGTCAAAATCCTGCCTAGATTAGGGCAAATTTTCTCTAAGTTAAAAGTTTTAGGTACCCTTGTTCAAAAAATCATAACTTGAGATAAAAGCCTTTTTTGAGAAAACTTTGTGAATAAAAGTTGTAGAATTTGTGATGGACTACAACTTTCATGTTTTAAGTTTTGTTTGAATCCACTTGCATCTTGGTGAAAAAATGGGACAAAGTTAGGAAAAAATAAGAAAATTTTATAACTTAGAAAATTTCGAAGTTATGAAATTTTTCCATTTTAAACCCTAATTTGCATTTTTGGGTTTCTTGATGAACAAGTTTCATAATTTGACATGTCTTGATGAAAAATAACTCTTGGCACTTGATTTTGACCAAAAAGTCAAAGTTTGACTTTTCAGTGTATAGTCAAATTTTGATCAGTTGACTGAAAAATTCATCTATCAATCCTATGCATTTGAGATCTTTTGAACTTGTTGAATGGGTCAAGACAATTTCATTGAGTCCTTGAGTCCATGTGTGAGCTTGATTTTCCATTGGCCAGGTCAAACAGTCAAAAATTGCCTTTGTGTAGTCAAAACCCTAAAAATGACCATTTTGCCCTTTTGGTGATCTGATCAAATTTCTTATGGAATTGTGATCCAAACTTGATCAAATGGTTCATATGAGTTTATAATGTTGATGTGGGTCAAATTTCATCAGGTTTGACTGTCAATTGGCCACAGTTGACTTTTTCCCTAATACAGCTTATTTCTTGGTCAACTGTCCAATTGACTGGGCAAAAATTTGAATCAAGGCTTGAAACTTGGTATGGGAAAACTTGTGAATCCAACATGAAGTATGAAAGTCACCTTGGGCATTGTAGTTCAAAACATCCATGTGTAAACTCAAACCCTAATTTGGGTCAACAGTGCAAGGAGGTGTCTTGAGCAAGGCAAACCCTAGCTTGATCTAGAGTTCCAAGGGTCTTGTGATTGAGAAAATGTTAATGAAATGAGAGGGAAAATTTTTGGGTACAAAAGTTTCCCCTGTTCAATCTTCTTGAACCTGAAGAGTTAGATTGGCAAGTTTGCCTTTCGCGACTCGAAGGTAAAAGAGGATTGGACACTAGAGTGCCCGTAAATTTGCACTTGTCAAAATAATGTAGAGAGAATGGGCTTAAAGATGCCATTTGGTGTTGGTAGAATCTTTCTGGAGATGGGCTTAAAGATGCCATCCAAGAATGTTTGTTGAAATGCAATGTTGTAGTTCAGAAGAATGAGTATCAAAGTGGTATCCATGTCTAGAATGCACTTGAACTGTATCTGGAGACTCAGTCTGTATGAGCAAAGGAATGGCGTCCGTGCTTGGAGCATATCTGAGCTGTAACTATATTTGAGACTTTGAATGAATATCAGAATGACTGTCGTGTCTGGAGTGTATCTGTATTCTGAATGGGTAACAGAGAAACATCTGTATGCGGAGCAACTGTGTGCTGGGGATAAATTCTGAATGAGTGACAGAATGGAAACCGTGTCTAGTGTGTATCTGGACTGCATCTGAAGTTGAGATCTGTATGAGTAGTAGAATGACTTCCGTGTCTGGAGTGTATCTGAGACGGTAACTGGGATCTAAATAAGTGGCAGAATGACTTCTGTGGCGACTGCATTGGGGAGAATCAAATTGCTGGTGTAAGGGCCAGAATGGCATCCGTGTTTGGAGCGTATCTGGACTTTGAGTTGAGAATCTGACCGAGGGATAGAATGGCTGCCGTGTCTGGAGCGTATCTAGTCTGTATCTGATTGCTGAAGTCTGAATGAGTAGTAGAATGACCGCCGTGTCTGGGGTGTATCTATACTGTATCTGAATAATTGTTAGCAATAGCCTTTTAATCTTATCCTGAAAAGGGTAAAATGTTAGCTAAAAACATAAAGTTATGTTGCATGATATGTATGATGCAATGAACTGTATTTCATCGATGTTTATGATATATGAATGTAATGGTTATGCGTGCAAGCTGAGTAGATATCTTGCTGAGGAAAATAAATCCTTGATAGCTGGAGATAATGAAATCTTTGACTGCTGTCGGGGAAAGTAAATCCTTGACCGAAGCTGGGGACATCAAAAATCTTTGATTGTTAAAGATGAGAAATCCTTGCTGACTGCTTGGGGATTAAAGATATTTGATTGTTGAGAATGAGAAATCCTAGGACCACTTCTGGGGATTGAAAATCCTTGGTGACTTGCAGGGATTTTAACAAAAGCTTCACCAAATTCTGCGGGGACTGAGCATTCTTCATGACTTCCCTAGGGAATAAGGAAAACTCTGATGACCTCTACTGGGGAATTGAAACCTGGGAGACTTCTGCTGGAGAAATGAGACTGAGAATCTTCAATCTGCTGGGAAATGACCTTATGGGGAGAATGTTTACTCAGCCAGTGAAATCAGGAGTTTTGGATTGTATGCCAATCTACTGGGGAATCATCCTAGCTGTTGGGGAAAATGAGGGAGTTTGATCAGTTGGAAATTTGACTTCGCTGGGGAAGGGGATTTAGATTATTCTGGATCTGCTGGGAATCGGGAGTTCGAACTCTGATGGGAACTTTGAAGCTTGACTCGGCTGGGGACATGTACTCTGAGGTTTCAGCTTTGTTGAGGATCTGAACAAAGTAATGCAGGGGATCTCTTCTCGAATGGCATAAAGATATCTTCCTACACCTTCAACCTATCAGTAATTATCCTTTCCCAATTTCCTTTTATTTGTAAGCAGTGATTATATTCAAATGCATATGCCTTTTCATCAAAACATTGGACGTTTTCAAATAAAACATAAGTGTAGAACAGAAAAAGAAAGGCAAGCAAATTTATGCACTTTGAAGTATATTTATATTAATTTTTGTAAGTATCTTTGTACAAAGGAAGCAGACATCCTAGTAAGAGAATGTCGTCGTAAAACTGAGAAAAAATTTATACAAAAGGAAAGATGGATATGTGTAATAATTCCATGGGGTTCCCATTCTGCTATAGCCTTCACAACTCTGCGCATCTATCCATTTGTTGCTTCGTCCGTAGATGATTGGATTGACCAGAAGCTTGGAGCTTTGTTGGTGAAGAGATTATTCTTAAAGTGATCCGACGAGACATAGTCATACGCTTTAATTCCCTAACTTTTGCTTGGACCGCCCTTTCGGGTTTTCGATCCACCGAAAAACCCTTTTTTGCCCAAGTCGCCCTTTCGGGTTTTCAACTTGCCGGGTGTACAGATTTTTTTGTTTTATCCCTAATTTTTGCCTGAACCGCCCTTTTGGGTTTTCGATTCACCGGGATGCCCATTTTTGCCCAAGTCGCCCTTTTAGGTTTTCAACTTGTCGGGTCGTTTTATGCGTAGTATCTTTTGACTATGTCTGCGTTCGCAGGGTGCGGCAAGTCATCACCGTCCATGGTGGTCAGAATCATTGCCCCACCAGAAAAGATGCTCTTGATTACAAATGGTCCTTCGTAAGTAGGAGTCCACTTGCCCCTGGGATCACTTTGCGGTAAGATGATCCGCTTGATTACAAGATCTCCGACTTGATATACCTGACGCCTAACCTTTTTGTTAAAAGCCTTGATCATCCGCTTTTGATATGTCTGACCATGACAAACAGCAGTAAGTCTCTTCTCGTCGATCAAGTTAAGTTGATCAAGCCGAGTCTGAATCCAATCGTCTTCACTCAAACCGGCATCCTTAATAATCCTCAAGGAAGGAATCTGAACTTCCATAGGCAGAATAGCTTCCATGCCATATAACAAAGAAAATGGAGTTGCCCCTGTTGAAGTACGTGTCGTGGTACGATATCCATGCAGAGCAAACGGTAACATCTCATGCAAGTCCTTGTAGGTGACTGTCATCTTTTGAATGATCTTCTTAATATTTTTGTTCGCGGCTTCAACAGCATTGTTCATATTCGGCCGGTAGGGAGATGAATTGTGATGATAAATCTTGAAATGCCTGCATAGAGCGGTGATCATAGTATTGATCAAATTTGTACCATTGTCTATGATGATCCTGTCGGGGATACCATACTGGCATATGAGGTTCTGCTTGATGAAGCGGGCAACCACATTCTTTGTAACTGAGGCATAGGAAGCTGCCTCGACCCATTTGGTGAAGTAATCAATAGCCACCAGGATGAAGCGATGTCCATTGGATTCCGTGGGCTTGATCTCTCCAATCATGTCAATGCCCCACAATGCGAATGGCCAAGGAGCTGTCAGAACGTTGAGAGGAACAGGGGGAATATGTACCTTGTCGGCGTAGACTTGGCATTTGTGGCAGGTACAGAAATGTTTATGACAATCAGCTTCCATGGTAGACCAGTAGTAGCCTGCCCTTAGAATCTTCTTAGCCATTGTATGTCCGCTCAAGTGGGTGCCAAATGTGCCGCTATGTATATCGGTCATGATCAACTCTGCTTTAACCTTGTCCACACAACGAAGTAGAACACAATCATGACTGCACTTATAAAGGATGCCATTGCTTAGGAAGAACATGGCAGCAAATCTCCTTAAGAACTTTTTGTCATTGACGGAAGCTCCTTCAGGATATTCTCTGGTCTGGAGATACCTTTTGATTTCATGAAACCAGGGTTGTTCCACTACTTCTTCGGTATTAATCTCATGACAGTGCGCCGGTTCGTCCATTCGCTCGATGGTGATTTGGGGAGCCTCGTTATCCTAGTTGAGTTTAAACATGGAAGACATTGTAGCCAGAGCATCGGCTAATTGATTTTCTTCTCGCGGGAAATGCTCGAAGGTAATCTGCTCGAAGTGAGGCAACAACGTCAAGACATGTTCTTTGTATGGGATAAGATTAGGATGTTTAGTGTCCCACTCTCCTTTGACTTGACTGATAACCAAAGCCGAGTCCCCAAATATGACCAAAGATTTGATTCCCAAGTCTATAGCAGCCTTGAGACCAAAGATGCAAGCTTCATATTCAGCCATGTTGTTGGTACAGCTGAAGCAAAGTCGGGCAGTGAAGGGTGTATGACAACCATCTGGAGAAATGAGTACTGCACCGATACCGTTGCCAAGGGCATTTGAAGCACCATCAAAGTATAGGGTCCATCGGGATCGTTGTTCAGGTCTGTCATACGGTCCGTTACTTTCAATATTGTCCAATGTCATGATGTCTTCGTCAGGGAAGTCGAATCGCATAGACTGATAATCTTCGACGGCTTGGTGAGCTAGATGGCCAGCTAGTACACTCCCCTTTATATCTTTTTGGGTAGTATATTAGATGTCATACTCAGTCAGGATCATTTGCCATCTAGCGATTCTTCCAGATAAAGTCAGCTTCTCGAAGATATACTTAATTGGATCCATTTTGGAAATCAGCAAAGTGGTGTGAGTCAACATATACTGTCTTAGCCGGCGAGCAGCCCATACCAAAGCGCAGCAAGTTTTCTCAAGCAGTGAGTAGCGAGTCTCATAATCGGTAAACTTTTTTCTAAGGTAATAAATGGCATGCTCTTTTCAGCCAGACTCGTCATGTTGGCCCAGTACACACCCCATTGAGTTATCCAAAATAGTCAGATACATGATCAATGGCCTTCCTTCGACGGGTGGTATCAGAATAGGAGGTTCTAATAAGTACTCCTTGATCTTATCAAAAGCAACTTGACAATCATCGTTCCATTCAACTACTTGATCTTTCTTCAGCAGTTTGAAAATCGGCTCGCAGGTAGATGTCAGGTGAGAGATGAACCTCGTAATATAGTTCAAGCGTCCCAAGAATCCTCTAACCTCCTTTTCAGTACGGGGGGCAGGCATTTCTTGTATAGCCTTTACTTTAGCAGGATCAACCTCAATGCCTTTGTTGCTGACAATAAATCCCAGAAGTTTACCAGACCTAACTCCAAAAGTGCACTTGCTTGGATTCAGTCTGAGTTTATACTCCTTCAACCTGACAAACAGCTTTTGCAAATGTTCAAGGTGTTCTTCTTCAGTCTGTGATCGAGATATCATGTCGTCTATGTAAACTTCGATCTCATGATGTATCATATCATGAAACAAAGCTACCATGGCGCGTTGATAGGTTGCCCCTGCGTTCTTCAGTCCGAACGGCATCACCTTGTAGCAGAAAGTACCCCATTGCGTGACAAAGGTAGTTTTCTCCATGTCCTCGGGGGCCATTTTGATCTGGTTATATCCCGAGAATCCATCCATGAAGGAAAATACCTTGTGTTGAGCTGTGTTGTCAACCAAGATGTCGATATGTGGCAACGGAAAATCGTCTTTTGGGCTAGCCCTGTTCAAATCTCGATAGTCCACACACATTCTGACTTTGCCGTCCTTCTTAGGTACGGGCACGATATTAGCAACCCATTGTGGATAGGAGGTAACAGCCAGAAAGCCAGCGTCGAATTGCTTCATTACTTCAGCCTTAATCTTTTCAGACATGTCAGGCCTCATTCGTCGGACCTTTTGCTTGATCGGTGGACAGTCTTCTCTTGTAGGGAGACGGTGAACCACAATATCCGTGTCTAACCCTGGCATGTCTTCATAAGACCAAGCGAATATTTCAACATATTCGTTCAACAACTGCACTAAGCACTCCTTGACACTCGGTTCCAGGTTGGCACCCACTTTCACTTCTTTCTTGTCCTCTTCTGTCCCCAAGTTGATGGTTTCTAACAACTCTTCATGAGGCAGAATAGCCCTCTCTTCTTGTTGCAAAAGTCTGGCTAACTCTCCCAGCACTTCACAATCTTCATCAACTTCGTACTCGGCCTGATTGACCAAATCTTCAGAGTTATTGAAGGCTAAAGCATAATAGTCACCCATGGAATCCGGAGTGGATGGGTACCTGCATTTGTGAGTGTGGGTGTGTGTAAGGGATAGCCATCCTTAAACAAACAAAAATGCAAAAGGAAAGAAAAGGAACACAACAGTTTATAGATGAAAAACGTCCAATGATTCATTAAAACATGGCATATGATTATGAAGAAAATCAAGCCCTTACAAATGGACCTACATGCCCCGGGCAAGGCATGAGGTGAAAATAGTGTGCAAATTGTTTAGTTATTACAGACCATAAAAATGGGAAATTGTTCAAAGATAAAATTACCGGTTGATAAAGGTGATAGGAACAAAATCCTTTTCTTCCCAATTGCTCAAACCCCCTTCGACGGTCGGGAAGATCCAATCTTCAAAGTGGCTCTCTTCATCTTCATCTTCTATAGCATTAATTCCGTGATGAGTGATCCTTACGGGTGGTCCTCCAGTCTTGGAACGACGCATAGCCTTTTGTCCTGCAGCTGTAAACCCCAGTCCAAATTTGTCCGCCTTATGGGGAAAATTAGGCAATTGCCCCTATGCTGTACTCTTCCCTTCTTTGATCACCGTCTCTGCGTCCTTGAGAGATGCCATCCTAGATACGTGCTTGGGAGCAATAGGCACCTCAACCATTGTCTTCGCAACTGCTACCTCGGGAGAAACTTCCTCAAAATGCTAGAAAGGCGTTTCGATGAACTCGCCATCCAGCTCCACATAACGGAAGGAGTTGAGGTGGCTTATCATGTACTCTTCCTCTCCGTGCACCATTATAATCTTACCCTTAACAGGATATTTCAGCATCTGGTGCAAAGAGGAGGTAACTTCCCCGGCATAATGGATCCACGGTCTTCCTAGCAAACATGAATATGATGGTCGGATATCCATCACGTAAAAGGTTGAGTTGAAGACCTCTGTGCCTACTTTGATAGGAATATCAACCTCTCCATGAACCATTCTCTTGGAACCATCAAAAGCCCTAACAATGATGTTACTAGGCTTGAGAGTCAGTCCTTCGCAGTCCAAGCGGTCTAAGGCTTTCTTTGGCAGCACATTCAAGGAAGAATCAGTATCAACTAAGACATGGGCGAGAGTGGTTCCCCCACATTCGACTGAAACATGTAACGCATCATTGTGTTTCCTTCCTTTGGGAGTTAAGTCAGCATCGGAAAAGCCAAGGCCATTATCAGCAGTAAGACTGGCCACACATTCCTGAAACTGGTCAGCCGAAGTCTCTTGGGGAACATGTGCCGCCTTCAAGAATTTGATCAGGGCCTTAGCGTGGGCCTCAGAACAGAGCAGAAGAGCCAACATTGAAATTTTAGAAGGGGTCTTCCCTAACTGCTCCACAATGTCGTAGTCACTTTTTCTGATTATTTTCAAGATTTCATCCATTTCTTTCTGAGTGGTTTCGGGGATAACCACAGCATGGGCCTTCGTCCTGACAGGCACTTCCAGTATCCCCTTACCCTTGTCAGTAGTTTCAGTAGATGGTCTTACTTCAGGAGTATCCAAATCCTCAATCATTGGGCCTTGCACAGAGGGTCCAACAGGTGCAGAAGCTTTTAAGGGTCCGAAAACTGCCCGAGGGGGAGCAATCTCCGGAGAAAAGATCCGGCCACTGCGGGTTATCTTGCTTGTACCCGTGATGTTCCCTATATCAGGGTCTTCTTCAGAAATCTCTTGGACTGTTTCGATTTGTTTGATTCTGTGGTAGAAGATTTCTCCCCCATAGTTCCACGGTATCGTTTTGCTGGATTTATACGGGACAGGTGCCGGCATGGTGATCTTTAAAGGTACACATTCAGAGTTGGGTGTAATCCTGACAGGCCTTTTGCAAGCCTTGGGAGGATTGTCGGAAATGGTTATGATAGCAATATCGTTGGTTGAAGTATCACAAGTATCAGGAGTAATAGGATTGTAAGTGTCAACAGGGGTTTTCTAGAAAAGTATCTCTTGAGTATCCATCAGGCGTTGGACACCTGACTTCAACATTGGACAATCACCTCGTATATTCAAACAAAAATAACAGTCTTTAACACAACCAGGAAAGATCCCGGCTCTCAACAAATTTTCCTTAATCACAAGCAAAGGCGTCAGCAGGTCAACAACATCAGTAACATGAGTGTCCTCCATAATAGCATGAATATTGTGGTTGTGCTTGGGCATCGGAGCAGATATAACATTGGGCTTCTCAGGAGCATCAAATTCTACTTCCTTAGCATCGATCAGATCCTAGATTTTGTTCTTAAGTGCCCAGCAATTATTGGTATCGTGCCCAGCACTGTCGGAATGGTAGGCACACTTGGCATTAGAGTGATAGTATGGAGAGGAGGTCTTAGGGTTCTTTGGCGCTTCCTTCAAATTGGTCAGATTCAGCTTCAACAAATGGGGAAGTACCTGAGCGGGCATCATGTTGATGCGGGTGAACTGCCGTTGTAGCCTTTCCACCCGTTGTTGATTAGGTCTCGATTGATTGTTACGAGATTGATTATATGACGAGTTTTGAATCATCACGGCCCCTACAGTCAGCCGACGCTCAATTCTTTCCAATCCCTTCCGAGAATACACAGAAATGCCTCCTTCTTGGCTGGGAAAGGTTTCTTAACAGCTATGGATTCAGAAGCATCCTTTTGAATCTTTCCACTTTTAATACCGGCCTCAACTCTTTCGCCGGTCAAAATCAGTTCAGTAAATCCCGCAGAAGAGCTCCCGATTAGATGGTTGAAGAAGGGGCCAGACAGGGTCCCCAGAAACATATCAACTAACTCCCTATCTGATAACGGCGGCTGCACCCTTCCAGCCAGATCACGCCACTTTTGAGCGTACTCTTTGAACCCTTTATTGGAAGCCATCCCCATACTTTGTAACTGAGTACGAGTGGGCGCCAAATCAGCATTGTATTGATACTGACGGTAAAAAGCAGATGCCAAGTCTTCCTAATTGTGAAACTCTGATCTCTCGAGCTGATAAAACCAATCTAGTTGCATGCCAGACAAACTGTCTTGGAAAAAGTGTACCCAGAGGTCTTTATCGGATGAGTGGGGTTGGATTTTTCTGACATACGACCTCAGGTGTATCTTAGGGAAAGACAGACGGTTGTACTTGGCAAATGTTGGCACTTTGAACTTGGGAGGGATAACAATCTCAGCTACCAGCCCTAGTTCCTCAAAATCCAATCCGGGCACCCTCTGCAACTCCATAGCTGCCAATCTATCTTCAAGGTTCTTATATTTGTCGTCCGCTGGTGGATACTGTTGCTCGGAGTAGTCTTCGTCTTCTTCCTCCTCTTCCTCTTCAACCTCAGATTCAGAAGGTACAGCAGCACCTTTCCCTTTACCGACCCCTTCGTCAGACGTTGAGGGGAACTCAAGAACCTTCCTAGCATTGCTCTCAAACCTTCTTCCAAAAGTGGCTACCCCATGTCTCTTTTTCTTTTTCTCTTTATTCTTATCCAACAACACTTTGAGGTCCTCTTGACCCTTTGCCAAGGTCATGAGGAGTTGCTGGAACTGTGAATTTTGTGCCTGTAGATCCTTTACCGTTTGCTCCAAATCCATCTTGCTGAAATAAACAGCAGAAAGATAAGGAAACCTGGCGTGAAGACCTATTTATGCATATGATGAATGGTATGCTATTCATGTAATGCATTCAAGGGTTCAAAAATTCAGATTTGTTGCAAACAAAAAGAACGCACGTCATATTAAGAAGAAATTGGTTAGTACATAAGTGCCCCATGGGCGAAATATTACAAAATTCTTAGTGTAAAAAGACATTGCGCATCCTCTTTGGTGCGATGTAAGTGTTGAGAGTTTCCTCCTCGTGAAGTCGGCAGGTGAGCTCCAAAACCTTCTTCTCACTGGCATAGAAGCTGGCTTCAAAAGTATCATGTTCTTCCTTGAGTTGGATCCAACTCTTTTGCATTTCTTCCCATGATGTTGGCATGTCAGGATGTAGGATGGTGTATGGAACCTCTCCTTCCATAACAGGCTCTTTGATCAAAGGGAGAATGTGAGGATATGGCATCATAAGATTTTGGGAGCGGGTTCGTACCCACTTGAGGTAAGGCTCAAGGGGGATGGAATTCTTGTGCCTCAGTGTCTTACTATCCACCTTGTTAGGCATCCTCCAAGCTCTGATGAACCTTTGTCGAATTCCTTGCGCATCATTGTCGAAGTCAAAAACTAGGTCAGGAATCAACATGTCATGAGGGTCATCCCTCCGAGCATATCCAAATTGTCTCAAAGCTAGATAGGGGTTGTAGGTGAGGCCTCCCCTAATGCCAAGTAATGGGACATTAGGAAATTCCCCATAACGATCAATGATGATGACATTTTCTCTGGACCGAGAACACCAATGTACATCAGAATGTGTGAGGGTCATCAATCGTTGTGACCATCTTAAACCCTGCTCATTCTTCAAAACTGATTGTGGAAGGTGAGAAATAAACCACCTTGCTAGGAGAGGAGTACAGCACATGAGAACACCTCTTTTCCTCATTGTTCGTGTGTAAAATTAGTGTAGGATGTCCCCAAGCAATGTAGGTATAGGATTCCTGGATATGAAAATCTTGACAGCATTCACATCTATGAGCTGATCAGGGTTTGGGAACAAGACCAACCCATAGATGAGGAGTGCCACAATCTCTTCAAAGGCTTGTAGATCGAGAGAATTCCAGCAGTCTTGTGCCTTCTCAAACAGAAACTTTACCAAGAAACCCTTGACACCACTTCTGGTTTCCCAGTGCCCCTTGATGTCAGATGGTTGCAAGTGTAATGCTTGAGCAACATCTTCATGCTTTGGTTATTTTTCCGTACCGTTGTAGGGTAGTTGATGAAGAATAGGAATTCTCAGGAGTTGAGAAAATTCCTCCAAAGTAGGTACTAACTGGTAATCAGGGAATGTGAAACAGTGGTGTAGGGGGTCAAAGAACTGGAAGATAACTTTCACCATGTCTTCTTCAATGTTGGTGTTGACTAAGTTGAAGAGTCTACCATGTTTTTCACTGAAGAGAGAATTCCCTGGAATCTTGGAAGTAAGCTCCTTGAGTTGAGGAGGGATCCTCACAAGGTTGACTTGAATTGTTTTCCTGCGAAGAGATTCCATGACCTACAAAACAAGAACAAAGATGAAGATCCAAACCCTTGAAATGGTTAGTGGATGCATATGATGCTTTATGATGTTCATGATGTATGCACAAACACATGTACAAGCAAATCACACAAAACCCTAGTTTCAGGCTTGCATGAGGTTTCATAGGTAAGTACCCTCTTGAGTTTAGTTGGCTCAAAACCTGTCCTATAAATAATAACCGGGTTCTAAGGAGCTCAATATCACTGGATTGTTTTCTATGTTCATTGTTTTGGTTTAGCCACTTAACTAGCGACCAAAATATTCCAAGAAAACAACCCTCAATGAGTGTAGTATCGAGTATCTACCAACTTCGGACTGCACCAAAGCCGGTCATCTCACTACCCCTAATAAAAGGCCTAGATGGTCAAGTAAGGTTCTAAGAGTTCATTAGTGCTTCATGACATCACCCAGCGGCCCCGTATTCTCTTTGATTGACTCAAAGGCTACCGGTACTCACAAATATGTCGCACTAATATAGTTATTGCTTCAACCATGTCGGTATACCCCGCACAGTTTCCACAACGTATTGCTATCTATGAATGTTTCCCAAATCTGGGTAGAGGATTTTCAAGCCCAAACAAGAGAACCAAAATGTAAAGCAATCAAAGCAAACAATAATCATGCAAAAGGTGATCTAAGCCCTAAGGTTACTCCACTTTTAGAGTACTCCCCAGCAGAGTCGCCAGTTCTGTGATACGGTGGGAGAACTGACTTGGGATTTTGCGTTTGTGTTCGCAAATGTTTCGGTTTAGCAAGAGTCGCCACCGACTTTTTATTTTATCCTAAGGAAAGGTCAAAAAGCACAGGAAATACCTTTGAGATGTTTTCTTGGGTTCGGGGAGTAGATTATAGAAAGGGAAGGTATTAGCACCCTTTCTATCCATGGTTATCCATGGGCTCTTAGTTACTTGCTTAGATCACTTGCTTTGCTTTTCTATTGTTTGAAATGGTGCTTTGTGTGTGATTTTGAAAGATGTTTTGAAAAGAGGCCATCGTCATGGCAACCTTTGTAATGGTTCTTGTTTGAATGTATACAAAGGTGTTTTTGTCTTTTGAAAAGTTTCCAATGTATGAAAGTAGGGTTTTGAAGTTGTGTAGTGAAGTGTGTTTTGAAGATAGCAAGGATGTTTTTTGCAAGCTTTTGATCAAGTAACTAAGAGTTGTCTACCCTATTTTACTCAAAGATCTTTCTTATGTTTTTAAACCTTTTAACAGTGTTGTTTTACCATTGTATTTGGTGAACAGCCTTGTGTTAGGATGTTAAACGGGACAGGCGCGGGTCATCCTATAGACCATGATAGCAATGGTGTCAAGTATTTTTGGCAAATTCTCTTGAGGGACTTGATCATTTTGTTTAGGCAACTCAGACAGCGTCATCGAGGGACTATGATCTTTTTGTTTGTTTTTGTTTTGCCAAAGTACTTGACGTGCAACCATGGCCCATTTTTGAAGGCAACAAGTGGATTGTAACCCTAGGGGTGCAAGTGTGCATTGTGTTTGTTTTTCATGCATATTTATCTTGGATTAGGTCAAACTAATTGTTGATTTTATTTGCATACAAACCCTAGGTTTAAGCATGGCATAATTGAAAGCTTTTAAATGTGCGAGAATTTAAATGCTACACTATTACAACATGATATAGGGAGGGGGTACAAATTTGAATTGGGGGTATTTGACAAGAAATTAAATTCTAAGTTATTACAACCAAATCGAATGTATAGGCAATATTTAAATGTACAATAATTGGAATAAATACAACTAAATAAAAGTCAAATAAAATGTATTATGCAAAAAAAGTTTTTTATGTATGTAAAAAGTATATTTTTTAATGTGAAATATAAACAAATAAATAAAAAAGTCAATTTTAATTATCTTTGTTATTTAGGGCAAAAACCCTAATTCTTAAATAAACAATATTATTTATTAATTATATACAATAATATATTAATTTATACACAAAATAAAAGTATATTGCAAAAAAGATGTTTTTTAGTGTAAAATATAAATGAAAGTAAAAATATGATATTTTTATATTTTTGACCTAACTATTTAATAAGATAAAGTATATAAATATATATGTATGTATTAAATATATTAACTATATAAAAATAGAAATTAATTATTTACAAAAAAATGTGTATATTCAAGAAAATATTTTCAAGTGTAAATAAAAATAATAAATGGAGGTAAGTATATTTTTGTATTATTTTTTTGAGTTTTTTTTTAATAAAAGGGAAATAGTTTATTTATATGATTATACTAATAAAATAAAAATAAATATCAAATAAATATGAAAAATATAGAAAATAATTTTTTGGTATTTTTTATATTTAGACAAAAAATAATAAAGTCAGAATAAAAAATAAAAATATAAAAATGACAAATATTCAAACAAATGGGCCAGGGGTGTGTAAACTGAAAAGTGGGGTGTTAGAAGTGAAAACAACCAGGCCTAACCCAGTCAAACTTCTTCTTCTTCCTCTTGTTCACAAAAACACGCGCCTCTGTGCATCAATGGCTATCTCCTGATTCTTTGATTTTTTGACAAAACTCATAACATGAATATTGTAGAGAATTAAACAATGAATCCAACCATATAAAAAACTTGGATTAACTCTCAAAGACCAAAGAGAATTTCTCTGGCCCTAATTTCTAACCTAGTTTTTTCAGAAAGTTCATGAGTGAAATTCTCCTAGCACGATTAATGTAAATGAAAACTAAGCATGTGTATGGCTTCAGGGCTATGAGTACAACATATTTCATTCACAAACCTAAGCCTAACCATTCCTAGATAGAGAGATAGAAGTCCATGAAATACCTGTTTCAGTTGACTTCGAGCTGGACAATGTAGCAACCTTCAATGGTGTTTGAGCTTCTTTTGAGCTTGCTTGAGGTCCAAGGAAGCTTTTCCAATGCTTGGCTTGTCTTGAAACAGCTTGAATCATGCTGTAGAACTCAACCTGCAGAGCTTTGAAACAAAAATGGCAAAGTGTGTTAGAGGTGTTAAAGCTTGCAATGGGGGCCTGGGATAGTTCAGGTGAGTTGATTGGAAGGTGTTTGAACTATCTTTGGACAAAACGCACGATGGTATTTGGTTATGGCTTGCAAAATGCAGAACTGACTCTGTTTTGCAGAAAAATGGAGGTTTTGAGTATGAGGAGGTTTGAGTGATGAAGGGGTCATGTTTCTGGCTTGTTGGGAAGTATGAAACTTGTCTACAATGTTTTTGTAAGCTTGTCTTAACATATATGAGAGATGGTCTATGTTTTGCAACTTTTCTTCTTTCTTAAGCAAGAGTGTGGAAATGATGTTATAGCCTTGTACAGACCCTCCTATCACCCTGCACACAACACTCTTGGCCCCTCCAATTCATGGATTTGGTTGGCAGTCTCAGATTTTGTTCAAGGCTCAATGCTTAGTGTTTTGACATAAAGTAACCTTTTGCAAAAATAGCAATATACCTTTTACCATTTAGGGCTTAATCTTGTGTACAATGCCCTAATGACCAAAACAAAACCTTAACTCAATGGATATGCATTAAATTATGGAGTACAAGTTGGTTTTGAGGCCTGCAAGCTAGCACCAAACATGCTGATTTGAAAATGCAAGTTTGTATGAACATGCATTGGCCATGGACAAAAGTCAGTTTTTGCCAACTTCAAGCATTCGATTCTCTCTAACCACAAGGGTGTTTGAGGAGTTCTTGGACAATTTGGAAATCTTGGAACATGTACTATAATCCATCTTTGAAATGCAACTTGAAACTCCAAGTGGAACTATTTGAAAAGTGGCCAAGAAGATGGGTCAAAATCCTGCCTAGATTAGGGCAAATTTTCTCTAAGTTAAAAGTTTTAGGTACCCTTGTTCCAAAAATCATAACTTGAGATACAAGCCTTTTTTGAGAAAACTTTGTGAATAAAAGTTGTATACTTTTTGATGGAATACAACTTTCATGTTTTAAGTTTTGTTTTTATCCACTTGCATCTTCGTGAAAAATGGGACAAAGTTAGGAAAAAATAAGAAAAGTTTATAATTTAGAAAATTTCTAAGTTATGAAATTTTTCCATTTTAAACCCTAATTTGCATTTTTGGGTTTCTTGATTAACAAGTTTCATAATTTGACATGTCTTGATGAAAAATAACTCTTGGCACTTAATTTTGACCAAAAAGTCAAAGTTTGACTTTTCAGTGTACAGTCAAATTTTGATCAGTTGACTGAAAAATTCATCTATCAATCTTATGCATTTGAGATCTTTTGAACTTGTTGAATAGGTCAAGACAATTTCATTGAGTCCTTGAGTCCATGTGTGAGCTTGATTTGCCATTGGCCAGGTCAAACAGTCAAAAATTACCTTTGTGTAGTCAAAACCCTAAAAATGACCATTTTGCCCTTTTGGTGATCTGATCAAATTTCTTGTGGAATTGTGATCCAAACTTGATAAAATGGTTTATATGAGTTTATAATGTTGATGTGGGTCAAATTTCATGAGTTTTGACTGTCAATTGGCCACAGTTGACTTTTTCCCCAATACAGCTGATTTCTAGGTCAACTGTCCAATTGAATGGGCAAAAATTTGAATCAAGGCTTGAAACTTGATATGGGAAAACTTGTGAGTCCAACATGAAGTATGAAAGTCACCTTGGGCATTGTAGGTCAAAATATCCCTGTGTAAACTCAAACCCTAATTTGGGTCAACAGTGCAAGGAGGTGTTTTGAGCAAGGCAAACCCTAGCTTGATCTAGAGTTCCAAGGGTCTTGTGATTGAGAAAATGTTGATGAAATGAGAGGGAAAATTTTGGGGTACAATAGTAGGAATTTAGAGTTTGCTCCTCATGAAGTAGCCTAGTGAGTTCCAAAACCTTCTTCTCGCTTGCGTAGAATTGGGCTTCAAAAGTATCTCGCTCTCTTTTGAGTTGTATCCAATCCCTTTGTAGGTCTTCAAGATATGTGGGAATGTCAGGATGTAGGATAGGGCATCATAAGACTTTGAGCGCGGGTTCGTACCCACTCGAGGTAAGGCTCAAGAGGGATGGAATTCTTGTGTCCCAAAGTCTTACTATCCACCTTGTTTAGCATCCTCCAAGCTCGGATGAATCTCTGGAGAAGACCTTGATCGTCATTGTCATAGTCGAATACCAAACCTTGAATCAACATCTCATGCGGGCCATCCCTTCGGGCATAACCAAACTGTCTTAGAGCTAAGCATGGATTGTAGGTGATGCCTCCCATAATACCAAGTATAGGGACATTAGGGAATTCCCCACAACGGTCAACAATGATAACATTCTCTTTGGATCGAGAGCACCAATGAATATCTGAATGTTTAAGCGTCATTAACCTTTGTGACCACCTTAATCCTTGCTCATTCTTTAAGACAGATTGGGGAAGATGAGAAATAAACCATCTTGCCAGGAGAGGAGTAAAACACATAAGGACACCTCTTTTCCTCATTGTGCGAGTGTGAAAAGAGTGTAGGATATCCCCTAGCAATGTAGGCACCGGATTGCGTGACATGAAGATTTTGACGGTGCTCACATCTATGAGTTGGTCAGGATTGGGAAACAAGACCATCCCATAGATAAGAAGAGCCATAATTTCCTCAAATGCTTGCAAGTCTAAGGAATTCCAACAGCTTTGGGCTTTCTCAAACAAGAACTTTGCTAAGAAGCCTTTGACACCACTTCTAGTTTCCCAATGAGTTGTGACATCAGATGAGTGCAAGTGCAGAGCTTGAGCAATCTCTTTTGGCTTTGGGTCTCTTTCCGTACAGTTGAAAGGTAGTTGATTGAGAATGGGAATCCTCAAGAGTTGAGAGAATTCTTCCAAAGTAGGCACAAGCTGATAGTCGGGAAATGTGAAGCAATGGTGCAAAGGATCAAAGAACTGGAAGAGCACCTTCATCATATCCTCCTCTGTGTTGGAGGTGACCAAGTTGAGTAGACGACCATGCCTCTCGGTGAATGGAGAGTTCTCAGGGATCATTGAAGCTAGCTCCTTGAGTTGTGGAGGAATTCTTACAAGGTTGACTTGGATAGTTTTCCTGCGAAGTGAATCCATATCCTACAAAACAAGAACAAAGATGAATCTCCAAAATCCTTGAAATGGTTAGTGGATGCATATGATGTTCATGATGTCCATGATGTTATGTACAAGTATGCATATACAAGCAAAGCAAACAAGTTCTTAGTTTAGGCTTGCATGGGGTTTTATAGGTAAGTACCCTCTTGAAGTTTAGTTGGCTTAAACTTGTCCTAGTAATAGTAACCGGGTTCTTAGGAGCTCAATATCACTGGATTGTTTCCTTGGTCATTGTTTCAGCTCAACCCTATTTAATGGCGACCGAAATATCCAAAGAAATCAACCCTCAATGAGTGTAGTATCGAGTATCTACCAACTTTTGACTGCACCAAAGTCGGTCATCTCACTACATCCTAAAGGCCAAGTTGGTCAAGTAAAAGGTTCTAGAAGTTCATTAGTGCTTCATGACATCACTCAGCGGACCCGTATTCTCTTTGATTGACTCAAAGGCTACCGGTACCCACAAATATGTCACACTAACATAGTTATTGCTTAGACCATGTCGATATACCCCGCACAATTTCCACAACGTATTGCTATTTACCTATAATGTATCCCAAATCCGGGTAGGGGATTTCAAACCCAAACAAAGAACCATAATGTAAAGCAAACAAGTCAAACAATGTAAGCAAATAAATGTGATTTAGCGCTAAGGTAACCCCACTTTTATAAATTTCCCCAGCAGAGTCGCCAGTTTTGTGATACGGTGGGAGAACTGACTTGAGGGTTTTGCATTTTATCGCAAATATTGCGGTTAGCAAGAGTCGCCACTGACTTTTCTTTTATCCAAAAGGAAAGGTGAAAAAGCACAGGAAAGACCTTTGAGATTGTTTCTTAAGTTCGTGGGGTAGATTATGAAAAGGGAAGGTATTAGCATCCTTTTCATCCATGGTTTTCTATGGGCTCTTAGTTACTCGCTAGATCACTTGCTTTTGTTGTTTGAAAATGTGTTTGGTGTGGTTTTGAAAGTATTTTGTAAAAGAGGCCATTTGTTTAGGCAATCTTTGTAATGATTCTCGTTCGTAAGAATGTATACAAAGATGTTTGTCTTTTTGAAAATGTTTTCAATGTTTGCAAGATGTTTTGAAATGTGTGTGTTTGTTTTGAAAATAGTAAGGATAGTTGTTTGAAAATGGAGCAAGTAACTAGAAGCAATCTACCTACTCAAATGTCTTTCTGATGCATTTTCTATTCCTTTGACATTGTTGTCTTACCATTGATTTGGTAAACAACCCTATCTTTGGGTGTAAACGAAACGGACGTGTGTCATCATATAACCATGATTAGCAATGTTGCAAAGTATCTTTGGCATTTTTTTGAGGGACCAAGATCATTTTGTAAGGCAACTTTGAATAGCGTCATTGAGGGACTATGATCTTATACTTGTTTGTTTTGCCAAGATACTTCGCATGCGTAATATGGCCATTTATTGTATAAGGCAACCAAGTGGAGAAACCCTAAGGATTCTTGTGTGCAAGTGTATTATTTTCATGCTTTGTTTGTCTTGTGTTAAGGTTTTCTATTTGCTTTGTTTTGATCTTGTCATTCAAACCCTAATTACTAGCATGGTATATAAAAGCTGTAAATTGCGTAATTTAAAGATCACTACGCTATTACAACATTTTATGGGAGGGGGAATATAAATTTGAATGGGGATTTGCAATAATGTAAATCTAATTAAGCTATGACAACCAAATCGAATTTGTACAAATATTTGAGTAAATAAGATACAATATAAATTAAATGTGCAATGGTATGTATATACAAGAAAAAAAGATTTTTGTTTTTTTTATATGAAGAGGAATTTTAACCTAATCCTAAAAATATTAAAAGAAATTATTTCCTAAAAAAAGAAGTTACCCTAATTTTCTAATTTAAAAGAAAATGAAGTTCTTTAACCATAATTCTTTGTATATTTTTGTGTTAAAAATAATGAATAATATTTTATGAAAATATTTAGTTCTTTATATGTCAAAAATAAATATTTTACAAGTATGAAATGAAAAGGAAAAAAATAATTAACCTAATTCTTTTTTTTTTAATATTTACAAGTTTATTTAAGAAAAAATAGTTAGTATATAATAAAATAAAATATATTTTTTATGTAAAAATAAAATAAAATAAAAATGCAATATTATCATATTTATACTTTTTATGATTTTTATGTGTTAAAGAAAATATTTTAATAAAGAAAATATAAAAAATAAAATGAACAAATAAAATATATGAAAATAGTTGGGCCAGGGGGGTATCCTGAGAAATCAAGTGGTGTTATGTTAGAAAAAATGCTAGGCCCAATGTTGAAGCCCAATCCTGCAAAACAGCAAAAAAAATAAAAATGGAAAAGTATGAAAAAACAAAAGGTAGGCCAAGGTTCGAACCCATGACCTGGGCATTGCCAGCGCGCTACCTTGCCACTAGGGTGGCTGTACATCCGTTAGTCTAAATGAAATAAAATATACATAACACAAAACCATTCCTAGCCCTGTACTTCATCTTCTTCCTCAAGCTAGCCTGACCTCCTGTAACTCTTTCATCTCTCAACAAAAATGGAAATTGATAACATGAATGTTATAGCATTTTGTCTCACGATTCTAACCATGTGCATAACTAAAACTATAAGTCCAAGATTAAAGAGAATTTTAATGGCCCTAATTCTTGACCTAATTTTTCCAGGAACTTCAAGTTCAAAATTCTCTCAACTGAGGCCAAATAAATGCAAGTTATGGATATGTACAACTTTTTAGCAATGATGTCTACATTGTTTATTCACAAATCGTGACCAATGGATGCCTGTATGAAGAGATAGAAGTTAAGATTCTTACCTCTTTCAATTGAGATCGTGAATGGAGTTTGAGTGAGATTTAGGAAGGCCTGAAGGTTGCTTTAGCTTGCTTGAACTTCCCTGAGTGTGTTCCAACCCTTACCTTGCTTTGAAAGTGTCTGAAACTCTCTATCCAAGTCAACCTGCAAGCTTGGAAAACAAAAATGGTAGATGAAGGAGAAGGAGTTACAGTGCAGGGATGAAGGTCTGGATCACTTAGATATGAGGTAGGTAAAGTGTGTGAATGGTTAAAACTTGAAACGCACGAGCAAATTGATGGATTGCTATGCTTGGACACCAACTGCAAGTTTTGACAGTTTTTTGGTGATATGGAGTGTTTGACTGTTTCATGCCTTTTTCAATCGTGTTCTCAACTGCAATATGTTTTTGTATCAGTATGGAGAAAGTTCCAAGTCAGTTTCACAACAGATCTTTGAGTTGTAGGCTTTTTGCACACTTTCTTACTTTTGAAGCAAAGTGAAGGGACGAGTCTTTACATGCTTGTATTGGCCTGCTTGAGGTTGGTATGAGCTCTATACAAGTTGCCTTAGGTCTGTAGTACTTGTGTGTGCAGAGAAGACAGGTCCAATGCTCAAGAATTGGAAAGTTGCAAAAGTGAACCTTTTCCAAAATGGCAATGGCAACTTTGTGCCATTTATGGAATTACAACTTGGACAAAGACTCTTGGGATTGGATTAATGCTTTGTCAACTGAGTAAGCATTAAATTATGAAGTGAGAAACAAGTTTGGGACCTGTAAAGCATGGATTAGGCAGCATAGGTACTGATTTGAGTTTTGTTCTTCATGAAATGGCTTGAATTCAAAGTGAGAAATTGCCAACTTCATCTCTTTGATTCTCCCTACTCAAAAATGATATCAAGGAGTTCTTGGACATTTTGGAAAGCTTGCAATGTGCTCTATAACTCATATTTGTAATGCATTTCAATATTCCTCTTGGAACTAGGTAAAAAATTGCGATGAATTTAGGTCAAAAACCTGCCTAAATTAGGGCAAAATTTCAGTAAGTTATTTTAGTTCATGGGCATGTATTCACAAAATTATATATTGAGATCCACGCATCTTTAAGGAAAAATGTGTGAAGAAAAGTTGTAGATTTCATGGAGATCTACAACTTTCATGTTGAGAATTTCCTTTAAATCATCTTGTATCATGGTAAAAAAATGGCTTAAAGTTGAGAAGAAATAAGAAATTTTCTATAGTTAGAAAATTTTCTAAGAAAATTTCAAATTTTTAAAACCGAATCTTCAATCCTTGATTCCTTGATGAACAAGTTTCACATTTTGATATTTTTTGATGAATTATGATCCTTGACACTTGATTTTGACCAAAAAGTCAAAGTTTGACTTTTCAGTGTACAGATGACTTTTGATCAGTTGACTGCAAATTTCATCTGTCTATCCAATGGATTTGCAATGTTTTGAGTCATGTAATTAGGTCAAGATGATATAAATGAAACCTTGAAATCATGCTTCAAACCAATTGGTCATTTGTTAGGTCAAAAATCAGAAATTGCCTTTTCTCAGTCAAAACCCTAATTTTGACCATTTTGCCCTTTTGAGGATTTGATCAAATTTCTTGAGGAATTATGGTCCAAACTTGATCAAATGATACATATGAGTCTAAAATGTTGATGTGGATAAAAAATTATGAAGTTTGACTGTAAATTGGCCATGGTTGACTTTTTCCTCAATACAACTGATTTTTAGGTCAACTGTCCAATTGACTGATCAAAAATGTGGTTCAAGGTTTGAAACTTGTCATGAGTAATCTTAGGGGTCCATAATGATGTTTGAAAGTCATATGAAGCATTGATAGTCTAAAAATCCTTGTGCAATCTCAAACCCTAATTTTGGGTCATCAATGTAAGATGAGATATCTTGAGCTGATCAAACCCTAATGCAGTCTTGAGTTTAAGAGATCTTGTGAGGAAAATATTGATAAATGAGAGAGAAAATTTTAGGATACAACAATTTGTTATAATAAACCTTGCGTGAACAAGAAATAAAACACGATAAACCGTCTACGAAATTACAACCGTTAAAATAATTTCATCTGACCCATGCATCATCAACATTACGTCGCTGTTTATTTTGACTTCCTCCAACCAAAAATTAGGTCTTCATGTCGCAAGTAAGGTTTTTGTTCGTCTTCGTTGGATCCTTCTAATTTGTTCCCCCTCCTCGATGTCTCCCTCTAGCCATCGCATCAACTCCCTCTTCAGACGCTCCATGGAGTGAATGTGCCAGAATTTCATTTTCATCGGAGGTTTTGTGGCGGAGAAAATAACGTAACCATCTCTGGTAAAAATCATGGGCGATGTCATGATGCAAATAACATAGAAAAAAATAAGAGAACAGTGCGAGAAAGTGTGAGGAATGACGGAGAAACAGACGAATTATTTATAAAAATTGCATTTTTCCCTAGGAGCCAAGTGAGATGGCGCCTCCTCTCACTTTTAAAGTGCATGCGCCATCTCACTTGGCTAAAAGAGAGACGAGGCTCCAAGTGGGATAGCGCCTAGGGCAAAATGGAGAGTGGATGCGCCAACTGGGTTGGCTCCTCCCTTGTGGGGTTTTCTGAAACATGGTTATTTGCGTAATTTTCTCCGAAACATGGTTATTTGCGGGGAAAAAATTTAATACCTAATTATTCAAAAAAAAATCTCCATTAATAACCTTTAACACTACACACATAAGATTTTAATCATAACATTTTTCTGGCAGGACTCACTTTACCACTTACATGTATACAAGATGGCATTGTTCATAACATATTGCTAGCAAAATACATCTTATCTAACTTAGGAAGAACTTATATCTTCTTCGAGACTTTAACCTTAATAGAAATCGTGGCTCATTTTGAGAAACTTCAATTAAAAAAATCTATTTATTTGCCATTTCGTCAAATAAACAACTAGTAATTGTTTCTACAAAGATTTTAGACCTATGAAGCATGAATACGTCGAATATGACTTCAATACTGGCGATATTGATAATAATTTAAAAAATAAATAAATTTAATATAATTATAAGTATTGATATAAGTGTCTGATACAGACATGTTTATTTTACAGGTGTCAATGCTATATAATTTTAGACCATTTCTCTTTTATCAATATCTAAAGGCGAAGTTAAAAAATTATAAAATCTAGATAAAAATGATGAAGATTAGTGATATAATCCTCCTTTTTTATTCTAGAACAACTCCAATAAGATAAGGAGTCCATGGAAATGAGAGAGAATTGTGTTTACTGAAGCCTGTAAAACAAAGAATTATACTAAAGTTAATACTCGAAGCCTGGCACCATAGATATTGTATCCAACAAAGTCAATGTTGAAAAAAAAGAAGAGTCTATGTTACAAGAGTTTGTATATTGTAAAACATTTCATAAAATATTTTTTTTAATTTAATTTTTATAAGTTCTTCAAGATAGCTTATGAAAATAACTTATAAAATATATAAAAATATTTTATTTTATTTTATTTTTTTATTATAAAAACGGTTTATCACTACAAAAAACGCAGTTGCGATGTGATTATCACGTTACAGCATGCAAAATCACGTCACAGCGTGTTTTTTATGACATGAATAATTACATGTAGGAGGGAGTGTGACAACTTTATTGCAACGTGAGTTTTATATCACAAAGTTGTAACATGAAAATCACGCCGCGACATGCTTGCACAAATATCCTAACACTGCAGTAGGAGCAGGCGCGGTGGTCAGAGCAGCAACTTTATTTGCCACGTGATTTTCACGTCACTAATTTATGATATGAAAATCACGTAAAAAATTAATACCATTTATGACAAGGAAACGTGATAGCATGCTTTCTTTCTTTTTTTTAATAAAAAATTAAAGGTTGCGACTGATTTACATGTCACAACTTTGTGATATAAAAATCACGTCACTAATATTTTTTTTAAATTTAATTGCTGAAACAAAATATAAATTAATAAAATTAATTAATAAAATAAATATATTAAATATATAAATTAATAAACTAAATAAATTTATAAACTAAAATTATAAATTAATATAAATTAAATAAATTTAATATAATAAAATTAATAAACTAAAATTATAAATTTAAGATTTCTTAATTTAATATACTAAATAGGTTTAATTAATATGTTACACAAATTCAAATTTAAAAGAAAAATAAAAATAAAATTAATTCAACGGATCGTCTTGGTTGAGATAGTTGTCAATGTCAAAACTATCTTCATTTTCATCATCCTCCAACTCTTGATTAGGAACGTTTTGATTTCCACCAAACTCTTGCATAAATTGCCTCATTTGCTGCTCCATATCAGCTTGCCTCTTCGCCATGATTTTCATTTTCTGTTGTTGCTCGCGCCTCATTACCTCCATTTGGGCTTTCATTTCCGCCTCACGTTGCGTTAACTCGCGTCTCGCCTTATTTAATGTCAATTGTCTTATTATTTCAAGTTATTTCGGTGTCAAATTTGGTTGAGGTGACCCTCCTTCCCCATCTCTAACTCTTTGAAATAGAGTTTTATCCCCACTTATGAAGGTACCCATCAAATTTCCACCACCAAAAAAACAATCGTTAGGCCCCTTTCCGGAAATGACTTTACTCTAAATATAAAACTCCACATCTGGATGAAGCGGCTCTCTCTCTCTCTCTCTCTCTCTCTCTCTCTCTCTCTCTCTCTCTCTCTCTCTGAGTATATTGAGAATTATGAGTCCGAAATTCTGCAAGCAATAGTTGATAATCCTCTTACACATTCAATAAATAAATTAAGTTCAATATAAAATAAAATAAAATAAAATAAAATAAAATAAATTAATAATATATGAAATATAGCCATGTGATTTTCACACTACGACTTCTCAATTGCCACGTGATTTTGCTGCCACAACTTCTCAGTTGCCGCGTGAAAATCACGCCACAAAGTTGTCATTAAATTAAAAAAAATATAAACAACATAAATTAAATAACTTACCAAAGCTTTTAGTGTATGTTGGTCAATAAAATCCTTCGTTTTCTTTGTCCAAGTCTTTCTAACCAGCTTAATCATCAGTGGTGGTCTCCCTAAAATCTTAGTCTAAATAATAAAATTAACTTTAATAAAAAATATATATTATGAATCAAAATATAACTTAAAAGTGGTAATAATTACCATGCGTCGAACATGCTCAGTGGTACTTATACTTACAACGACATTAAGTAACCCCTTTTTCAGATGTCCTCGTCTTCTTTGCATTTTCATATTGCCAGAAATGCAGGTGCCTTCCAATATAAAAGAAGTTCCTCGAAAACTTCTTTGCCTATCCAATTAGGACGGATACCCACAAGATCATAACACTCTCTAACACACCACGGTATGTCAGAAAGTTGTCTTGAGATTCTGCCATAATAATTTTTTTAATCAATCTCCCGTTCATCGGGTCCCACACACATTTTTTCTGCAATGTAGTATGACATTAAAATAAATAGTTAGATAATTATAATGAAAAAGTAATTTAAATAACAATAACTAAAAAAATAAATTAATTATAGCTTAAATTTGTTAAACCAAGCTTCTTTACTTGGAACGTCTTTAAAACTCTTCCAAAATTGTTTAATACATCTGCTGAATTATATAACTTATAACCTTGGCAGTCGTCCGACTCGGCGCGAAACTAAACACCAATAATTTGAATTTATAAATATTAAATATAAAGTTATATTAAAAATAGAAATGTATACTTAAATAAGAATTTATAAATAAGAAACTTACGAGCTTCCTTCGGGGCAAATCTAAAATATCCCGTCAATGACATGAATCTGAGTCGGATCATCATTCCCTCGAAGATCGTTTCCATCCAACTCATCATCCCATCCAGATCATCATCATCCGGATGCGCACGATCATCCTCACATGCAGGTACATGTGTGGGATGTGGGGTGTTGTATCCTCTAGTCTGTGTGAGATATGGGTTGTTGGATCCTCCATAATGCTGGAAGGATGAGGGTGTTGTACCCCAAAATTT
The DNA here is from genome assembly GCA_948472305.1 of Vicia faba. Classification (NCBI taxonomy): domain Eukaryota; kingdom Viridiplantae; phylum Streptophyta; class Magnoliopsida; order Fabales; family Fabaceae; genus Vicia; species Vicia faba. Next base: position 1,270,430,154 of record OX451737.1, read on the forward strand.
TCCCTTTCCAATTTCCCAAAGATTCTCTCACAAAATATCCATTGCTCAAAATTGCATAAGGTTTGATCAGCTCAAGACACTTCCTCAAACACTGATGACTCAAAACTAGGGTTTGAGTTTGCACAAGTACAATTGGACTTTTAATGCCCCGTATAGTTTCCATAGATCATATTGGACTCTCAAGCATCAGGTTAAAGAAAGGAGGAAGAGGAAACTGTCAAAAGGGAAAAGCAGATAAAAAAGGTGTGCAGCTGCAGATAACAGTTCGAATTCAAAATCTGATTCAGGTTGTTCGAACCACATGACTGATTGAAAAGGAGTGGTGGGCAGATGTTGACAAATCGAAAAAGAGCAAGCTTGCTTCGATCCACAAGCTTCGATTGGGAAATGGTTTCCTTCGAGCAACCTGCTTCGATCCACCTCTAAACATGCTTTGATCCACCTCTAAACCTGCTTAGATCCACCTCTAAACCTGCTTCGATCCACATCTAAACCTGCTTCAATCCACATACTAAACCCTTAACCACACATAGTTTCGACACTATGAATTACAAGTCTATCTTCATACTTGCTTCGATCCACAAGGATAGTTGGTTATGGCATTTGAAGTTTGGATATTTAAACTTTCAACCACTTAATCAACCGATTACTCAAGATATGATTACTGGTATTCTAAGTCTTGAGATGCCTGAAAAACTTTGTGAAGTAGGAAAGCAATCCAGAATTTATTTCGTTTTGACTATGCCAATGAGATCATCTTGTATACTCAAAGTGGTACATTCAGATGAATGTGGTCCATTCGAAGAACACACAATTGGTGGAAACAAATATTGTTTTGTCTGTTGATAAGTTTGGTCGAAGGTTGTAAGTGGTCCATTCAAAGAACACACAATTGGTGGAAACAAATATTGTTTTGTCTCTTTATGAGTTTGGTCGAAGGTTGTAAGTGGTCCATTCGAATAACACATAATTTGTGGAAACAAATATTGTTTTGTCTGTTGATGAGTTTGGTCGAAGGTTGTAAGTGGTCCATTCGAAGAACACACAATTGGTGGAACCAAATATTATTTTGTCTATTGATGAGTTTGGTCGAAAATTGTGGATCCATGTTATCAAAACGAAAGGATGGAGTACTCGACATCTTTAAGAAATTCAAGATACTGGTCGAAAACCAGAGTAATAAAAAGATCAAAGTTCTATATGGACTCAAGATCTTTGTATAAGGAATCAAGTTGAAGACAGAATTTTGAAGAACATAACAAAATCCTTATATTATGCTGCATAATCTTGTGTTGCAGACATCCTTGCTTGCAAATCTCATCATGATTTAATGCTTACACTCACTTTTGAGCTATTACCCAAGTGTTTAAGCATTTGTCCAAAATATATTTACATTTATGGCATAAAGTTATCATTTCTATTCTTGGAAAGCAAACTTTTTGGTACAAGTATGTCTTGAGCCCATACTTTGTTTGCTTCTAATTTTTTCCCCACCATAAATCATAAAAAGCAACCCCTCTAACCCAGTAACTTTGGTACTTTATCTTGTGATCATGGAAAACATGACATAACTTGATATTTGCATTCCAACCAAACCATAACTTGTTATCTTGCCAATCTGATTACTTCAACTTTCAAAACCTTTTCTCTATAAATAGAGAGACCATTTGCAAGTTAAAGGGGCCAGATTCTTGTGTGTTGAAAAATCCTCAAACACTCCCAAACTCTCAAAAACTCAGAACCTGCACCCAAGCACAAAACATGGCACATCCTGACTTTACACACAAAATCTCAAATCCATTAGTGCGTTTTTTGGCCTTTCGATTCACCAAGCTTCCATATACCATCCTTAGAACACTCCCAAAGCCCTAAAAAAACCTCTCAAGGAAATTAGTGATCCTTTCAATTCACTCCCAACTTCCATATACCAGCCTTTCGATTCAAGCAAAGTAGTGATCCCATTAGCTCAAGGAAGGTCCCTGCAAGCTAAATCCATCATCAAGTCATTTCTAGAAGCCATATAGAGGTATTTCGATTTTCACTTCAAGAGGTAAGATTTCTTAACTGTGATATCTCGATACAAGCATTTTCAGCACATACATATAAAAGAAAAGATGTAGATATCATATCTAGGAAGTTGAACATGCTCTTAGTTTTAATTATCACTGCTTATACATTGATAATTTCACATCTGATCAGTTAGGTTTTATTTTTGGTACTGAACAAAATTCATGCTAACCTCTGATTCATAGCTTTCAAAAATTACATGGTTGGATTCGTATTCAAATTCTAGGCAGGTTTGATATTTACATTTTTTTTATTTGGCTGAGAAATAAAGCTTTTCGAAGTTTAACAATGGAGTTATGCATCCCTGCGCGCGCGAAGGAAGAGGATGAAACCATGTTCAAATTTTCAGAAATGAGTTTATTTTATATTTAGTGCAAGTTGTATAACTAACGGATGAAACAGACCACCCCAGTGGTACAAATAGCACGCAGTAAAGCCTTTCCATGTAGAAGGTCCTAGGTTCGAGCCCCAGCGAGACCTTTTATTTTTATTTTGTTATTTTTTTCCAAACTAACATGCAGGTTTATAACATACTGAGTGTTGGCTGTTTTGAATGGAAGATGTGGTGAACCTAGGTTCAAACCTTGGCAGAACCAAAACAAATATTTATCACTTGTTTTATTTTCATTTTTTTTAACAAACTTCAACATTTTTTCCAACCAATCAAAACAACTCCTTTTGAGTTGATTTTTTTTGTGCACACTATTTATTGATAAAGTCTATTTTATGAATATATAAAAATATCACAAAAAATATGTTATTTTCATATTTATTTTAATTAACCAAAAGTCTTCCATAAAAAAACCTAAAAAATGATTTCTTGATTAATTTGATTTCCTTTTAACATAGGATTAATTTTCCTATTTTTTATTAATCACATCCCTTTAGGTTAATTAGGCCAAAATAATTTTCCTAACAAAAATCCAAAGAAAAATCCATTTCTTTTTATATTCCTTGTACATTATATATTTCATTTCTTGTACATTATTCAAATTCAATATGGTTGTAATAGATAATTAGGATTTAATTTCTTGCAATCCCCATTTGTAAATTTGTACACCCCCATCCCCAAATTATATAATAGGATAGTAAATTTACTTTCCGCAATTTATCGCTTTCGTATAAATGCTAGTAATTAAGGTTTGTATAGAAAGATAAAATCAATGCTTAGAAAATACTAATCCAAGATAAATCAAGCATGAAAAATAAACACTTGCACATTTTAACCTCTAGGGTTAACTCCACTTGTTGCCTTATGAAAAATGGTCATAATATGCATGTGAGACGTCTTAGCAAACACAATCAAAAAATACAAGATCATAGTCCCTCGATGACGCTTTGAATGTTGCCTTATAAATGATCTTAGTCCCTCAAGAGAAATGCTAAGATATCTCACAACATTGTTATTCATGACTATACGATAACCTACGCCCGTCCCTTTACATCCAAAGATAAGGCTTCTTACCAATCAATGGTAAGATAGTAATATCAAAGGAAGAGAGAAATGAACAAAAATACTTTTGAGTAGGTAGAACATTCTTAGTCGCTTGCTCATAATCCATCTTCAAAACAAACATCTTTTCAAACACGCCAAACACTTTCAAAAACATGAAATATTTTCAAAATTCAACACTTTGTATGCATTCTTATAGAGACGAGAATCATTACAAAGTTTGCCTAAACGAAGGCGCTTTTCAAAAATACTTTCAAAACCCATCACAAACACATTTCAAACAAAGCAAATTCAAAAGTGATCTAGCAAGAAACTAAGAGCCCATAGATCACTATGGATTAAAAGGGTGCTAACACCTTCCCTTTTCATAATCTACCCCCCGAACTCAAGAAAACATCTCAAAGGTCTTTCCTGTTCTTTTCACCCTTTCCTTATTGGATAAAAGAAAAGTTGGTGGTGACTCTTCCTATCCGCAACAATTGCGATCAAACCCAAAACAACCAAGTCAGTTCTCCCACCGTATTACAGAACTGGCGACTCTACTAGGGAATACTTAAAAGTGGGGTTTTCTTAGAGTTAGATTATATTTACTTGCTTTCATTGTTTTATTTGTTGGCTTTACATTTATGGGTCCTTGTTTGGGTTTGTATTGATCATCTACTCGGATCGGGGAACACTTTTAGGTAAGTAGCAATAGATTATGGAAACTGTACGGCGTAGACCGATATGGTTGAAGCAATGGCTATGTTAGTGTGACGCATTTTTGGTACCGGTATCTCTTGTGTTGAATCGAGGAGAATACGGGGCCACAGAGTGGTGTCATGAAGCACTAACTGACCTTAGAACCTTTAATTGAATAACTTGGACATTAGGAAGTAGTGAGATAGCCGGTTTTGGTGGAAAGTTGAAAACTGGTTGATACTCGATACTACACTCATTGGGATCGGAACTTTGGGATATTTTGGCTGCAAGAAAAGATTGATTATGTTAAAATAATACCCAATGAAGAAATATCAGTGATATTGAGATTCCCTAGAGCCCGATTACTTTGTAGGACATGTTGAACCAACTAAACTTCAAGAGGGTACTTACCTATGAACTCCATGCAAGCCTAAACCTAAGGTCTTTGTGTGCTTTGTTTGTGATTATTATTCATGTCATCATAAACGTCATAACATCATAAAGCATTCTCACTAACCATTTCAAGGATTTAGGAATTTATCTTTGTTCTGTTTTGTAGGTCATGACTTCCACTCGTAGGAATACCATCTGAATTAACTGCGTGAAAGTGCATCCTAAACTTCAAGAATTAGCATCAAGAGTGCCTGGAGATTATCCCTTCACCAAGAAACATGGCCGACTTCTCAACTTGGCTACCTCAAACTTCCAAGAAGAAATTATGTGTGTGCTTTTCCAATTCTTTGATCCTATGCATCATTGCTTCACATTTCTCGACTACCAATTGGTGCCTATGTTAGAAGAATTCTCTCAATTGTTAGGAGTGCCTGTTCTTGATCAAATGCCACTCACCGGTTTAGAAGATACTCCAAAACCTGAAGTTATTGCCAAAACTTTACATTTGAAGAGATCCGACATTGTGGAAAATTGGGAGACAAGAAGTGGAGTTAAGGGTTTCTTAGCCAAATTTTTGTTGGAGAAGTCTTGTTTGTTTTGGGAAGATATGGATTTTCAATATTTTGAGGATGTCTTGGCCCTTCTAATCTATGGTTTGGTTCTATTTCCCAATCCGGACCAACTAATAGATATGATTGCCATCAAGGCTTTTCTCTCTCGTAATCCCATACCTACTTTGCTTGGAGACATTCTACATTGTTTCCACACTCGCACCATGAAAAAAAGAGGGAATATTTTGTGTTGCATTCCATTACTCTCTAGGTGGTTTGTTTCGCACCTACATTAATCAATGTTGAAGAATGAGCAAGGCTTGACATGGTCTCAAAGGTTAATGTCACTCACACATTCTGATATTCATTGGTGTTCTTGATCCTTGGAGGATATTACCATCATTGACCGTTGTGGGGAATTCCCTAATGTCCCACTCTTAGGCATTAGGGATGGTATCACCTATAACCCTTCTCTTGCATTACGGCAGTTTGGGCACGCACGAAGAGATGGTCCATATGATGCACTCATCCAAGGTTTGGTATTTGATTACGAGGGCGACGACCAAGACTATCGTCAAAGGTTCATACGAGCTTGGAGAATGATAAGCAAAGTGGATAGTAAGACATTGGGATATAAGAATTCCATCCTTTTGAGCCTTACCTTAAGTGGGTATGAACTCGTGCTCAAAGTATTGTGATACCTTACCCTGCCATCTTACCAATCATCATGGAGCCCGTTGTTGAAGGAGATGTTCCATATACTGTCCTTTATCCTGATATGGCTATTTCTCTTGAAGATTTGCAAAGAGTTTGGATTCAGCTAAAGGGGGAGCGAGACACCTTTGAAGCCCAGTTTTATGCAAGTGAGAAGAGGACATTGGAACTCACGAGACAACTTCATAAGGAGAGGACCCTGAATGCCTATATCGCTCCAAAGAGGAAGCATCAGTAGGAAGTTTGAGCCATTGTTATTGTATTTTAGTTCATTTTGTTTCTTTTGTTTCAATGTAAGCCCAAGAGGCATGTTGTAATCAATTTAAACTTATTAATACAATTAATGTTTGTTCCCTTTTGTCTAAACAAATTTAAATCTTCTAAGGTCCTTGAAATCATTTGCATACGCATTTTCATGTATCATAACATAAACAGGTTTTCCACAACATGTTTCCTTATCTTTCTACTGTTTATTTCAGTAAGATGGATATTGAACAAACACTGAAGGACTTGCAAGCATAGAATTCACAGTTCTAAGCAACCTTGCTGACCCTGGACAAGGGACAACAAGAGATGATGACACTGCTGACAACCAAAAAGAAGACCAAAAAGAATGCCTTCATCAACATGGGTAAGAGATTCAAAGGTCCGGTTCGTCAGGTACAGATAGTCGAAGAGTCATATGAGGAGGACGAAAATCAAGACAAAGAGGCAAGGAGCACCCGTGCTGGGGGTGAAAATGATCAAGCTTCTGAAGATGAAGACTACTTTGATGAGCAATACACTCCGGCTGAGGATAAATACAAGCAGTTTAAGGATAGGCTAAAAGCTGTTAAAATTCAAGCCGTGCGTGGTTTGGATTTTAGTGAGTTAGGCTTAATACATGGGGTCGTCATCCCTCATAGGTTCAAAATACCGGTCTTCGCTAAGTATGACAGGGTTTCCTTCTCGAAAGTTCATCTAAGGTCTTACATGTGCAAGATGCAGTCGCACACTACCGACAAAAAGCTCTGGATCCATTTCTTCCAAGAGAGTCTGGCTGGGACTCAATAGAATGGTTCTATCAATTGGAGGGTTCCCGCATCTACACATGGGAAGGTTTAGCCACTGCTTTTTATCATCAGTATCAATACAACACCGATCTGGCACCAACCAGAGTCCAACTTCAAGGTATGACAATGGGTACTAATGAAGGGTTCAAGGAGTACGCACAAAAATGGAGGGATCTTGCTGGTAGGGTCCAACCACCACTAACTGATAGAGAATTAATTGACATGTTCATGGGTACATTGGCTGGCCCATTTTTCAACCTATTGATTAAAAGTTCTTCATCTGGTTTCACTGAGTTGATACTAACTGGCGAAAGGGTAGAAAGTGGCATTAAGAGCAGAAAAATTCCCATGACATCTGCTTCCGCATCCAACACTGTAAAAAAGTCTTTCACTAGAAAGAAGGAATCAAATGTTATGTATGGGGAAAGGGCTCATACCAAGAAGAATCAATGACCCTCTGTTAATGTTGTGTTAATCTCCAACCCTCCGTCTTCTCAAAGGCAATCATCCAACAATCAACGATCTGAAGTTCCTCGAAAACAGTTCACAAGGATTAGCATGTCATTGCCCCAAGCCTTGCAACATATGTTGAAGGCCAACTTAGTGACACTGCGTGATCCACCATCCAATCCAAATATTTCATTACCAAAATACACTCCTAATGCCAAGTGCGCATATTATTCAAAGAGTCTTGGGCATGAGACCGACCAATGTCGGGCGCTGAAGACCAAGATTCAAGATCTGATAGACAATAAAACAATTGAATTTAATCCACCTGCTACTCCAAATGTGATAACCGCACCAATTATGAACCATGACAAATATGTTAATGCAATTGATAATGCTACTTTTGTTTCCTCCATTGAAGATTTAACAACTTTATTAACTACCGTGAAGGATAATTTGTTGAGAGTTAGAGTGTTCCCTAGCTATTCTAAAAATTGTGTTTGTTGTGGTCAACAAATAAATGGATGCAAGCGGCTGAAGGAAGGTGTGCAACGCCTGATAAATAGCCACGATATTCTGTTTGAGAAGATTCCTACCATCAAAAGTTCAACCAAAAAAGTTGAAGACCTCTCTATAATAACCATTTCCAATAAGCCGTTTAGGATCCCCTCAAAGGGTCCTATTAGAATTTCAAATGAACCGACCATTGCTCCTTTAATAATCACTGTCGTTGGGCCTATCCCCTACTCATCTGACAAAGCAGTCCCATGGTACTATGGTGCCGAGGTTTATTATCATGGGATAAAACAAGATTCTTAGATCAACAAAAATGAAGCTGGTGTCACCAATATTGTAGGTTCTAGTAAAGTGACAAGAACATGGAGGATCTTTATTTCGCCACCCACTACTAAAATACCTCTCGTCCGCATAAGCAATGACAAGTCTAGTGCCAACACTAGAGGCAAATAAAAAGAAGGTGAGCCTGCTGGGAAAGAGGCACCTACCAAAGATATTAATGTTGAAGATTCCTCCACTCAAGAGATGAAGGAAATCCTGAAAATCATAAAGAAGAGTGACTTTAAAATAGTGGAGCAGCTGGGGAAAACCCCCTCCAAAATTTCCATGCTGTCATTATTACTCTGTTCAAATGTCCATGCCCGGGCTCTGATCAAGTTCTTGAAGAAATCCCATGTTCCCCCAAGAAACCACCGCTAACCAGTTCGAGAAGTGTGTAGCAAGTTTAACGGCTGACAATGGACTAGGTTTCTCCGATGCTGAGTTGACTCCTATGGGAAAGAATCACAACAAAGCCTTGCATGTCTCTATTAAATGCAAGGGAACCACCCTGGCTCATGTCTTAGTTGATATTGGCTCATCTTTAAATGTGTTACCCAAAGGTGCTTTGGACCGGCTAGATTGTGAAGGACTGATACTGAAGCCAAGCGATATTGTCGTAAGGGCTTTTGATGGGTCTAAGAGAATGGTTCATGGAGAGGTGGATCTCCCAATTAAATTTGGCTCATAAATATTCAATTCTACCTTTTATATAATGGACATACATTCCGCCTATTCTTGTTTGCTTGGACGCCCTTGAATCCATGGGGCTGGGGAAGTAACATCCACCCTTTATCAAAAAGTAAAGTATCCAGTCAAAGGGAAGATCGTTACTGTTTGCGGTGAAGAAGAATTTATGGTAAGCCACCTCAATTCCTTCAAATATGTGGAAATGGATGGTGAATTCATAGAGACTCCATGCCAGGCCTTCGAAATTGTTCCTTCTATGGTTGTTACCACCAAAACCACCTCTAACATATCAAAAGCTGATGAAGTTATACCAATAATGGTTTCGCTTAAGGATTCTTGTGCCATGGTCGAAGATGGTAACTGTACTATCTGGGGACAACTTCCCGACATTCCATTTAAAGCAGATAAATTTGGGTTAGGTTTCACCATCAAAGGCCAGAAAGAAGTCGGGCGCGTTCTTGTGGGAAAGCCATTTCTCTACATCGGGAATCATGAAGTGAACGTTGTGGAAGACTCTAATGATGAAATTAATTTTGAAGATTGGATCTATCCTACTGTCGAAGGAAAGCTCAACAAATGGCATGAAAATGATTTCACTCCCATCTCCTTCATTGAGGAGTAGTTACTGTTTACTATTTTTTGTCAATTCAAGAACTTATGTTTGTAATCTGAATTTCCAAAATAATGACTTTTAAGCCATGTGCCTTGCATGGGGCACTATGGTCCATTTGTTAAGGGTTTTGTTCATGTTCATTTATCATATGATAATTTAATATAAACCATTGGACCTTTTGCATTCAAATGTTTGTGTTCATTGTCTTCCTTTTCCTTTATTACATTTTTCAATAGCCATGTATCTTACATGCACACACACACATTTGCAGATCTTCATCCACTCTGAATCTCATTGCCAACGAATCTACTATTGCCAGTTATGATTTCGAACATCCAGTCAACCAAGCCGAAGACGAAGGCAAGGAAGATTGTGAAATACCAGGAGAATTATCCAGACTTCTAATGCAATAAGAGAAAGCTATTCAACCTCTTGAAGAGCCCTTCTAAATTATCAACTTAGGTACTGAGATAGATAAGAGAGAGGTCAAGATCAACGCCAGCCTAAAAGATGGTATCAAGAGCAGATTATTTCAGATGTTACATGACTATGTTGAAGTGTTTGCTTGGTCGTATGAAGATATGCCAGGATTGGATACCGATATTGTGGTTCACCGTCTACCAACGAAGGAAGATTTCCCCTTGTTAGGCAAAAGGTTCGTCGTATGCGGCCAAACATGTGTGAAAAGATAAAGGCTGAGGTGATGAAACAATTTGATGCAGGTTTTTCTGGCCGTCACATCTTATCCTCAATGGGTTGCGAATATGGTCCCCGTGCCAAAGAAAGATGGAAAGGTTCGCATGTGTGTAGATTATAGGGATTTGAGTAGGGCGATCCCCAAGGATGATTTCCCTCTACCACATATTGACGTCTTGATTGACAACACCGCTCAATATAAAGTCTTCTCCTTCATGGATGGATTTTTGGGTTACAACCAAATCAATATGGCTTCCGAAGACATGGAAAAGACCATCTTCGTTACACAATGGGGCACCTTTTTTTACAAGGTCATGCCATTCGGATTAAAGAATGCAGGGGCAACATATCAAAGAGCTATGATAGCTTTGTTTCATGATATAATCCATCATGAGATAGAGGTCTATGTGGGTGATATGATGGCAAGGTTGCAAACCGAAGAAGAGCATCTCGATCACCTACACAAGCTATTTGAGAGGCTGAAGAAGTACAAGTTGAGGTTGAACCCTAATAAATGCACATTTGGAGTACATACTGGAAAGCTTCTAGGTTTTGTCATCAGTGGTAAAGGCATCGAAGTTGATCCTACAAAGGTAAAATCCATTCAAGAAATGTCGGATCCCCTCTCTGAAAAAGAGGTTAGAGGATTCTTGGGTCGTCTTAATTACATTGCTCACTTCATCTCTCTCATAACTGCTACTTGTGAGCCAACCTTCAAACTCTTGAAGAAATATCAAGTAGTCAGATGGAACAACGATTGCGAAGCTGCCTTCGACAAGATCAAAGAATATTTGCAAGAACCATTCATTCTTATGCCTCCAGTGGAAGGAAGACCATTAATCATGTACTTGACTGTGCTAGAGAATTCTATGGGGTGTGTGTTGGGCCAACATGACTAGTCTGGCCGAAAAGAGCATGCAACCTGAGCAAAAATTTTACCAACTGTGAAACCAGATATTCACTACTCGAGAAAACTTGTTACGCTCTGGCATGGTCTGCTCTCCGGCTAAGACAGTATATGTTGAATCATACCACTTTATTGATTTCTAAGATGGACCCTATCAAGTAGATCTTCGAGAAGCCCGCTCTCTCTGAACGGATAGCTAGATGGCAAATGATTCTGACTGAATATGATATCCAGTATACAACATAAAAGGCTATAAAAGGAAGTATATTGGCTGATCATTTGGCCCATCATGTTGTTGATGACTATCGATCTATGAACTTTGACTTCCCGGATGAGAATATCATGTTAGTGACCGACTGTGCAAAACCTGGACCGTATGACGGACCCGAACAAGGATCCTGATGGACTATGGTTTTTGATGGGGCTTCCAACGCTTTGGGCAATGGAGTTGGTGTTGTGATAATTTCTCCTGAAGGGTGTCACACTCCTTTCACTGCTATACTATGCTTCAATTGTACGAATAACATGGCTGAGTACGAGGCGTGCATTCTAGGTTTGAAGGTTGCTATTGACTTAAGGATCAAGCATTTGGATGTATTCGGTGATTCTTCTCTAGTGGTCAGTCAAGTTAAAGGAGAATGGGACACTAAGCATCCTAACCTGATTCCTTACAAGGAGCTTGTGTTAACTCTGATTCCATACTTCGAGGAGATCACCTTTGAGCATTTCCATAGGGAGGAAAATCAGTTAGCTGACGCTTTGGCCATAATGTATTCCATGTTCAGAGTCAAATGGGACAATGAAGATCCTATGATAATAATCGAAAGATTTGATGAACCTGCACACTGCTATGAGCTTGACACTGACGAATAGAAACCATGATACCATAAGGTGAGGATATATCTTGAGGCACAAGAATATCCTGAAGGAGCTTCCGTCAATGATAAGAAATTCTTGCAAAGATTTTCAGCCAAATTCTTTCTAAGCAACGGAATCCTATACAAGTGCAACCATGATTCTACTCTACTCCGATATATGGACAAGAAGGAGGTAGATAAAATTATGGAAGACATGCATGATGGCCTCTTCGGGACCCACTCTAGTGGACACACTATGGCCAAGAAAATCCTGAGGGCTGGTTACTATTGGTCCATAATGGAAACTGATTGTCATCATCACTCAAGGACTTGCCACAAGTGTCAAATCTATGCTGACAAGGTCCATGTACCACATATTCCTCTAAATGTCATGACTGCTATGTGGCTGTTTGAAATATGGGACATTGACATGATTAGAGAGATCAAACCTACTGCTTTAAATAGACATCGTGTCATCCTTGTGGCCATTGATTACTTTACCAAGTGGGTCGAAGCTGCTTCATATGCCTCAGTCACCAAGAACATTGTAGACAGGTTTATCAAGCATAACCTCATATGCCGCTACGGTACCCTCGAAAGGATCATCACTGATAATGGAACCAACCTCAACAATGCTATGATTACGGAACTTTACACTCAGTTTAAAATCAAGCATCACAATTCTTCTCCATACAGACCCAAGATGAATGGCACAGTGGAAGTTGCCAATAAAAATATTAAGAAGATTGTGCAAAAGATGGTGGTAACCTACAAAGACTGGCATGAGATGTTACCATTTGCTCTCCATGACTATCTTACTTTGGCTCGTACGTCAACTGGGGCAACTCCTTTCTCCTTGGTCTATGGCATGGAAGTCATCTTGCCTATAGAAGTTCAAATTCCCTCTCTAAGGATAATGAAAGAAGCAGGTATAGGCGAAGATGAATGGATTCAAACTAGGTTGGATCAGCTGAACTTGATTGACGAGAAGCGGCTAGCTGCTGTTTGTCATGGTCAGATGTATCAAAAACGTATGATCAAGGCGTTCAACAAAAAGATGAAGCCTCGAGTGTATCAAGTTGGCGACTCGGTAATAAAGCGCATCAGTCTTCCACAGGGCGACCCCAGGGGCAAATGGACTCCCACTTATGAAGGACCATTTGTTGTAAAGAAAGTTTTCTCTAGTGGTGCCATGATGCTGACTACTATGGATGGTGAAGACTTCCCACACCCCGTAAACGCGAACATAGTTAAAAAATACTACGTATACAATGACCCGCTAGATTGACACAGCTAGGCAAAAATATGGGCATCCCGGTGAACCAAAGAGGTTCAGGCAAAATTTGGGGATATATGTAAAAGATTGTACACCCGGCGAGTCGAAAACCTGAAAGGGCGACTTGGACAAAAATGGGTATCCTGGTGGGCTGAAAACCCAAAAGAGTGGTCCAGGCAAAAGTTAAGGATTAAAGCGTATGACTATGTCCCGTGGGATCTCTACATCCAGCTTTATTACCAAAATCCGAAGTTCAAATGGTCCAAAATCAATCCAATCAACTTCGTTCAACGGCAAAGGTTTGCTCGAAGACATAGAGGCAATAGCATAGTTGGGACAATCAGATCACTTCCACATGGCTATTATTTTTGTTTTCACTCTGTACACTTTTCATTTATTTTGATGATTTCATCTTACTATGATCTTTGTCTCTTTGTACAAAAATGCTTATTCATGGGCAAAACATCAATACAAATATACTTTGAAGTACAAACTTTTTTTGTTTTTTCTGTTTTGAGTGGAAAGGTGTCCAATGACAAAAATTGAATGAACATATGCATATGAACATGATTAAACTTTTAGAAAATGTATGCTTCAAAATAGTGACGAACATCTCCCTAAACTCATTTGAGATATCCCTAGATTTATTTCAATGACATTATCCCCACAGATTGGGATTCATAAATTCCCCAGCTTGAGTTTACCTCTCCGACTATTACAAATCAAGGGACCACAACCCCTAATTCCCAGTGAAGTCACCAACGGAGTCGCTACTATCCTCGAAGCTACTATTGAAGTCTGGACCCAACGAGATAATAGTTCGACTTCTTCAAGTTACTGAAACCTAGACCCGACCAGATACCAGTTAACCTCAAGTTCAAAATTGCTGAAGCCTGGACCCGACCAGATAGTAGTTTAATTCCTACAAAGTCACTAGTAAAACTCCTCTTCCACAATAGAATTTTCTACAATCCCCAGTAAGTTACTGTAAAGCCTAGAACCCGACCAGATAACAGTTAACTTCATTATCCCTAGCAAGTTGGTGTGAAACCTAGAATCCGACCAGATAACAACTAACCTTCAAGAGATAATTCCCCACCAAAGCAGTGGACGACTAAAATTCCTAAATTTTGGTTCCCAAGCAGAAATCAACACTCTCCACAGAGTCTTCTCAAATAAGTTAATATTCCCCAGCAGAGTTTCTTCTCAACAAAGCAGAAATCCCCAACGGAAATGCTCTAAACAAGGTTTGAAGATGCACATACTCTTCGTCCTCAATAGCGATCCGGGATTTAACTTCCCAAAACTCCCCAGCAGCGGTCAGGGATTTATTTTCCCAGACAAAGATGCATTACAGTAACATTTCACATTCATACATCATATAACATACACATACAACGTAAGCTCATTTATTTTAGGAACTCCATCACGCCATGCATACTTCTGCATGCAACTAACCCTCTTCCTTGCAGGAAAAGCCAGTCAAACCAATGACCTCTTCTGGTTAGATTTATTTCTTCCAGTTAAAGACATGCGAATCAAAGACCTCTTCTGGTTAGATTTATTTCTTCCAGTTAAAAACAGGCGAAACAAAGACCTCTTCTGGTTAGATTTATTTCTTCCAGTTAAAAACAGGAGAAACAAAGACCTCTTCTGGTTAGATTTATTTCTTGCAGTTAAAGATGGGTAAAACAAAGACCTCTTCTGGTTAGTTTTATTTCTTCTAGTTAAAAACAGGCGAAACAAAGACCTCTTCTGGTTATATTTATTTCTTCTAGTTTAAAACAGGCGAAACAAAGACCTCTTCTGGTTAGATTTATTTCTTCCAGTTAAAGACAGGCGAAACAAAGACCTCTTCTGGTTAGATTTATTTCTTCCAGTTAAAAACAGGCGAAACAAAGACCTCTTCTGGTTAGATTTATTTCTTCCAGTTAAAAATAGGCGAATCAAAGACCTCTTCTGGTTAGATTTATTTCTTCCAGTTAAAGACAGGCGAATCAAAGAACTCTTCTGGTTAGATTTACTTCTTCCAGTTAAAGACAGGCGAATCAAAGACCTCTTCTGGTTAGATTTATTTCTTCCAGTTAAAGACAGGCGAATCAAAGACCTCTTCTGGTTAGATTTATTTCTTACAGTTAAAAATAGGTGAATCAAAGACCTCTTCTGGTTAGATTTACTTCTTCCAGTTAAAGACAGGCGAATCAAGGACCCTGGTTATATTTATTTCTTCCAATTAAAGACAGGCGAATCAAAGACCTCTTCTAACAAGATTTATTTCTTCCAGTTAAAAACAGGCAAAAGACATCTGATGTTTCAGTATAAATTGACCAAAAGATTTATTCTGATACTTCTCCCAGTTACAGTCAAGTTTAGACTTGGTCTAATTTTTACCAGCAGTCACTTTGGATGGCATCTATAAGCCCATCCCCGATAACTCTCCATCATCTCTTCAAATGGTATCTTTAAGCCCATTCTCTACACAATCAACTAACACATGGTCGAGTGAAAATTTTTGGGCACTCTAGTGTTCAATCATCTTCCACCTTCAAGTCACGAATGGCAGACTCGCCAATCTAACTCTTTAGGTTTAAGAAGATTGAACAGGGGCAGTTGTTGTACCCCAAAATTTTCCCTCTCCAATTTTCCAAAGATTCTCTCACAAAATCTCCATTGCTCAAAATTACATAAGGTTTGATCAGATCAAGACACTTCCTCAAACGCCGATGACTCAAAACTAGGGTTTGAGTTTGAACAAGTACAATTGGACTTTTAATTCCCCTTATAGTTTCCATGGATCATATTGGACTCTCAAGCATCAGGTCGAAGAAAGGAGGAAGAGGAAACTGCCGAAAGAGAAAGCAGATAAAGAAAGGTGTGCAGCTGCAGATAATAGTTTGAATTCAAAATCTGGTTCAGATTGTTCGAACCACATGATTGATCGAAAAGGAGTGGTGGGAAGATGTTGACAAATCAAAGAAGAGCAAGCTTGCTTCGATCCACAAGCTTCGATTGGGAAATGGTTTCCTTCGAGCAACCTGCTTCGGTCCACCTCTAAACCTGTTTCGATCCACCTCTAAACCTGCTTAGATCCACCTCGAAACCTGCTTCGATCCACCTCTAAACATGCTTCGATCCACATACTAAACCCTTCGACACACGTAGTTTCGACACTATGAATTACAAGTCTATCTTTATACTTGCTTCGATCCACAAGGATAGTTCGTTGTGGCATTTGAAGTTTGGATATTTAAACTTTCGACCACTTAATCAACTGATTACTCAATATATGATTATTGGTATTCCAAGTCTTGAGATGCCTGAAAAACTTTGTGAAGTAGGAAAGCAATCCAGAATTTCTTTCGTTTTGACTATGCCAATGAGATCATCTTGTATACTCAAAGTGGTACATTCAGATGAATATGGTCCATTCAAAGAACACACAATTGGTGGAAACAAATATTGTTTTGTCTGTTGATAAGTTTGGTCGAAGGTTGTAAGTGGTCCATTCAAAGAACACACAATTGGTGGAAACAAATATTGTTTTTTTCTGCTGATGAGTTTGGTCGAAGGTTGTAACTGGTCCATTCGAAGAACACACAATTGGTGGAAACAAACATTGTTTTGTCTGTTGATGAGTTTGGTCAAAGTTTGTAAGTGGTCCATTTGAAGAACACACAATTGGTGGAAACAAATATTGTTTTGTCTGTTGATGATTTTGATCGAAAGTTGTGGATCCATGTGATCAAAACGAAAGGATGGAGTATTCGACATCTTTAAGAGATTCAAGATACTGGTCAAAAACCAGAGTAAGAAAAAGATCAAAGTTCTATAGGGACTCAAGATCTTTGTAGAAGGAATCAAGTTGAAGACATAATTTTGAAGAACATAACAAAATCCTTATGTTATGTTGCATAATCTTGTGTTGTAGGCCTCCTTTCTTGTAAATTCCATCATGATTTAATGCTTACACCCACTTTTGAGCTATTACCCAAGTGTTTAAGCCTTTGTCCAAAAGATCTTTACATTTATGGCATAAAGTTATCATTGATATTCTTGGAAAGAAAACTTTTTGGTACAAGTTTGTCTTGAGCCCATACTTTGTTTGCTTCTGATTTTTGTCCCCACCATAAATCATAGAAAGCAACCCCTCTAAACCAGTAACTTTGGTACTTCATCTTGGGATCATGGAAAACTTGACATAACTTGATATTTGCATTCCAACCAAACCATAACTTGTTATCTTTCCAATCTGATTACTTCAACTTCTAAAACCTTTTCTCTATAAATAGAGAGACCATTTGCAAGCTAAAGGGGCCAGATTCTTGTGTGTTGAAAAATCCTCAAACACCCCAAACTCTCAAAAACTCAGAACCTGCACCCAAGCACAAAACTTGGCACATCCTGACTTTACACACAAAATCTCAAATCCCTTAGTGCGCTTTTTGTCCTTTCGATTCACCAAGCTTCCATATACCAGCCTTAGAACACTCTCAAAGCCCTAATAAAACCTCTCAAGGAAAGTAGTGATCCTTTCGATTCACTCCCAACTTCTATATACCAGCCTTTCAATTCAAGCAAAGTAGTGATCCCATTAGCTCAAGGAAGGTCCCTGCAAGCTTAATCATTCATCAAGTCATTTCTAGAAGTCATACAGAGGTCTTTCGATTTGCACTTCAAGAGGTTAGATTTCTTAACTGTGATATCTTGATACAAGCATTTTCAGCACATACAAATAAAATAAAAGATGTAGATATCATATCGAGGAAGTTGACCATGCTGTTAGTTTTGATTATCACTGCTTATAAATTGAGAATTTCACATCTGATCAGTTAGGTTTTAGTTTTGGTACTGAACAAACTTCATGCTAACCTCTGATCCATAGCTTTCGAAAATTACATGGTTGGATTCATATTCAAATTCTAGACAGGTTTGATGTTTACATTTTTTTGATTTGGCTGAGAAATGAAGCTTTTCGAAGCTTAACAATGGAGTTATGCATCCTTGCGCGCGCGAAGGAAGAGGATGAAACCATGTTCAAATTTTCAGAACTCATTTTATATTTAGTGCAAGTTGTATAACTAACGGATGAAACAGACCACCCCAGTGGTACAAACAGCGCGCAGTAAAGCCTTTCCATGTAGAAGGTCCTGGGTTCGAGCTCTAGCGAGACCTTTTGTTTTTATTTTGTCATTTTTTCCAAACTAACATGCAGGTTTATAACATACTGAGTGTTGGCTGTTTTGAATGGAAGATGTGGAGAACCTAGGTTCAAACCTTGGCAGAACCAAAACCAATATTTATCACTAGTTTTGTTTTCATTTTTTTTAACAAACTTCAACATTTTTTCCAACCAATCAAAACAACTCCTTTTGTGTTGATTTTTTTACACACTATTTATTGACAATGTCTATTTTATAAATATATAAAAATATCACAAAAAATATTTTATTTTCATGTTTATTTTAATTAACCAAAATCCTTTCATAAAAAACCCTAAAAAATAATTTCTTGATTAATTTGATTTCCTTTTAACTTAGGATTAATTTTCTTATTTTATTAATCACACCCCCTTTAGGTTAATTAGGCCAAAACAATTTTCCTAACAAAAATCCAAAGCAAAATCCATTTCTTTTTATATTCCTTCTACATTATATATTTCATTTCTTGTACATTATTCAAGTTCAATATGGTTGTAATAGATAATTAGGATTTAATTTCTTGCAATCCCCATTTGTAAATTTGTACACCTCATCCCCAATGATGTAATAACATAGTAAATTTACTTTCTGCGATTTATCGCTTTCGTATAAATGCTAGTAATTAGGGTTTATATGGAAAGATAAAATCAATGCTTAGAAAACACTAATCTAAGATAAATCAAGCATGCAAAATAAACACTTGCACACTTGCACCTCTAGGGTTAATTCCACTTGTTGCCTTATGAAAAATGGTCATAATATGCATGTGAGACGTATTAGTAAAAACAATCAAAAAATACAAGATCATAGTCCCTCGATGATGCTTCGAATGTTGCCTTATAAATTATCTTAGTCCCTCAAGAGAAATGTTAAGATATCTCACAACATTGATATTCATGACTATACGATGACCCACGTCCGTCCCTTTACATCCAAAGATAAGGCTTCTTACCAATCAATGGTAAGATAGTAATATCAAAGGAAGAGATAAATAAACAAAAATACTTTTAAGTAGGTAGAACGTTTTTAGTTGCTTGCTCATAATCCATCTTCAAAACAAACATCTTTTCAAATACACCAAACACTTTCAAAAACATGAAATATTTTCAAAAGTTAACACTTTGTATGCATTCTTATAGAGATGAGAATCATTACAAAGTTTGCCTAAACAAAGGCGTTTTTCAAAAATACTTTAAAAACCCATCACAAACACATTTCAAACAAAGCAATTTCAAAAATGATCTAGCAAGCAACTAAGAGCCTATAGATAACTATGGATGAAAAGGGTGCTAACACCTTCCCTTTTCATAATCTACCCCCCGAACTCAAGAAAACATCTCAAAGGTTTTTCCTGTTCTTTTCACCCTTTCCTT